>JAGRRI010109223.1:0-18660 GCA_018584345.1 Thuja plicata
ATAGAAATTTGATGAAAGACAATACGTGATACCTCATTATATAGATGACACGGGACAATTATAAAACTTAAAGTAAGTAGTTATTTTACAAATTTTCACTTCATCCTTATCTCTTCTCTGTTATAGAACATTTCATAATGCCTTTTCACTTCATCCTTATCTCTTCGCTGTTCCAGAACATTCTATATTTGATTACAGCTGAGATGGGATAAATTACAATACATTAACATGAACAACATCTATTGTTGGAATTGTCGCAGTCATTAATAAAAGTATATGATTCGGTTGCTCTAGGTTTTCTGCACACCCATAAAGATGATGTTTACATTTTGTCGTCATTATAAAAAACTCGAAAGTCGTCGATGACTCAAACTCAATTATTAATAGCTAGCTGACAATTTATTGACAATTTTAACGTGACCCAGACTGTTTTATTTGGCATATACTGAAAACTTAGTATCCAATTTAGCATTGATGCCTATTACAAGAAAGTACTCACATGGAGCTCATGTTGTGATTGCTTTATGGATTCTTTCTAACTACCTCAATTTGTGGGTTGACATGCTATTTCTCTAGACTTTACACTCATAAGGATAACAAGCATGAAAAACTAGTGAACAATGTTTTTCCTTTGTTTTCTACTCCCATTATTCAATATTTTGTATCTATTTTGTAGTTAAGCTTTCCTTTCCCTTGTATTTGGATAGATAATGGTCGTGATGAATTGCCTCAATTGTTGATCTTGCATGATATATTTCTTGAATTTGAATGTGAAGTGGTAAAATATTTCTCAGAATACAAGGATGAATTTTGAAGGCCCAATCTAAAATACATTAAAACTTGGGCCAATCAACTGTTTGACAAAATGCCAAAGTGTCAAAATTGAGTTTCCAAAATTAGAACCAGCAAGAATTCTTACTTTCTTTATCACTCCTTTAGGTTGTCCTTACCAGAAAAAGGAGGACAAATCAAAAATTTCCTCTTCTCAAAAAAATTCCCATTCCATGGTGTCAATTTAAAAAAAATATGTCTAGCTTCAGCCGACCTGATAATGCCTTGTTTCTTTAATTTACCTTGTTCTTTTCAAAATGCATTTATTTTTCCTTTTATAAATTCAATTTCTAGTTTTATTCAGAGCACTAACAATGATCCTTTTCAGGCATGTAATTGTGACTTGGCTTTGACTATGTCCCTATATGCTTTTGATCCAGCTTGTTAAATTCCTTTTGTTACATATGGTATTTTATTGCAAGAGAATAAGACTATTGATACTTTTCAAAATGTAGAACGAAAACCTGATTGATTCAATTCGATGATTTTTTATGATTATTACATTTCAATGCAATGGCTTTTTAAAGCCTTATTTTGCTTATGAAAAGTGACATGCAATCACATAAACAGCTAGCAAACCAAACATTAGTTTGCAAAATTAAGTGACGTAAAGGTGATGCAAAAGCAATATTACCACACACTATGGCAAGGAAAAATCACTGTTGGTTTCTTGGAAAAGCAATTGCATCTTTATTTTTTCCTACTTCACGGTGTACATTAGTCTTTAAGATCTAACATATAATTAGTCTAGTGCCTTTTAGTATGAAATAGTTTCAAATTATTATAAGTTTTGGCATCTTCTCTTCTCCTTGGGTTCATTTTTAAAAGTTTTTTCAAAGATAAATTCTAGAATTTACTCCTGATTAAAGATTTTCCAATGATTTGTGGAACATTTTCCAAGAATTTTTTTAAATTTTGTTATATATTAAGATGTTTTTAATGTATATAATTTTTTATTTTTTTAAAATAAATTTTTATCTAATTTTTTAGATTATTTTTAAAATTTAAAAGTTATTTTATTATAAATTATAATAAATATTAAATATGTAATTAATTTTTACTATTGATATGATCTTAATTTTTCTTCTTTATTACTTTGATTACTCAAAAAAAAAATATGGAAGTCGTTTAAAATATATATATAGTCCTTTTGTTGTATATGATTTTTTTTCAAATACTATCTTCCTATTTTAAAAAAAAATCTTTGTTTTTTGGTTTAAAGAATATAATTAAAGTTAAGATATATAATAAAATTTTACTATTGATAAGATCTCATGTGTTGTTCTTTCATATGTTAATTTCTTTAAAATTAAGTAGAAGCCACTTTGAAAGGTCCATGGAAGTTGAAGACTGGTGATTCATATAGTAGTAATCTATACCCATTTAGTGTAGGGTGTGGCATATGTAATATATGTAGAAGATAGACTGTCTTCTCCCTGCACTTCTCTCTAGTATGGTGTTTCTTAGCCTCTCGACCGAGTATTAATATTGGTTTGGTGTTGGGCTAATGCACGTTGGAAACTCAAAGGTAGCATCAATATTTCGGCCATGCCTGGAGCTTCGTTCATGATTAAGTTCATAGCAGAGGAGGACCTTATCCTCATACTCTCAGGTTCGTGGGCTTATGGTAAGCTCTTTTTTGCACTCTCCAAATGGAAGTCTAGTTGTGACCCTTCAATGGAACTTAATCAGATGGCATCGATCAGGGTTTGTTTGTCTAGTTTTCTTCTTGAGTTCTTGGATGAGTAGATCTTTTTATGGATTAGAAATTCCTTTGGACACTATGTTCTGGTAGTTTTTATCACCTTGGCTAAGTCTAGGTTAGTATGCACTCATTTCTGTGTTAATGTGGCAATTAATAACTCTCTCCCAAATTTAAGTAGTTTATAATTGTTACCAAAAAATAACAGCATACAAGAGAACAAACACAAATAGGAAAAGATTGCATTTTTAGGGGTCCAATTAACATTATCCTTTAGGTACCGTTGATTAAAATTTCATCATTGCATTCACTGTCAAATATTGTCATTGTACTCTACGTGTTGATCACATTTCAGAATTTCAAACTTATAACTGATCAATTACATTGTGCATTCAAATTGAATGTAATATACAAGTGTCTTTACATATTTCATATTTCATGTCAATCACAAGAGTACATTTACAGAAATAGAAAGCATGATAGAAGTATGGAGTAGGGGTCCCATGCATTTCCTTGTTGTGTGTTGCTTGTCAGCTAGTTGTTTGTCAAGTCCTAGGTCTCCAAGTCCTGGTCTTCAGCTTCATCAGGTCCTTAGGGTTTTACATGTAGCCTGAGAGAGAAAATGGTGTTAGATCCAGGTGGATCTAAGCAATGAATGAAACACAAACAACATATAATCAATTCTTCTAATGATAGATCTAAGTCTGACAAATTCAATGTAACAAGGAAATGTGCATCCACACCAAGTGAAAGATAGTATTAAAGGGACTTGTTCTAAACATGAAACCTTTTGCCATTAATGATCATTCTAATGTATGTTGTTTTATGAAACCAGATATCTGAATAGAAGGGACTTAGTAATTCTATCTGAGAAACTTATTTTAGTATTTGGTCAACATGTTAGTTTAACAAACACAAACAAACCAACCAATATTTATAAATGAGTGCTATCTCAGATAGCACTCACCTACAAACATTAATTGGTTCATTTTGTTTGCTAACCTAACAGATTGACTGGTGATATGTGTGCAATAGATGAACAATTAACTAAAGTCCAGATCATAGGAGAATATGTAGCTGCTTAAAAGAGTCCATGGTGCAGCAAGAGACACACTAGCAATGAAGGGTTTTAAAGAAATATGTAGAAATAAAAGAGAAGGTGTTCACTGTCATCATGCAAGAAAACAAAAAAAAAAAGAGTAATGTTGGTACATGTTACTGTCTATGCCTTAAAAAAAATAGGATTTGCAAAAAATGGGGATACATAACAGAATTGACAAGCTACATATGAGCTATTCATAAAGAACAGTGAGAAAGAATTGAAGTAAAGTATGTTTATGTACTTTCATGGAGTGAGAATTCATAGAAAAAACAACTATATTGTGAGCAAGAAAAATATGGTGGATTTATCAGCTAAAGAACTCAATGATGTTGTGGTTCATCATGCATAAAAAGAGTACAGTATCCATATGCCTATTGTAAATTTGAAGTGATGTTTTATGTAGAGTATTGAGCAAATACATCTTATTCTGGTGTATTAAGATATAATGTTCATCATACATACAATACAGGGGATAGAGTTATGCTAATGGAATATACATGTTTTAATAGGGTTCCTGCTATAAATATTTTTCATGGGAGTCACAAGCCCATGCTCGAACCCCATGGGTAATATCTTTTAAATAATTAAATAATAGTGTGTTTCTTTGCACTAAGAGGAATGACACTCTCAGAGTGTTTAAACATGTATTATTTTCATTTTTGATAAAAGATGCTCATGGTTTCACCAGTGGAATAGAATGTTGTTTGTTTTTATAACATTATAAACATGCTGGAAAAGAAAAATTTATATGTTTCTCAAACAAAACATAGAGATGGAGTTCGGCCTTGACAGAGGGACATGTTTTGTGCTTATGATAGTGTTGTCATGTTTTAAAACATTAAGTGGAGTCCAGTTATGTATAAACAAGACAGCCATAGAAGAAACCTGAGTTCATATTGCAAACCAAAACAATGAAAAACTTGCACATGTTCAAGTTCACTTCCAGATCCACAATAATACCAATGTGGGTATCCTATTTTGTTGACATTTTTTTAACACAGAAAGCAATGAGGAAGAACACGACAGCAAGTCAAGCAACAGAGAGTAACTCAGAGTGGGATTAGGGTTTATAGTGGAGCTGCATGGTGGAGTTTCAAAATGAGCAACAACAAATTCAACATACAAAGAAGTAACATCAAAACCCCAGTTTGCTACCAGAGTCGTATATTTTTTAAAATCCACAAAAGATGGAGTTATTAAAACTCAATGCTATGCATTTATTTCAAATAAATATGCAAAGTGAACAAGAATGTGAGGGTAACTTATGTGGAATAAAAATAGCAAAGAAGGATGAGTTTGAAATACAGAGAAGATGCCAAGTGTCATCGGTAGAGGCCAACAGAAGAGTAGAGCCCGAGCTCTATATGTTCCAACAGAGAAAGTTGCAGCCACTTCAAGCTTCATTCATGGTTCAACATAAAGTGGGGATGAATCTGAAGCTGTGGCTGAGATATGCCAAGTTTTGAGACTGAATTCCATGGGTAACTCCACACCTCTCAATCACAACTTAGACTTAGTCCAAGCTTATGGTGGTTGTTAAAAAACTGTCAACTTCAAGCCCGAGTTCAAAACATGTAGCCATCGCCATCTGTTATGGCATTAAAACCTCATAAGCCCAAGCTATTCAAGTATTCCCATGTTTTTTTGTGCAGTGAAAGCCATGGGTCTTAACTCACAGTCTACGAAGCCTGAGCTCTTTTACTCCGAAGTCAATCAAACAAACCTCAAACTCTGAAGAAATCCATAGAAGGTGCAATATGTTAGGGAAAATAGAGCTCAAACTCACGGTTTCCCACAAAGCCTGAGAAGCCCGAGCTTCTTCACATAGATAAGATGTAGATACAACGCCATAGATTATGGCTTCCAAGTTACAGTTTCAACCAAACATGGAGGCGCCATAGAGAAAACACTAAGTGCAATGAGATGAAAAACACTATGCAATGTGTTTTACCTAGTTTTTGAATCCACTGTCAAATAGAGTTAATGCATTATCAGTTCACAGTGCCTCAACATTCCCCAAGCAGTGCCATGATAGTACTTTTGTGCCACAAAGCCAATATTCTATCCTTTCAGTGGGTGTGTTTATGTCAGCTATGAGCTGTTGTCAAGCATGGAGCTGAAGTTACCTCAACTTAGCTATACTATGGTCAGGTTGCTAGGAAGTTAGGGTTTGTTCATACTATGGTGTCAACATAGTGGAGTTAGGTTTCCTTACTATGGTGTCAGGTTATGCGTTGGGGTTTATACATTTAGGGTTATGCATACTTGATATATCATATAATAATGTTGGTGAATGGTAAAATGATTTATATTTTATGCACCAACTCTAGGGGCCATGTTTAGGGCTTGATTTAGGGCTCTTTTTAAGCTTTAGGTTTGATCATTTTCTATTTTTGGAGGTCTTTTGGAGGGAAATATTTTTCAAAATTCGGCCATATGGGCTATATAGTGGACCTTTTACTTCATGTTTAGGGGTTGCAAGTTTTGGAGAGAGGGCTAAAAGTGAATTCATTGTTCCTTGATGCTTTGGAGATATCATTTGTAACCTATTTGTCAGATTTTTGGAGGATAATAAAACAGACAATCTATTTTCTCTATATGCTTTTGAGTTTGCATTCCAAATCTTATTTTCATCTTTCTTCATAAGTGTTATTCATTTTGGGTAGCTAGGAGAAGTGAATGTCCATTATTCCTCATCTATGCAAACAAAATTCAAACCTCATGAAGAATATGTATGTCTGTTGACAGATTAAGTTATTTGTGGTTTATACCCTAGTAACCAAGTCTTTTAACCTATATGTTGATTAGAGATTCAAAGTATCAAGCTTTGGTATATGAATTAGGATTTTTGCATTATTTTCCAAACAAAGTCTGATTTCATTTTGGTGTATCACCCCATCTTTACTTCCATTTTTGTTTCAAAAGCTTCTTTCTTCTCTTTCCTCATTAAGTTATCAATCAGGAGGTGATATCCCATATCAAATAGGAACCGGCCTAGAATATAGAGACTCCTTCTTAATCATAGTCCACCCACAACTAGAGAAGGTTTCCATTGTTAGGATAGAGTACTATCAAAGCCCCAATGCCTGAGTTGGGGTGGTAATTCTAAACCCCAATAGTTTTTGGCACTCCTGGTGGGACTCCTTGTGATACATGAACAGAATCCAAACAAGGAGTGGGAAAAAGTTAGTATTTGCAGTTATCACATACTAGGAGAGGAAGAACTTTACAGAGAGAGCCTAGAGGTCCAAAAGAACTCTCCTTCCAGATTTTAGCAAGGGGTAGGAAGCCAGGAAGACCAAGGAAAAGAATATTTGAGAGAATTTCATCTCCTCCCACTTACTACGTTGATTTACCAAATTCCGATCAAGAATCTTTAGAAAGTCCTCTAGCACTTCAATTTCAAGTTGTTCTTGAACAACCATTAGAAGAAGAACCACCACCAGCTGCAAATTTTACTGTACCACCACCAAGAATGGCTAGGAGGCTGCCTTTTGTGCCATTTGATCAAGGTAGTCCTTTAAGGATTGCAAATCACAACAACATACCATTAGTAGCATTGAAAGGACTTCCATCTTTCACAAGAGAAGGACAAACAATAGCTATTGAGCACATTAGAGATATTTCTTCTCTTTGCAATTTCTATCACATCACGGAGGAGGATGTAGCTTTAAGGCTACTAGCTGCATCATTGAAGGGAAAAAAATTGGAGTGGTTCTGAACTCTCCAAGTTGGATCCATTGCTACATGGGATGCATTAGGTGAGGAATTGTCTAAATTTTTTGAAGATAAATCTGATATTCTTTCTTTGGTGGAAAAACTAACTACTATTAAAAGAGCTCCACAAGAAGAGATAAGTGATTTCAATCTCACATTTCAGAAGAATTGGAATAGGATTCCTGCCACGGTAAGACCCTCTGTCGAATATGCATTTTTGTACTTTATTAAAAGATTTAATAGTGATATTTCAGTGATGATCCAATTCATGGGGGGAATTCTTTATCTCAAGCTTTTTATTTTGCAATTAGGGTAGAGAATAGCCTCATTCAGGCATGAAAGATAGCTCCTAGGCCACCTATGCCTTTCTTTCCTAGTATCCAATCCAATATGCCATTCATTTCTCCACCATTGGCTCCATTGCCATCTTACAAAAGTGAGGAAATAATGCCTATTGTCCCTTCTAATGAGTTGCAAAGCATAAAAGATAGCCAACAAAACATTGAGAGTTTATTACAAACCTTCAAAAATGAGTTGGTTAACCTTAAAATGCAGAAAACTCAAGGCAATCCAATAGCCCATACTCAAAACCAGTTTGCTAGTTCTTCATCCTAGCAGCCTAATCAACTCATTTACCAAGGCAACAAGTAGCAATACCAAGGAAATAGCAATGCAAATAGGCATAATTTGAACCAAAGGCCTTATAGACCTTATAATCCTGCACCTCTTAATACTATTAGGGATATTGTTCCTAACCAAAATAATCTTGCTACTAATTATGAATGGTGCTATATTTGTAATGAACCCCACAATCAGTCTAAGTGCACTAATGGGGTTCTTAATCAAGCCCTAATGGTTCAGAGTGTGATTGATTCGCAACCCACTACATCCACTGATGAGACTCAACAATACTCTGATCTGACTACTCCAGACACTACATTTTTGAATTGGCAAGAGGAAGAATTATGTGGAGTAAGTGATGATTCACCTGTATCAGCAAACACAAGAGCCAAGAAGAGAACTCTAGAATTATAGCACTCATTTTCTAGGATTGCTGCCACAACTCAATCACCAGTCATTCATCATGTTTCTACTCTAAAGGGGTCCTCTACTCTTGCAAACAAAGAAGCACACCATCAGAGGTAGGCAAACTAGACCATTGGTAAATCACCTTAGAAGGTACAATTTGTTGTTCCCTATAATATTGTTGATAACATGAAGAAGATGAATATTTCTATTTCTATGTGGGATTCATTAGCCATTCCAGGACAAGATGAATTATTGAAGGAAAAATTGTCTAAAGGGACAGCAAGTTCACAACAAGTTGTTTAGAACCCTCCTATAGTGGTTATGGTTAATTTAGATACCTCTAAAGTTAACAAAGCAATATCTGAAGAGGAAAAGAAACCGGCTAAAGTGCAGCAATCAACACCACAAGTGAATAAAAGGAATTTAGTTTTGAAGCAATTAGTAGTGACAAATGATAAGAAGCCAGAAAATGTGCAAAAGAGAGAAGAAAAGGAAGGTAAGAAAACTACAAATAGTAAGCCTCCTCCTTTTTATGTTTCTTTGATCATTGGAAACAAATTAGTGCATAATTGTATGGTAGACAGTGGTGCAACCAGCACTTTCATGGCAAAGAAGATAGTTGATTTGTTAGATTTAAAGTATGAACCCCTGGGGAAAGGAGTGGTCCAAATTTATGGTTCTTTAGTCATAACCTTAGGGGTTGTTAAAAATACAAGCTTGACCTTACACCCATGTCCAAATTTTGCAATTCCTCAAGATATTTTTGTCATATATCTGCCACCCTATTTTGTCCTACATTTGTCAAGGGACTTCACAACCAAAATAGATAGATCTATTTCTCATCTAATTGGTCCCACTTATATTTCAAAACCAGATATGGTACTAAGGTAACCATAAAATCAGAGTTATGGGCCAAAGATCACATAGAGCCTTATAATCCTAGCCCCATTAATGCAAGTTGTGTGATCATGGATCCAGATGAGATCAATGAAAGTTCAGCTTATAAAACACAAACAAAGGAGTATCCTAATATTGTTCTGGATGAATGGGAAACTAGAAATGATTAATATGATGATGTGTTTGATGCTGGATTTGGTAATTAAATGATGTTGGAGTCTGGTGCAGTTTTTCCTAATCTAATTAAAGATCAATATTTTGAATCTGAATTATCTTACCAGCTATGGGACTTATACTTTGATGGATCTAAGAATAAGGTTGGTATTGGTGTACGAGTTATGCTAGTTTCACCCCAAGGAGATAAATTGTATGTTGCATACAAATTATCTTTTCCATGTTCTAACAATATAGGTGAATATGAAAGTCTTATTCAGGGTTTAGAGTGGGCAAGGAAAAGAAGAATTAAATGCTTGAGGGCATTTGGGGATAGTGAGTTGATAGTAAAATAGGTCAGAGGTATCAATGTTGTTAAAAATGATCTATTAAAGCTGTATAAATCCAAAGTTTATGATATTTTGGATAATTTTGATGCATTTAACCTCATTTTTATTCCTAGAAGGAAAAATATACATGCTGATAGGTTGGCTAGTATTGGTGCTCATGTTTCAATTACTAAATATAAAGGATAGATCTCAGATCAGTCACATGCAAAAATTGTTGTGAGGCCTTATATCCCAGACAATGATATCAATAGGCAGGTTTTTAACACTGATGAACATATTTTAATTTTTATGACTGAAACAGATGACTTCTCAGCTTCTAAAAATGACAAACTCAGTCAGCAAATAGAAAATCAAATCATTCAGCTGAAGACTAATAAGCTTCCTAAGTGATCAGCCATCCTAGAGTCAGCTTTCAACTCTGATGATCAAATCAAAAAGAACAAAACCAGCTTGTTGATCAAGGAAGATCACTATGAAGAAGTGGAGATATTTAGAGACAAGTACTTGAAGGTTGGTAACATTAATTCTCATGAAGAAAAATAATTGTTTATTGATTTGTTTAGAGAATATAATGATGTGTTTTCATGGGATTATGCTGACTTGAAAGAATTTGATCCTCAATTAACCCAACATACCATAGAAATAGAGCCAAATGCTAGGCCTATCAGACAAAGGCAAAGGGCTATAAACCCCAAGTTAGAGCCTTTAATGTTGAAAGAACTGAATAAATTTCTGAATTGTGGTATCATATTTCCTATCAAGCATACATCTTGGGTTTCAAATCTAGTTCCTGAGAGGAAAAAGAATGGAGAGATAAGAATTTGTGTAGACTTTAAAGATCTTAACATGGCATCTCTAAAAGATAGGCCCTCTTCCTTCTATGGAATAGATCCTTCAATATATCTCTGGTTGCGAGAGATTCTCCCTTCTTGATGGTTAATCTAGCTATAACCAGATACTAGTAAGAGATGAAGGCCAGTTCAAAACTGATTTTACCACCAAATGGAGTACAATGGCTTATAGGAGAATGCCATTTGGATTGTCAAATGCAGGGGCTACATTCCAGAAAGCAATGAATATGGATTTCAGGAATTTGATGTACAAATTTGTTCTAGTCTACCTAGATGATGTCACAATTTACAACAAGGTTAAAAATCATCTCTTAGATCATCTGAGACAAGTGTTACAAAGATACAGAGAGTTTGGAATCTCTCTAAATCCCAAAAAGTCTATTTTTTCAGTACATGAAGGTAAGCTTTTAGGATACCAAGTGTCTAAAGAAGGTACAACTATTGATCCTGAGAGAATTTATGCAATTCTGGAATTATCATTGCCAAAACATAAGAAAGGGCTGCAGAATTTTATTGGAAGGATAAATTTTGTTAGACGCTTTATTCCTAATATTGTTGATTTGTTGAAACCTTTGACTGCCATGTTGAAAAAAGATGTACCTTTCAGATGGACTGCTGAGGGGAAGAGGATTTTTGAATAGATCAAGCAGGCTTAATCTTCAGCCCCTACTTTAACTAATCCTGATTTCTCTAAGGATTTTATTTTATATGCTTCTGGTGGCATTGACACTGTTTCAGCAATGCTGGTGCAAAAGAATGAGGATCAACAGGAGCAACTAGTTGCATTTTTTAGCAAAGATATGAATGATTATGAGAAAAGATACAGCTTTATAGAGAAACATGTACTAGCTGCTATTAAAGCCTTAAAAAAATTTAAGCATTTTGTTGCTAGGAATAGAATACATCTAATGGTTTCACACCCTAACATTAAAGAGTTTTTATTTAACAAGAATGTCAATGAAAAGAGGGTAGGATGGATAACAAGAGTTTTGGAGTATGATGTGCAAATCCATGTGAGTGAGCTGGTTAAAGGAAAAGGTTTATGTGCTCATATGGAAGAAGGAGAAGACAAAGTCAAAATCACAGAAGAGGTTGCATTGCCCCAAGGTAACTCTATACTAATCAATGATTCAACATCCTAGTTATCAGACATGACCATATCTCTGCAAACTGGTCAATGTCCAATAAATTTTGATAAAGACAAAAGAAGATACTTCAGGTTACAATTTATTCCTTATGTTGTAATTGATAATACTCTTTATAGGAAATATTTTTCTGGTAATTTTATCAAATGCATAGATTATGTTGATCAAAATAAGATTTTATCTGAGTTCCAAGATGGATCTTGTGGAGGGCATTTCAGCCCTAAGACTACAACCTGGAAAATTCTATGAGCTGGCTATTATTGGCTAGATTTATTCAAATATGCTTATTTGTGGGAAAGAAAATTCCAAAAGTGTGCTATGTTTGCAGAAAAATAGAGGTTGGCAGCATTACCATTAAAGCCAATCATTGTGGATCAACCATTTAATAAGTGGGGAGTGGACTTTATAGGTCCAATAAATCCTAATTCTAGTGCAAGTCATAAGTGGATCTTTACTACCACAGACTATTTTACCAGATGGACTAAAGCCATTGCACTAAAGGAATCTACTGGATCTGTTGTGTTGAAATTCTATGATGATATTGTAACAAGGTTTGGGGTTCCTCAATCAATAGTGTCAGATAATGCTTTAGCTTTTGTTGGATAAGCTATAACAGAGTGGGATGCCAAGAATGACATTTATTTAAATACTTCTTCTAACTATTATCCTCACGGTTTAATGGTCTTACAAAATCTACCAATAAAAACCTGATTAGGATCATTAAAAAGACTTTGCAAGGAAACAAGAGGGATTGGCACTCTAAACTAAAGGCAACCTTGTGGATGGATATAATAACACCTAAACAGGTTATTGGAAATTCATCTTATGTCCTCGTTTATGGTAAAGAAGCCAAATTGCTAATTTCTACAGAATTTCCAGCTTTACAGGTTGCTGATCAAATGTTGTTGTTTGAAGGGGAAGATCCTCTTAAGCTGAGATATGTTGAATTACTGCAGCTAGAAGAAGAAAGGAAAAAGGCATTGGAGACTATGGAATTAAAGAAAGCATAAACTAAGAGGTCTTTTGATAAGAGAGTTATATCCAGGGATTTCAAGGAAGGTGATCTAGTACTCAAGTGGGATGTATTAAAGAGCATACCAAGCCAACACGATAAATTTGACAATTTTTTATCAGACCCTTTTTTTATTACAGCTTGTAAAGAGAATAATGCTTATCAGTTATCCACAACTAATGGAGAAGTCTTGCAGATTACAATTAATGGAACACACCTCAAGCTTTTCTTTGAGGGTTAGGTTTACCCTAGGTTTCATTTCAAATAATTGTTGTCCAAGCACTAGGTCTTTAGGTTGCATAGGTCTAGGTTAGATGCATTTTCATTTCAATAATGGTATCACTCATGGTTTTTGGTTTTCCAACCCTGTTTCCCAAGGATAAGGTCTATAGGTCATGTCTAGCAGGCAGACATCTAGTAGAAGTCCCCAAAATTGTTACCCAAAAATAACAGCATACAGGAGAACAAACACAAATAGGAAAAGATTGCATTTTTAGGGGTCCAATTAACATTATCCATCAGGTACTGTTGATTAACATTTCATCATTGCATTCATTGTTAAATATTGTCATTGCACTCTCAGAGTTGATCACATTTCAGAATTTCAAACTTATAACTGATCAATTACATTGTGCATTCAAACTGAATGTAATATACAAGTGTCTTTGCATATTTCACATTTCATGTCAATCGCAAGAGTACATTTACAAAAATATAAAGCATGATAGAAGTATGGAGTAGGGGTCCCATGCATTTCTTTGTTGTGTGTTTCTTGTCAGCTAGTTGTTTGTCAAGTCCTAGGTCTCCAAGTCTGGGTCTTCATCATCATTAGGTCTTTAGGGTTTTACCTTTAGCCTCAGAGAGAAAATGGTGTTAGATCCAGCTTGATCTAAGAAATGCATGAAACACAAAAACCATATAATCAATTCTTCTAATGCTGCATATCAATCTGAGAAATTAAATGTACCAAGGAAATGTGCATCTACACTAAATGAAAGATAGTATTAAAGGGACTTATTCTAAACATGAAACCTTTTTCTATTAATGATCATTCTGATGTATGTTGTTTTGTGAGACCAGATATCTGAATAGAAGGGACTTAGTAGTTCTATCTAAGAAAATTCTTTCAGTATTAGGTCAACATGTTAGTTTAACAAACACAAACAAACCAACCAATATATATAAATGAGTGCCATCTCAGATAACACTCACCTACAAACATTAATTGGTTCATTTTGGTTGCTAACCTAATAGATTGACATGTGATATGTGTGCAATAGATGAACAATTAACTAAAGTACAGATCATAGGAGAAGATGCAGATGCTTAAAAGAGTCAGTGGTGCTGCAGGAGACCCATGAGCAATGAAGGGTTTTTAAGAAATATGTAGAAATAGAAGAGAAGGTGTTCACTGTCACCATGCAAGAAAACAAAAAAAAATGAGAGTAATGTTGTTACAGGTTACTGTCTCTGCCTACAAAACAATAGGATTTGCAAAAAAATGGGGATACATAACAGAATTGACAAGCTGCATATGAGCTATTCATAGAGAACAGTGAGCAAGAATTGAAGCAAAGTATGTTTATGTGCTTTCATGGAGTAAGAATTCGTAGAAAAGAAACTATATTGTTAGCAAGCAAAATAGGGTGGATTTATTAGCTAAAGAACTCAATGATGTTGTGGTTCATCATGCATAAAAATAGTACAGTATCCATATGCCTAATGTAAATTTGAAGTGATGTTTTATGTAGAGTATTGAGCAAATACATCTTATTCTGGTGTATTAAGATATAATGTTCATCATACATACAATACAGGGGATACAATCATGCTAATGCAATATACATGTTTTTATAGGGTTCCTGTTATAAGTATTATCCAAGGGAGTCACGAGCCAGTGCTCGAACCCCATGGGTGATATCTTTTAAATAATTGAATAATAGTTTGTTTCTTTGCACTAAGAGGAATGACACTCTCAGAGTGTTTAAACATGTAGCATTTTCATTTTTTATAAAAGATGCTCACGGTTTCACTAGTGGAAGAGAATGTTGTTTGTTTTTATAACATTATAAACATGGTGGAAAAGAAAACTTTATATGTTTCTCAGACAGAACATAGAGATGAAGTTCGGCCTTGTCAGAGGGACATGTTTTGTGCTTATGACAATGTTGTCATGTTTGAAAACATTAATTGGAGTGCAGTTATGTATAAACAAGATAGCCATAAAAGAAACCCGAGTTCATATTGCAAACCAAAACAATGGCAAACTTACATAGGTTCAAGTTCACTTCCAGATCCATAATAATAGCAATTTGGGTATCCTTTTTTGTTGACATTTATTTAACATAGAAAGCAATGATGAAGAGCACGACAAAAAGTCAAGCAACAGAGAGTAACTCAGAGTGAGATTAGGGTTACATAGTGGAGCTGCATTATGGAGTCTCAAAATGAGCAACAACAAATTCAACATGCAAAGAAGTAACATCAAAACCCCAGTTTTCTACCAGAGAGATAGTTTTTAAAATCTACAAAAGATGGAGTTATTAAAACTCAAAGTTATGCATGTATTTCAAATAAAGATGAAAATTGAACAAGAATGTGAGGGTAACTTATCAGGAAGAAAAAAAGAAAAGGAGGCCGAGTTTGAAATATAGATAAGATGCCAAGTGTCGTGGGTAGAGGCCAACAGAAGAATGGAGCCTGAGCTCTGTATTTTCCAACATTGAAAGTCGTGGACACTGCAAGCTTCATCCATGGCTCACCATAAACTGGGGATGAGTATGAAGCTATGGCTAAGATATGCCAAGTTTCAAAATTGAATTCCATGGGTAACTCTACACCTCTCAACCACATCTTAGACTTAGTCCAAGCTTACGGTGGTTGTTAAAAAATTGTCAACTTCAAGCCCGAGTTCAAAACATGTAGCCAGCGCGATCTGTTATGGCATTAAAAACTCATAAGCCTGAGCTATTCAAGTATTCCGATGTGTTTTTGTGTAGTGAAAGCCATGGGTCTTAACTCAAAGTCTACAAAGCCCATGCTCTTTTACTCCGAAGTCAATAAAACAAACCTCAAACTCTAGAGAAATACATGGAAGGCACCATATGTTATGGAAAACATAGCTCAAACTCACGGTTTCCCAGAGAGCTCGAGAAGCCTAAGCTTCTTCACATAGATAAGATGTAGATACAATGCCATGGATTATGGCTTCCAAGTTATAGTTTCAACCAAACATGGTGGCACCATAGAGAAAACCCTAAGTGCAATGAGATGAAAAACACTATGCAATGTGTTTTACCTAGTTTTTGAATCCACTGCCAAATGGAGTAAATGCATTATCAGTTCACAGTGCCTCGACATTCCCCAAGCACTACCATGACATTACTTTTGTTCCACAAAGACAATATTCTATCCTTTCGGTAGGTGTGTTTATGTCAGCTATGTGTTGTTGTCGAGCATGGAGCTGAAGTTAGCTCAACTTAGCTATACTATGGTCGGGTTGCTAGGAAGTTAGGGTTTGTTCATACTATGGTGTCGACTTAGTGGAGTTAGGTTTCCTTACTATGGTGTTGGGTTATGTGTTGGGATTTATACATATAGGGTTATGCATACTTGATATATCATGTAATAAGGTTGGTGAATGGTAAAAGGATGTATCTTTTATGCACCAACTTTAGGGGCCATCTTTAGGGCCTTATTTAGGGATCTTTTTAATCTTTCGGTTTGATGATTTGCTATGTTTGGAGGACTTTTGGAGGGAAATGATTTTCAAAATTGGGCCATATGGGCTATATAGTCGACCTTTTACTTTATGTTTAGGGGTTGCAAGTTTTGGAGAGAGAGCTAAAAGTGAATTCATTGTTCCTTGATGCCTTGGAGATATCATTTGTAACCTATTTGTCAAATTTTTGGAGGATAATAAATCAGAAAATCTATTTTCTCTATATTATTTTGGGTTTGTATTCCAAATCCTATTTTCATCTTTCTTCATAAGTGTTATTCATTCTGGGTAGCTAGGAGAAGTGAATGTCCATTATTCCTCCTCTATGCAAACAAAACTCAAACCTCATGAAGAATATGTATGTCTGTTTACTGATTAAGTTATTCATGGTCTATACCCCAGTATCCAAGTCTTTTAACCTATATGTTGATCAGAGATTCAAAGTATCAAGCTTTGATACATGAATTAGGATTTCTGCATTATTTTCCAAACAAAGTCTAATTTCATTTTGGTGTATCACCCCATATTTACTTCCATTTTTGTTTGAAAATATTATTTCTTCCCTTTCCTCATTAAGGTATCAATCAGGAGGTGATATCCCATATCAAATAGGAACCGGCCTAGAATCTAGAGACTCCTTCTTAATCATAGTCCACCCACAACTACAGAAGGTTTCCATTATTAGGATAGAGTACTATCAAAGCCCCAATGCCTGAGTTGGGGTGGAAATTCTAAACCTCAACAATAATTAGAGTAGAATAAATGGACTCAAGCTACTGTCTATGAGGATGCCACTCTAGAATGTGAGCATTGTGAAAAGCATGATCATTTTGTAGCTAGCTGTAAGGTTCTAGTTCCAAAGGAATCTAGGTTGATGGAGAAGGATTCTTCTCCTAGTAAAGTGTGGGTTGAGGCTCATAGTATCAAAAAGGATTTGGGTCAAAAGGATTAACCTTTCTTTGATGGCATCTAAGACCTCATAAAATATGCACACCCCAAAGTCCACAAGGATCTTCAAGTTAAAGATATGAAAGTTATCATGGCTTACCTTGAGGATGGTGAATTATCCCAAGATAAGGAATATTCGTCCCCTATCGTTGATGCTCAACCTACAAC
Source organism: Thuja plicata (assembly GCA_018584345.1). Classification (NCBI taxonomy): domain Eukaryota; kingdom Viridiplantae; phylum Streptophyta; class Pinopsida; order Cupressales; family Cupressaceae; genus Thuja; species Thuja plicata. The sequence continues at coordinate 17,627 of JAGRRI010109223.1, forward strand.
TATTGAAGGCCTGGGTGTGATAATGACTCCTTCACTAAGGATTGTGGGAGAAGATTGGAAGCAGAGAATTAATGGTCCTCCCAAGAAGAATGATCCTTACAAGAAGAATGATCCTTACATTCTTTAGTTAAAAGAAATCAAACTTGGAAGGATACATGGGAACTCACCCTTGTAAAAATATTGTTGTATTTCTTGGCTTTTTTTGTAATGTCATAAATGGATGAAATTTCCATTGAAGTTGAAAAGGTTGTGATTCTTTCCCAGTATTGTAAGTCGGCCCCACTTTCTCCTGCAGGGATAGAGAAGGTGTTGGAGATTTGATTCTGAGAGTTGATTGTTTGTATGTTTGTCATTGATGACAACATATAATACACAGTAGTAATTCTGTATGAACTTATCTAAATGATGACATGAAGACTTGCATGGATAGATACATGTTTTTGACATGTTTATTATGTTATGTTCATACACGCAGACCCAGATATGATGTTTTAGTAAAGTTATGCAATTCTTTTATTAGCAGTTACATTTCTGGAAGTATAATGGTTTAGGGCCGATGTATATAACATATTTCATGAGTTGCACCTATCTCTAGGATATGCATGTGTATATGCATGATTAATTACGAGTTGATGATATAAATCCAAAGGCGCCAAATTTGTTTCAAGATGATTGCAAAGTTATGGTTAATTTGGTGAGGCTGACTCAGTGAAGCGTCGCATCTATTCAGCATTGACTTGCGCAAACTTAATATTGTTTGTGTGCTTAGTTAAGCTGACTAAGATATTGATGAAGTTTTTCTAAGAGCCGAAATGACCTTCTAATTTGGAGAAGATACTTATAGTAGTTAAATTGTGATACCCTAAGTGTGAATGATACGAAAAGATAAGAAAGATGTACAAAGAAAATTATCAGAGTTGGTTCATTCATCAAGAGTCTATGTGAAGAAGAAGTGAAAGATTGCAATACACTGGAAATGATCAAGACAACAGGTCTACTCTATAGTTCATCATCAGATATAGTGCATATCTATT
>MU222819.1:0-12747 GCA_018584345.1 Thuja plicata
ATAGAAATTTGATGAAAGACAATACGTGATACCTCATTATATAGATGACACGGGACAATTATAAAACTTAAAGTAAGTAGTTATTTTACAAATTTTCACTTCATCCTTATCTCTTCTCTGTTATAGAACATTTCATAATGCCTTTTCACTTCATCCTTATCTCTTCGCTGTTCCAGAACATTCTATATTTGATTACAGCTGAGATGGGATAAATTACAATACATTAACATGAACAACATCTATTGTTGGAATTGTCGCAGTCATTAATAAAAGTATATGATTCGGTTGCTCTAGGTTTTCTGCACACCCATAAAGATGATGTTTACATTTTGTCGTCATTATAAAAAACTCGAAAGTCGTCGATGACTCAAACTCAATTATTAATAGCTAGCTGACAATTTATTGACAATTTTAACGTGACCCAGACTGTTTTATTTGGCATATACTGAAAACTTAGTATCCAATTTAGCATTGATGCCTATTACAAGAAAGTACTCACATGGAGCTCATGTTGTGATTGCTTTATGGATTCTTTCTAACTACCTCAATTTGTGGGTTGACATGCTATTTCTCTAGACTTTACACTCATAAGGATAACAAGCATGAAAAACTAGTGAACAATGTTTTTCCTTTGTTTTCTACTCCCATTATTCAATATTTTGTATCTATTTTGTAGTTAAGCTTTCCTTTCCCTTGTATTTGGATAGATAATGGTCGTGATGAATTGCCTCAATTGTTGATCTTGCATGATATATTTCTTGAATTTGAATGTGAAGTGGTAAAATATTTCTCAGAATACAAGGATGAATTTTGAAGGCCCAATCTAAAATACATTAAAACTTGGGCCAATCAACTGTTTGACAAAATGCCAAAGTGTCAAAATTGAGTTTCCAAAATTAGAACCAGCAAGAATTCTTACTTTCTTTATCACTCCTTTAGGTTGTCCTTACCAGAAAAAGGAGGACAAATCAAAAATTTCCTCTTCTCAAAAAAATTCCCATTCCATGGTGTCAATTTAAAAAAAATATGTCTAGCTTCAGCCGACCTGATAATGCCTTGTTTCTTTAATTTACCTTGTTCTTTTCAAAATGCATTTATTTTTCCTTTTATAAATTCAATTTCTAGTTTTATTCAGAGCACTAACAATGATCCTTTTCAGGCATGTAATTGTGACTTGGCTTTGACTATGTCCCTATATGCTTTTGATCCAGCTTGTTAAATTCCTTTTGTTACATATGGTATTTTATTGCAAGAGAATAAGACTATTGATACTTTTCAAAATGTAGAACGAAAACCTGATTGATTCAATTCGATGATTTTTTATGATTATTACATTTCAATGCAATGGCTTTTTAAAGCCTTATTTTGCTTATGAAAAGTGACATGCAATCACATAAACAGCTAGCAAACCAAACATTAGTTTGCAAAATTAAGTGACGTAAAGGTGATGCAAAAGCAATATTACCACACACTATGGCAAGGAAAAATCACTGTTGGTTTCTTGGAAAAGCAATTGCATCTTTATTTTTTCCTACTTCACGGTGTACATTAGTCTTTAAGATCTAACATATAATTAGTCTAGTGCCTTTTAGTATGAAATAGTTTCAAATTATTATAAGTTTTGGCATCTTCTCTTCTCCTTGGGTTCATTTTTAAAAGTTTTTTCAAAGATAAATTCTAGAATTTACTCCTGATTAAAGATTTTCCAATGATTTGTGGAACATTTTCCAAGAATTTTTTTAAATTTTGTTATATATTAAGATGTTTTTAATGTATATAATTTTTTATTTTTTTAAAATAAATTTTTATCTAATTTTTTAGATTATTTTTAAAATTTAAAAGTTATTTTATTATAAATTATAATAAATATTAAATATGTAATTAATTTTTACTATTGATATGATCTTAATTTTTCTTCTTTATTACTTTGATTACTCAAAAAAAAAATATGGAAGTCGTTTAAAATATATATATAGTCCTTTTGTTGTATATGATTTTTTTTCAAATACTATCTTCCTATTTTAAAAAAAAATCTTTGTTTTTTGGTTTAAAGAATATAATTAAAGTTAAGATATATAATAAAATTTTACTATTGATAAGATCTCATGTGTTGTTCTTTCATATGTTAATTTCTTTAAAATTAAGTAGAAGCCACTTTGAAAGGTCCATGGAAGTTGAAGACTGGTGATTCATATAGTAGTAATCTATACCCATTTAGTGTAGGGTGTGGCATATGTAATATATGTAGAAGATAGACTGTCTTCTCCCTGCACTTCTCTCTAGTATGGTGTTTCTTAGCCTCTCGACCGAGTATTAATATTGGTTTGGTGTTGGGCTAATGCACGTTGGAAACTCAAAGGTAGCATCAATATTTCGGCCATGCCTGGAGCTTCGTTCATGATTAAGTTCATAGCAGAGGAGGACCTTATCCTCATACTCTCAGGTTCGTGGGCTTATGGTAAGCTCTTTTTTGCACTCTCCAAATGGAAGTCTAGTTGTGACCCTTCAATGGAACTTAATCAGATGGCATCGATCAGGGTTTGTTTGTCTAGTTTTCTTCTTGAGTTCTTGGATGAGTAGATCTTTTTATGGATTAGAAATTCCTTTGGACACTATGTTCTGGTAGTTTTTATCACCTTGGCTAAGTCTAGGTTAGTATGCACTCATTTCTGTGTTAATGTGGCAATTAATAACTCTCTCCCAAATTTAAGTAGTTTATAATTGTTACCAAAAAATAACAGCATACAAGAGAACAAACACAAATAGGAAAAGATTGCATTTTTAGGGGTCCAATTAACATTATCCTTTAGGTACCGTTGATTAAAATTTCATCATTGCATTCACTGTCAAATATTGTCATTGTACTCTACGTGTTGATCACATTTCAGAATTTCAAACTTATAACTGATCAATTACATTGTGCATTCAAATTGAATGTAATATACAAGTGTCTTTACATATTTCATATTTCATGTCAATCACAAGAGTACATTTACAGAAATAGAAAGCATGATAGAAGTATGGAGTAGGGGTCCCATGCATTTCCTTGTTGTGTGTTGCTTGTCAGCTAGTTGTTTGTCAAGTCCTAGGTCTCCAAGTCCTGGTCTTCAGCTTCATCAGGTCCTTAGGGTTTTACATGTAGCCTGAGAGAGAAAATGGTGTTAGATCCAGGTGGATCTAAGCAATGAATGAAACACAAACAACATATAATCAATTCTTCTAATGATAGATCTAAGTCTGACAAATTCAATGTAACAAGGAAATGTGCATCCACACCAAGTGAAAGATAGTATTAAAGGGACTTGTTCTAAACATGAAACCTTTTGCCATTAATGATCATTCTAATGTATGTTGTTTTATGAAACCAGATATCTGAATAGAAGGGACTTAGTAATTCTATCTGAGAAACTTATTTTAGTATTTGGTCAACATGTTAGTTTAACAAACACAAACAAACCAACCAATATTTATAAATGAGTGCTATCTCAGATAGCACTCACCTACAAACATTAATTGGTTCATTTTTTTTGCTAACCTAACATATTGACTGGTGATATGTGTGCAATAGATGAACAATTAACTAAAGTCCAGATCATAGGAGAATATGTTGTTGCTTAAAAGAGTCCATGGTGCAGCAAGAGACACACTAGCAATGAAGGGTTTTAAAGAAATATGCAAAAATAAAAGAGAAGGTGTTCACTATCATCATGCAAGCAAACAAAAAATAAGAGAGTAATGTTGTTACATGTTACTGTCTATGCCTAAAAAACAATAGGATTTGCAAAAAATGGGGATACATAACAGAATTGACAAGCTGCATATGAGCTATTCATAAAGAACATTGAGCAAGAATTGAAGCAAAGTATGTTTATGTGCTTTCATGGAGTGAGAATTCATAGAAAAAACAACTATATTGTGAGCAAGAAAAATATGGCGGATTTATTAGCTAAAGAACTCAATGATGTTGGGTTCATCATGCATAAAAAGAGTACAGTATCCATATGCCTATTGTAAATTTGAAGTGATGTTTTATGTAGGGTATTGAGCAAATACATCTTATTCTGGTGTATTAATATATAATGTTCATCATACATACAATACAGGGGATAGAGTTATGCTAATGGAATATACATGTTTTAATAGGGTTCCTGCTATAAATATTGTCCATGGGAGTCACAAGCCCATGCTCGAACCCCATGGGTAATATCTTTTAAATAATTAAATAACAATGTGTTTCTTTGCACTAAGAGGAATGACACTCTCAGAGTGTTTAAACATGTAGTATTTTCATTTTTGATAAAAGATGCTCATGGTTTCACCAGTGGAATAGAATGTTGTTTGTTTTTATAACATTATAAACTTGCTGGAAAAGAAAACTTTATATGTTTCTCAAACAAAACATAGAGATGGAGTTCGGCCTTGACAGAGGGACATGTTTTGTGCTTATGATAGTGTTGTCATGTTTGAAAACATTAAGTGGAGTCCAGTTATGTATAAACAAGACAGCCATAGAAGAAACCTGAGTTCATATTGCAAACCAAAACAATGAAAAACTTGCACATGTTCAAGTTCACTTCCAGATCCACAATAATAGCAATGTGGGTATCCTATTTTGTTGACATTTGTTTAACACAGAAATCAATGATGAAGAACACGATAGAAAGTCAAGCAACAGAGAGTAACTCAGAGTGGCATTAGGGTTTATAGTGGAGCTGCATGGTGGAGTTTCAAAATGAGCAACAACAAATTCAACATACAAAGAAGTAACATCAAAACCCCATTTTGCTACCAGAGTCGTATATTTTTTAAAATCCACAAAAGATGGAGTTATTAAAACTCAATGGTATGCATTTATTTCAAATAAAGATGCAAAGTGAACAAGAATGCGAGGGTAACTTATGTGGAATAAAAATAGCAAAGAAGGACGAGTTTGAAATACAGAGAAGATGCCAAGTGTCGTGGGTAGAGGCCAATAGAAGAATAGAGCCTGAGCTCTATATGTTCCAATAGAGAAATTCACAGCCACTACAAGCTTCATTCATGGTTGAGCATAAAGTGGGGATGAATCTGAAGCTGTGGCTGAGATATGCCAAGTTTTGAGACCGAATTCCATGGGTAACTCCACACCTCTCAATTACAACTTAGACTTAGTCCAAGCTTATGGTGGTTGTTAAAAAACTGTCAACTTCAAGCCTAAGTTCAAAACATGTAGCCAGTGCCATCTGTTATGGCATTAAAACCTCATAAGCCCAAGCTATTCAAGTATTCCCATGTTTTGTTGTGCAGTGAAAGCCACGGGTCTTAACTCACAGTCTACAAAGCCTGAGTTCTTTTACTCCGAAGTCAATCAAACAAGCCTCAAACTTTGAATATATCCATAGAAGGTGCCATATGTTAGGGAAAATAGAGCTCAAACTCACGGTTTCCCACAGAGCCCGAGAAGCCCGAGCTCCTTCACATAGATAAGATTTAGATACAATGCCATAGATTATGGCTTCCAAGTTACAGTTTCAACCAAACATGGAGGCGCCATAGAGAAAACCCTAAGTGCAATGAGATCATGAAAAACACTATGCAATGTGTTTTACCTAGTTTTTGAATCTGATGTCAAATAGAGTTAAAGCATTATCAGTTCACAGTGCCTCGACATTCCCCAACCAGTGCCACAAAGCCAATAGTCTATCCTTTTGGTGGGTGTGTTTATGTCAGCTATGAGCTGTTGTCAAGCATGGAGCTAAAGTTACCTCAACTTAGCTGTACTATGGTCGGGTTACTAGGAAGTTAGGGTTTGTTCATACTATGGTGTCAATATAGTGGAGTTAGGTTTCCTTACTATGGTGTCAGGTTATGCGTTGGGGTTTATACATTTAGGGTTATGCATACTTGATATATCATATAATAATGTTGGTGAATGGTAAAATGATGTATATTTTATGCACCAACTCTAGGGGCCATGTTTAGGGCTTGATTTAGGGATCTTTTTAAGCTTTAGGTTTGATGATTTTCTATTTTTGGAGGTCTTTTGGAGGGAAATGATTTTCAAAATTGGGCCATATGGGCTATATAGTGGACCTTTTACTTCATGTTTAGGGGTTGCAAGTTTTGGAGAGAGGGCTAAAAGTGAAATCATTGTTCCTTGATGCTTTGGAGATATCATTTGTAACCTATTTGTCAGATTTTTGGAGGATAATAAAACAGACAATCTATTTTCTCTATATGCTTTTGAGTTTGCATTCCAAATCTTGTTTTCATCTTTCTTCATAAGTGTTATTCATTTTGGGTAGCTAGGAGAAGTGAATGTCCATTATTCCTCATCTATGCAAACAAAATTCAAACCTCATGAAGAATATGTATGTCTGTTGACTGATTAAGTTATTTGTGGTTTATACCCTAGTAACCAAGTCTTTTAACCTATATGTTGATTAGAGATTCAAAGTATCAAGCTTTGGTATATGAATTAGGATTTCTACATTATTTTCCAAACAAAGTCTGATTTCATTTTGGTGTATCACCCCATCTTTACTTCCATTTTTGTATCAAAAGCTTCTTTCTTCTCTTTCCTCCTTAAGTTATCAATCAGTAGGTGATATCCCATATCAAATAGGAACCGGCCTAGAATATAAAGACTCCTTAATCATAGTCCACCCACAACTAGAGAAGGTTTCCATTGTTAGGATAGAGTACTATTAAAGCCCCAATGCCTGAGTTGGGGTGGTAATTCTAAACCCCAATAGTTTTTGGCACTCCCGATGGGACTCCTTGTGATACATGAACAAAATCCAAACAAGGAGTGGGAAAGATTTAGTATTTGCAGTTATCACATACTAGGAGAGGAAGAACTTTACAAAGAGAGCATAGAGGTCCAAAAGAACTCTCCTTCCAGCTTTTAGCAAGGGGTAGGAAGCCAGGAAGACCAAGGAAAATAATATTTGAGAGAATTTCAGCTCCTCCCACTTACTACACTGATTTACCAAATTTAGATTAAGAATCTTTAGAAAGTCCTCCAGCACTTCAATTTCAAGTTGTTCTTGAACAACCATTAGAAGAAGAACCACCACCAACTGCAAATTTTACTATACCACCACCAAGAATGGCTAGGAGGCTGCCTTTTGTGCCATTTGATCAAGGTAGTCCTTTAAGGATTGCAAATCACAACAACATACCATTAGTAGCATTGAAAGGACTTCCATGTTTCACAGGAGAAGGACAAACAATAGCTATTGAGCACATTAGAGATATTGCTTCTCTTTGCAATGTCTATCACATCACGGAGGAGGATTTGGCTTTGAGGCTACTAGCTGCATCATTGAAGGGAAAAACATTGGAGTGGTTCCGAACTCTCCAAGTTGGATCCATTGCTACATGGGATGTATTAGGTGAGGAATTGTCTAAATTTTTTGAAGATAAATCTGATATTCTTTCTTTGGTGGAAAAACTAACTACTATTAAAAGAGCTCCACAAGAAGAGATAGGTGATTTCAATCTCACATTTTCGAAGAATTGGAATAGGATTCCTGCCACGGTAAGACCCTCTGCTGAATATGCATTTTTGTACTTTATTAAAAGCTTTAATAGTGATATTTCAGTGATGATCCAATTCATGGGGGGAATTCTTTATCTCAAGCTTTTGATTTTGCAATTAGGGTAGAGAATAGCCTCATTCAGGCATGAAAGATAGCTCCTAGGCCACCTATGCCTTTCTTTCCTAGTATCCAATCCAATATGCCATTCATTTCTCCACCTTTGGCTCCACTGCCATCTTACAAAAGTGAGGAGATAATGCCTATTGTCCCTTCTAATGAGTTGCAAAGCATAAAAGATAGCCAACAAAACATTGAGAGTTTATTACAAACCTTTGAAAATGAGTTGGTTAACCTTAAAATGCAGAAAACTCAAGGCAATCCAATAGCCCATACTCAAACCAGTTTGCTAGTTCTTCATCCTAGCAGCCTAATCAACCCATTTACCAAGGCAACAAGCAGCAATACCAAAGAAATAGCTATGTAAATAGGAATAATTTGAACCAAAGTCCTTATAGACCTTATAATCCTACACATCTTAATGCTATTAGGGATATTGTTCCTAACCAAAATAATCTTGCTGCTAATTATGAATGGTGCTATATTTGTAATGAACCCCACAATTAGTCTAAGTGCACTAATGGGGTTCTTAATCAATCCCTAATGGTTCAGAGTGTGATTGATTCGCAACCCACTACATCCACTGATGAGACTCAACAATACTCTAATTTGACTACTCCAGACACTACATTTCTGAATTGGCAAGAGGAATAATTATGTGGAGTAAGTGATGATTCACCTGTATCAGCAAACACAAGAGCCAAGAAGAGAACTCTAGAATCAGAGCACTAATCTACTAGGATTGCTGCCACAACTCAATCACCAGTAATTCATCATGTTTCTACTCTAAAGGGGTCCTCTACTCTTGCAAACAAAGAAGCACACCATTAGAGGTAGGCGAACCAGACTATTGGTAAATCACCTTAGAAGGTACAGTTTGTTGTTCCCTATAATATTGTTGATAACATGAAGAAGATGAATATTTCTATTTCTATGTGGGATTCATTAGCCATTCCAGGACAAGCTGAATTATTGAAGGAAAAGTTATCTAAAGGGACAGCAAGTTCACAACAAGTTGTTTAGAACCCTCCTATAGTGGTTATGGTTAATTTAGATACCTCTAAAGTTAACAAAGAAATATCTGAAGAGGAAAAGAAACTGGCTAAAGTGCAGCAATCAACACCACAAGTGAATAAAAGGAATTTAGTTTTGAAGCAATCAGCAGTGACAGTTGATAAGAAGCCAGAAAATGTGCAAAAGAGAGAAGAAAAGGAAGGTAAGAAAACTTTAAATAGTAAGCCTCCTCCTTTTTATGTTTCTTTGATCATTGGAAACAAATTAGTGCATAATTGTATGGTAGACAGTGGTGCAACCAGCACTTTCATGGCAAAGAAGATAGTTGATTTGTTAGATTTAAAGTATGAACCCCTGGGGAAAGGAGTGGTCCAAATTTATGGTTCTTTAGTCATAACCTTAGGGGTTGTTAAAAATACAAGCTTGACCTTACACCCATGTCCAAATTTTGCAATTCCTCAAGATATTTTTGTCATATATCTGCCACCCTATTTTGTCCTACATTTGTCAAGGGACTTCACAACCAAAATAGATAGATCTATTTCTCATCTAATTGGTCCCACTTATATTTCAAAACCAGATATGGTACTAAGGTAACCATAAAATCAGAGTTATGGGCCAAAGATCACATAGAGCCTTATAATCCTAGCCCCATTAATGCAAGTTGTGTGATCATGGATCCAGATGAGATCAATGAAAGTTCAGCTTATAAAACACAAACAAAGGAGTATCCTAATATTGTTCTGGATGAATGGGAAACTAGAAATGATTAATATGATGATGTGTTTGATGCTGGATTTGGTAATTAAATGATGTTGGAGTCTGGTGCAGTTTTTCCTAATCTAATTAAAGATCAATATTTTGAATCTGAATTATCTTACCAGCTATGGGACTTATACTTTGATGGATCTAAGAATAAGGTTGGTATTGGTGTACGAGTTATGCTAGTTTCACCCCAAGGAGATAAATTGTATGTTGCATACAAATTATCTTTTCCATGTTCTAACAATATAGGTGAATATGAAAGTCTTATTCAGGGTTTAGAGTGGGCAAGGAAAAGAAGAATTAAATGCTTGAGGGCATTTGGGGATAGTGAGTTGATAGTAAAATAGGTCAGAGGTATCAATGTTGTTAAAAATGATCTATTAAAGCTGTATAAATCCAAAGTTTATGATATTTTGGATAATTTTGATGCATTTAACCTCATTTTTATTCCTAGAAGGAAAAATATACATGCTGATAGGTTGGCTAGTATTGGTGCTCATGTTTCAATTACTAAATATAAAGGATAGATCTCAGATCAGTCACATGCAAAAATTGTTGTGAGGCCTTATATCCCAGACAATGATATCAATAGGCAGGTTTTTAACACTGATGAACATATTTTAATTTTTATGACTGAAACAGATGACTTCTCAGCTTCTAAAAATGACAAACTCAGTCAGCAAATAGAAAATCAAATCATTCAGCTGAAGACTAATAAGCTTCCTAAGTGATCAGCCATCCTAGAGTCAGCTTTCAACTCTGATGATCAAATCAAAAAGAACAAAACCAGCTTGTTGATCAAGGAAGATCACTATGAAGAAGTGGAGATATTTAGAGACAAGTACTTGAAGGTTGGTAACATTAATTCTCATGAAGAAAAATAATTGTTTATTGATTTGTTTAGAGAATATAATGATGTGTTTTCATGGGATTATGCTGACTTGAAAGAATTTGATCCTCAATTAACCCAACATACCATAGAAATAGAGCCAAATGCTAGGCCTATCAGACAAAGGCAAAGGGCTATAAACCCCAAGTTAGAGCCTTTAATGTTGAAAGAACTGAATAAATTTCTGAATTGTGGTATCATATTTCCTATCAAGCATACATCTTGGGTTTCAAATCTAGTTCCTGAGAGGAAAAAGAATGGAGAGATAAGAATTTGTGTAGACTTTAAAGATCTTAACATGGCATCTCTAAAAGATAGGCCCTCTTCCTTCTATGGAATAGATCCTTCAATATATCTCTGGTTGCGAGAGATTCTCCCTTCTTGATGGTTAATCTAGCTATAACCAGATACTAGTAAGAGATGAAGGCCAGTTCAAAACTGATTTTACCACCAAATGGAGTACAATGGCTTATAGGAGAATGCCATTTGGATTGTCAAATGCAGGGGCTACATTCCAGAAAGCAATGAATATGGATTTCAGGAATTTGATGTACAAATTTGTTCTAGTCTACCTAGATGATGTCACAATTTACAACAAGGTTAAAAATCATCTCTTAGATCATCTGAGACAAGTGTTACAAAGATACAGAGAGTTTGGAATCTCTCTAAATCCCAAAAAGTCTATTTTTTCAGTACATGAAGGTAAGCTTTTAGGATACCAAGTGTCTAAAGAAGGTACAACTATTGATCCTGAGAGAATTTATGCAATTCTGGAATTATCATTGCCAAAACATAAGAAAGGGCTGCAGAATTTTATTGGAAGGATAAATTTTGTTAGACGCTTTATTCCTAATATTGTTGATTTGTTGAAACCTTTGACTGCCATGTTGAAAAAAGATGTACCTTTCAGATGGACTGCTGAGGGGAAGAGGATTTTTGAATAGATCAAGCAGGCTTAATCTTCAGCCCCTACTTTAACTAATCCTGATTTCTCTAAGGATTTTATTTTATATGCTTCTGGTGGCATTGACACTGTTTCAGCAATGCTGGTGCAAAAGAATGAGGATCAACAGGAGCAACTAGTTGCATTTTTTAGCAAAGATATGAATGATTATGAGAAAAGATACAGCTTTATAGAGAAACATGTACTAGCTGCTATTAAAGCCTTAAAAAAATTTAAGCATTTTGTTGCTAGGAATAGAATACATCTAATGGTTTCACACCCTAACATTAAAGAGTTTTTATTTAACAAGAATGTCAATGAAAAGAGGGTAGGATGGATAACAAGAGTTTTGGAGTATGATGTGCAAATCCATGTGAGTGAGCTGGTTAAAGGAAAAGGTTTATGTGCTCATATGGAAGAAGGAGAAGACAAAGTCAAAATCACAGAAGAGGTTGCATTGCCCCAAGGTAACTCTATACTAATCAATGATTCAACATCCTAGTTATCAGACATGACCATATCTCTGCAAACTGGTCAATGTCCAATAAATTTTGATAAAGACAAAAGAAGATACTTCAGGTTACAATTTATTCCTTATGTTGTAATTGATAATACTCTTTATAGGAAATATTTTTCTGGTAATTTTATCAAATGCATAGATTATGTTGATCAAAATAAGATTTTATCTGAGTTCCAAGATGGATCTTGTGGAGGGCATTTCAGCCCTAAGACTACAACCTGGAAAATTCTATGAGCTGGCTATTATTGGCTAGATTTATTCAAATATGCTTATTTGTGGGAAAGAAAATTCCAAAAGTGTGCTATGTTTGCAGAAAAATAGAGGTTGGCAGCATTACCATTAAAGCCAATCATTGTGGATCAACCATTTAATAAGTGGGGAGTGGACTTTATAGGTCCAATAAATCCTAATTCTAGTGCAAGTCATAAGTGGATCTTTACTACCACAGACTATTTTACCAGATGGACTAAAGCCATTGCACTAAAGGAATCTACTGGATCTGTTGTGTTGAAATTCTATGATGATATTGTAACAAGGTTTGGGGTTCCTCAATCAATAGTGTCAGATAATGCTTTAGCTTTTGTTGGATAAGCTATAACAGAGTGGGATGCCAAGAATGACATTTATTTAAATACTTCTTCTAACTATTATCCTCACGGTTTAATGGTCTTACAAAATCTACCAATAAAAACCTGATTAGGATCATTAAAAAGACTTTGCAAGGAAACAAGAGGGATTGGCACTCTAAACTAAAGGCAACCTTGTGGATGGATATAATAACACCTAAACAGGTTATTGGAAATTCATCTTATGTCCTCGTTTATGGTAAAGAAGCCAAATTGCTAATTTCTACAGAATTTCCAGCTTTACAGGTTGCTGATCAAATGTTGTTGTTTGAAGGGGAAGATCCTCTTAAGCTGAGATATGTTGAATTACTGCAGCTAGAAGAAGAAAGGAAAAAGGCATTGGAGACTAT
>JAGRRI010109227.1:0-17712 GCA_018584345.1 Thuja plicata
TGCATTTCAAATGGCCCCCATCGAGACTTATCCTCTACTCGCATGCAGAATGGACTGGTAGAAGACCCTTACACTAAACCCAGGGGCTTCAATGGAGGTCACGGCCATAATCGGCGGATGCATAGTGGATGGAACCTCCCTAGGCAGGACCCTTCACAGACTCATGAGTATAACAGGAATGGAAGGAGATGGGATAGCAAAAATACTCCATATTGGAAAAGAAACTCATCCCTGAAGATCCCTAATCACTTCAACTTCAAGCAGATTGAATCAAAGTTCTGGCAGCCTAAAGATCTAGGAACTTCCAAGACAGGAGGGATATTTGTTGATCAATCTGAGAAACCCACAATAAAGGTAGATGACACCCTCCTCATTAGATCTTCCTCTATTGTTATAAGTAACATTCAATGGGCAAAGTCAGTGATTAATCTATAGGAAACCGCTTTCTTCATAAAATGGCTTGGTCCATGGCCGTCTATTAGCAAGATCCAATCCTGGATGGACTCCAACTAGGGGAAAAACTTTGAACTCAAAACCCTTCGAAATGAGTTCCTCTTGGTGATTTTTCCTTCGAAGGAGGATAAAAAATAGATTTTGAGTGGAGGCGCTTTCTCAATGGATGGACTGGGCTTCTACATCTATGACTAGAAACCAAACTTTAATCTAGATAAGGAGGAAGTGGAGAATATTGCAGTCTGGATTAAACTCATCAACCTCCCTTGGGAATATAAGAATGAGGAAACCCTCAAGCTAATAGGGAACAACATTGGACTTCTTCTTAAGTCACAAGAAGTGGTGGATAGAAATGATCTCTACATCTACACTAAACTCCTAGTAAAAATGCAGAAATGCTACCAAATCTCGGAGATGGTGGTGGTGGGAACAGCTCATGGTGAATGGCGTTTAAGCTTAGAGGTGGAAATGGATAACTTGTTATCTGAAGCCAATAAGGTTCAATGCAAGGGAAAAGGTCTTGAAATCAACAATAGCATTGATTGGATTAAGGAGTGGGAAATGAGCCGCACCAATCAACTAAAATGGTCTATCCACTTTGAAGAGGACATGATTCTGAATAGAGCCATAGATAGAAGTCCTTACTCTTCTTTAGATAGTCTAGGGACTCCAAAAATATTTAACAAGATCACAATAGATTACCCTCTTGCCTCTCCTCACCTGGTTTCTGACAGCCCACTATCCACCCAAGTGGTGAAAGATACACCTCAACCTCCTCTCATTACACATTCCTGAACTAGTTCCTTTCAGGCTGGTAAAGATGAACAGTTGCAGTCTCGTATTGTGTTTGACTCCCTAGAAGCCAGAAATTAGACATCTATCCATAGTGGGGACATGCAAGGAGATCGAGGTCACAAACCAGACTTTAATGACTAGACTTTCTTTCAAGATGAATGTGCGGCTCACATATTAGAAAATGAGGAGGATCACTCACAACCTCAGTGCAGAGATATCGAAGTTTCCCCAGACAAATATTTGGAGTGAAGCTTTTTGTCCTCCCCTCAGCCTTTTGCTCTGAATAGAAATGCTCTCGAGTTCAATCCTGTTGAGCATGGTAGCAATGAAGGATCCTCACCATCTCTAGTTGTTTCTAAATTTGTTCCTGGTTCCTCTTCTCAAGCTTGCACTAGTTGCTTTCACCCCATCCTGGCAGCTCTTAATCAAATACAGGATGCATAGGACAAATCTTTCTCACCTCGTGTCCATCTTCAGTATGTGGAGCCCTTTCATGAAGAGAAAATCTCACCCATTCACAATTTGGAAAATTCTTTAAATGAAGCCAGAGACAGTGGAGATAACCTTTTAGGTGCAACCTCAAGCTTGGGATATTACAGTGATGAAGGAGATGGGGACTATTTGGGTGAAGAGGACACTCCTAATATTCTAGAACAAAGAGGCTTAAATCTCTCAGTCTCTTTGATCAAAAAACCCAAACTAGGGGAACAAAAAAGAAGGGGTAGGAAAACCACCAAAGAAATGTTGGAGCAAGCTAGTTGTGCAGAAGACCAAGCAAAACTACTGAGATCAGGGAAAAGGTTCGCCTTTTCCTAGAATCAATGAGACTCCTCTCGTGGAATGTCAGAGGCTGCAATGCCCCTAAAAAATCTCGCTTGCTCAAAAGAGGTCTTGATCAAGCGAGGGCAAATATTATTTTGCTCCAAGAAACCAAACTCAAAGGTGACAACATTAGGCTCTTCCAGAATAAATTTACTAGGTGGAAGAGCATGTTCTCAGAGGCTAATGGTGCTTCTAGTGGTCTCGATATTCTATGGGATGATAGGGTGGTTGAGGTGATCCTACTAAATTAGTCTTCAAATTGGCAATAGATTGAGGTAAATTCTAAGCAATTACTTTCTCGCTTTTACATTTTCAATATTTATGGCCCTAATAACCCCTTTGAAAAGGAGGCATTATGGATAGACTTATCCAATCACCTCATGGAAAAAAAAGATGACCTCTTCATCTTAGGAGGGGATTACAATGTCATTCTCAGTCCTTCAGAAAAAAAAGGAGGCAAAGGATGGCAAAGTAAAAGTCAAAATGACTTTGCTACATTTGTTTTAAACAATGGATTATCATGATTGGATTTCAGACTCGATAATTACACATGGACCAACATAAGAAAAGGGTTCACGAACACAGCAGAGAAATTAGACAGATTTTTCCTAATGGAAAATTGGGAGGAACATGACTGGTTATGCAATGCAGACATCCTACCAATTACAGGGTTTGACCATTATTTGATTATATGTAACATCCAAGAAGACTTGGCCCCTGAAAGATCTCCTTTTAAATTTGAAGCCATGTGGCTTAGATTGGCTGACTTTTATACCAAAATGGAACTTTGGTGGAAAAATTCCCCACAATGGGAAAGAAATAAGTCCTTCATCTTCTTTAAAAAGCTTTAATTTATTAAAGAACAGCTACAAATTTGGAATAGAGATGTCTTTAAAGATATTTTTGTTGAAAAATTACAACTAGAACAAAGTCTGCAATCCCTAAATGAAAAGATAATACCTCAGGGTATGGATGATAACTCTTATTTAGAGGAACAATCTCTTCTCTAATTATATAAAGGGGTGCTGGTCAAAGAAGAGATCCATTGGAAGCAAAAATCCCGTGAGACTTGGTTAAAAGAAGGGGACCGTAATACTAAGTTCTTTCACAAATCGGTCAAAGCAAGAAGAGCCCAAAACAAAATCTTCACTATCAACACAAAGTAGGGTGAAACCACCTCAGATCCAAAGATTATAAATCAGGAAGTTGTTGACTTCTTCCATGAAACTTTTAATGAAGTTTAGCCCCATAAACATGAGGATGAAGGACTGTTTAATCTCATCCCTACCACTATTACACCAGAACAGAATGCAAAGATTATGAGCACTGTCTCCTTGGATGAGGTAAAGAAAGCTTTATTTGATATGGGAGGGGATAAAGCCCCTAGTTCGAATGGCTTCCCAACACTCTTCTACCAAAAAACATGGGACATTTTAGGGGAAGATTTAAAGCAAGTGGTAGAAGAATCTCATGCAGAAGGGTTTATATTGAAGGACTTCAATAATACATTCATTGCCTTGATCTCCAAGAAATATGTAACCAACTCCTTCTCAGATTTTTGACCGATTGCTTTATGTAATACTGTTTATAAAGTAATTGTCAAAGTAGCATCTAATAGGCTTAAACACATTCTTGAGCATATTATTTCCAAGGAACAAAGTGGTTTTGCCCCCAAAAGATCAATCTTCGAAGGAATCATTATTGCACATGAAGATTTCCATACAATCAAAGAAGCAAAAGTTAACAGAATGCTGATCAAACTAGATATCAAAAAATCCTATGATCATGTAAACCAAGACTTTCTCCTTAGGATACTCAAAAAATTTGGTTTTGCAGATGGTTGGGTGAAGTGGATTGCAAGCTGCATCAGCACCCCTAGATTCTCTATCCTGGTGAATGGTAGCCCCCAAGGCTTCTTTGAAACCACTAAGGGCATTAGATAGGGGGACCCCATAGCCCCCTTTTTATTTATTATTATGGTTGAAGTCCTGGGTAGACTTATCACCAACAAGAGATTAGAAGGCAATTGGCATGGGGTAAAGATTGCAGATGGTATTTCCTCCTCCACTCACCTGCAATTTGTAGATGATAACCTGCTCCTTGGGGTAGCTTCACTTGCTGAAGCTCATGTCATCAAGTCAACCTTAGACTGTTTTAGCAAAGCCATGGGTCAAAATGTCAATTGGCAGAAATCAGAGATCTTCTTCTTTCACACGGCCAATAATCTGCAAAAACAAATTAGTGATATTCTTCAAATCAAAATAGGTAAGCTTCTGAGCAAATATCTTGGAGTGCCTTTATTTGATGGGGCCTCCAAGCCTTATTTATGGAAGCACCTAATGGACTCATGCTTCAATCGCATGGAGGGCTGGAAAAGTAGATGGCTCACATCTGCAGGCAGAAATCTTTTACTTCAAGAAGTGGTGTCAACCATCCCAATTTATTCCATGAGTTGTTTTAAGATCCCACACAAAGTGTTGGATGCCATTGTCAAAAGAATGAGGAAATTCTTCTGGAACGGGGCTAAAGAAGGTGATAAATGGCCCCTTATAGCTTGGGATAACTTCTATAAACGTAAACAACATGGGGGCACTAAACTGAAGGACTGGAGAAAGATGAGCTTGGCATTAGGGGCCAAACTAGTTTAGCACATTTGTAGTCAACCGAATAGCTTATGGGTCAAGATTCTCAGATCTAAATATTTAGATTCTCCACAGGATGAGAGAATCCTCACTATTGTTAACCCCCCCAGAGGCTCTGCAATTTGGAATTATCTACTAGATTACAGATCTATCATCTCAAAACATGTCTCATGGCATGTCGGAAATGGACACAATGCCTTGTTTTGGGATGATTCTTGGAACAATCACCCAATTTTAAAAGAGCATAGGAGATTTGATGACTTGAGGACTCTCTTCATTAATAGATGGGGCTCGAAGGTGGCAGATTACCTAGAATGTAGGGACTCCCCTATTGGACCAATGTGGCAATGGAAACTTTTGGATGATCTCAACCTCTCAGCCCCACAGAGAGACCTTATGGAAGATCTTTACAAAATTAGGAGGTTCACAAGGGTGGAAAAATTTGACAAGTTAATATGGTGTAAAGCCAAGAGTGGAACATATTTGGTTAAACTTGGGTTCTTATCCCAAGAGGTAGAGGAGGATATATTACCATGGTACACTAATCTTTTTATGGGATAGACATTGCTTACCAAAGGCAGGAACTTTTGCATGGATAGCAGTGCAGAGGAGAATTTTAATAGCTGAAAGAAGGAAACATTTTGGCCTCCAAGGCCCAACCCGGTGTGTTCTATGCAAATCAACTCAGGAAGATGTAGATCACTTACTTGTTCAGTGTCCCTTTGCAGTAGAATGTTGGGAGCTGATTAAGGAAAAATTAAGTATGATTGGTCCTATGCAGCAAGGTATCAAAGAGGTGTTTCAAAGCTGGCCAATCCCTCAAAAGAACACTACCTTATTTAGTCTATGGAAGGCTTCCCCATCCATTATTATCTGGGAGATTTGGAAAGAACGAAACAGACATATCTTCCAAGATAAGGAAAGACCCCTATCAAGCATAAAATCTAGTATTTTAAGTGCTATTGAAGAGACTATTCAAGCTGCTCTTATTACTTCCACAGGAAGTATGCTCTACACTAAGGCTAATAGGAAACTTCATTGCAACTGGCCAAGCTTGAAATTCAGAAATGGTAACAATAAAGATGAGAAAGCACAGAATAAAATTAGATCAGAACTGAAGTGGGATAACCCAAGCCCGGGGTGGGTCAAATTAAACTTTGATGGAGCCTCTAAAGGCAATCTAGGTCCCTCAAGTGCAGGTGTTTTTGCCAAAGACAGCAATGGGAATATTCTGGCACTTGCTGCCCAAAGACTTATTAGAGGAACTAACAATGAGGCTGAAGCTAAAGCAGCATTGTTGGCTTTACAAGTGGCCAAAAATATGAACCTTCAGCATATTCACCTAGAAGGTGATTCACAAATAATTGTAAATGCAATTAAAAATGGGGCATCAAATGCATGGCACCTCAAAAATATGATTGAAGAGATCACCTATCTCTTACACTCATTTTTAGACTTTAAAATAACCCATATCCTGAGAGAAGGAAATAGGGAGGCTGATATTGTCTCCAAATGGGAAACTAGTCCAATAATGAGTTATGAACCTTGTTTTGAAATTCTCCACAAGAGATTTTTTGCTACTAAATTGTTTTTTGTGCTGCAGACTGCTACTCGAAACTTTATATGTTGGCTTCTGCAGGGATGCGACTCTCCTATCCTACAGATTGGAATGATTGATGTGACTGTTGCAAGTGGAAGTCCAATTCTTCGAATGGAGGTTAGGACAAGTCTCGAACTACACAAACTGATGTGGCGGTGATAAAGCTTGGGTTGGAACAAGGCAAGCTTATGAAGGATAGATTTAAGAACTTTTCAGAGCTCCTGCTACTCACAGAGATTTTATTCCTATGATGGATCCAACCAGACAACACTTTGTTTTAGGATAGATTCCCAATTTAGACTATTTATCAGTTGAAGAGATCGATTTCTTTGCTCTCACTCCACCTCGACAACAATTTAAAACCACCTTAGGCTTTCACCATGATCATCCTTCTTCTTTACTCCTTTAGTTTTTTAGCTGTGATAGAGATGGAAGCCACATTCTCAGTTAGAACCAAGAAGCAGCAAAAAGTAGTGGAAGGCCTTGCTAGTATTGAGAGAATTCTAGGTTTGCTGAACATGAAAAATGAAGTCTTAGCTGTGGCTGTCCAAAACATTCTTGGAAGCCAATATCAAGAGAGATTTTCCAAGTGCAGATCTAATGTGGACATCATCTCCTTGGTGGTGGCATGGGCCCTGCAGCTTGGAGAGTCAGAGAGTGAGGTCAAGCGCATCATTGAACTCCTCTTTGACCTGGACTTACTACTTGGCCTAGAATCAATATTAGAGTGGGTTGTTCCAGGTCAAGGATTTGACTACAATGAGTGTTTTGCAAAACTGAAAGAGGGTTTCAACTATGGTCGTGTCCCCTTCCTCACTTGATGGGGAAATGTTGACAAAATAGCCTACCAGAAGGATATAGCAAGTAAGTGGTAGACTCTGAAAGCCATTGTGGAGGACTTAGCAAGGCCCGAGGAGATGAGGGACAAAGCAGTGTTTGAAGAGGTGCCCAAGCAGAAAGGTGGGCAGAGACAAGGAAAACAACATGCTACAGATTGAAGGAGATTCTAATAGCTTCAGATCTATGTTTTTGTAATTGTGTTAATGACTGAGTGCTATGTCTCAAGTCTTATTTCTCCTGGTCTCCTCTTTGTTCTCGTTACATGCAGTGTTATTGTAGCAGCTAATATATAGCCAGCCCCATTTTGATATTTCCTCTAAAGGGGTTTAGTAAACATATTCAAGCTATAAATATTTGTATAGCCTCAAGGCTAATATTCCTATTATGTAATCTCTTTTCATTTCAATATATATAAAAAAAAAAACCTGTTATAGACCAAAAAAAAGAAATGTACTATTATACACAATGCAAATATAATGAGTCATTAATCAAATATGGAAGACAATTAAATAAATCATTTGTACCATGATAACAACATTGTGCCACAAACCCAAATGCCTTGAACGCGCACCACAAACATAATGAAGATATAACAACACATGTTATGAACTATCCAAAGGTACCCACATAGATCCCATTGAAGGGTACACAAAAAATTAACAGAATTGACATTAATAAATGTTAGTATCTCTAGTAGTGCCACTGGCTAGACTAATGAATCAATTGAGACCCCTCCTTATTTCCTCCTTTGTTGTCTGTTTTGTGCAAGTGAGGCAATTCCTGCATAAAATCTATTACGCTTCTTTGGGTTCTTATGCACCATTAGAGGGGTGATACCAAGGCATCAAATACTCACACTAGTTCTTCTAACAAGAGGATAGGACTCGCTGGATTCTTTCTCCACCTTCAATGCATCGACCACTTTCTCCTAGAGTTATGCAGAGAAGTTGAATGACTGTGGCTTCCAAAATAATGTGGACATCAATATTAGCATAGACTTGAGTAAAATTTACATTCACACATGAAGAAATAGGAGTAAAACCTTCTGGCATATCACATGTAGAGCACGGGTCAAGTTTGAAATGTTCCACGCCTCAAAAGTATTTATGGAGTCGCTTAAAATTTCTGAAAAAAGAGTGAGAAAAGGGTAGCTTGGCATGGGGATCAATAACTTCTACGATTTAGACTTTGACAGCTCCTATAGGTAATGGTTTTTTTTGGCACTTTGCATCATTTCCGACACCTTGGACAATGCTAACCAATACACCCTCTGATAGCAGCTCGACATGATCTCAAATTGCATATGTGTGAACTTATTTATGTAAGGGTTGGTCATCAATAATGGGTGCCTACACTCACAAAATGTACATGGATGAACCAAACTTGCATGTCAGAAAGACAAAATATTCGTGCTTAAAGATACAAAGCAAAGAAATAACTCTGACAATTACCAATTCAGAGAGCCTATGGGACTTTTCCACTTCACCCTGCAAAACTTTACCGACACTATCCTTTCCTTTGCAGTCTTTATTTGTGCAACCTCGCCAATCATGTGAAGCCCCACATCCCTTTTTCCACACACAGTTTGTTGTATGTCACAATCTTGTAAAGCAGAGAATGAGTGAAGGGACTGTTTTTATAGTATGAAAGAGACTGTTGACTACAAAACATATAGGCCAATACATTATTTGAAGTATCATTGGGTGTAGGTTTTAGAACATGTAATAAATCATGAGATAAGGTTCCCAACAACTTTCTCATTAGCTTTGATTTATGTTTCATGTGCACCAAATCAGCTTGAATAGGAGTCTCCTAGAAGACAAAATATCACTTTACTCTATGTTTTCATCCACTTTAATTTGTACTCTAACACTTTCAGAAAGAAAATAATACATACATCTCAGATTGGGGCCTGCATCATGTGAGGGTTGTGCATACTAACCCCAACATTGTCAACTTGAAATAACGTATAAGCAGTATGTATTAATAAAACATGTTATAGTCGACACTATCCAATGTGTCTACAGAAAATTATCTACTCATGATAACACTAATAATATAAATAACACTTCTTCCACTTGATCAACACTTGCCTATTCACATGCGCACCCCTTGTCCCCGCCATTGCCCTACAGAGTAGGATATGTCACCATTCAGAATAGTCAACACCGTTAACTCTGAAAAAATGAAAAAAATAAGGAATACAATACACCCACCACATAAGACTTACCCTGAAATCCCTCTCATTGTTGTCTATTGACATTTCTTTTCTATGCATTCCTTGCAATGACTTATATGAACTCCTAGATTTCCACCTGCCAGAATGAGTACCCTCATTTTCATTCGTAGGGAGACCCAAGACAAAGCCATCTTCACTTCCCTCCTTTGGCAGAACATGTCCTTTTTCCACTGAGGCCTTACATGACTAGAAAACTCAGGTGTCATTGATTGGAATTGTGAACAAGGTGAGTGGTCAAATAGAATAATAAATGAATACTTATAATACCAAATCACCTTCTCCTCTGACTGACCACAATCATGAGACAATAATTTTCTCTTCCTCCTTTGCTGGAGCCTTTGACTTCTGTCACTAGAGTCCCACCCCATTTTCAACTTGTCAACTACATCACAAAACTTACTAGCCTCGTCTTTTCTGAAACTTTTCCTCCTAATTTCCAACTTTTTCTGTCCTATGGGGCATGTATGCATGCGAGGTTTGCAAGTTTCACCTGGGGGTGGCAGGTGACGCAACCATTTGTGTATCCCTACCAGTGTCTTGGAACTCAATTTTAGATTTACCTGGACTGTCTTGTCAGTGTCGCATTTTTTCAATGTGAGTCGAAATAACAACAAACAAAATGATTATTTCAAAAAATCAGAAAGTAGACTACTGGTGATTTCCTCAAATTTCCATTACCTTGTAATCTTTTATGTGCACCAATGATAAAAACTTATTCATTCTCTTCTACATGACCTCTACACTCTTATAAACACGCATTTCTTCATTAATCTTGGCCTTACATTCTATTAGGAGGAGGTCCACTAATGCCTTCTTGTGGAATTCACATATGTGCTTCTCTACGTTCTTTCTTTAGGCTGAAAACCTCATCATCATTTGGTATTCAACATTTCTCTTCCTCCTTTGGTAGTACCCATGTGCTTTGGAAGTAGAGTGACGCCATTTTCGGTTGGTTGTGGGAGGTCGCCCCATGTGGGTGCTTCGATGAATGGAAGTTCATGCCTTTGCATCCCATGCAGGTTGATCCTTCCAATGTCCCAAAATTTTAATCCTTCATCTGCCGAACACGCACCTATGAGGTAGTAATATACCAATTTGTTTTTGCACCGTTCAGTTCTATATTTGGTCCCACCCTGCGCACACATAAGCATAATAGTAAAAACAACATTTGTACAACCACAAAGCTTTGAAGATAGGACATAATATCATTGGGGAATGAGGATGAGTACACTATTCCTATATATTACATCATGATTCAACTTTTTAGAAATAAATCACACCTTACAATCGCTCTAACAATTGACACCCTCTCCCAAACCATTGCCAACATTGGTCTCATCCACAACATCCTCGTTCTCAGTCTTTCCATGCTCGACATTGCTCTCATTGCCTTCATCACTGCCAATTTTGACATCAACAATCCCTCTTTCAACCTCAACTCTGCCACTGTCATCATGACCAATTGCATCATCTTTAACTGCTCATTTTGAGGGCCCGTCCACCCCACACATAGTGCTCATATAACCTTGAAGTAAAAAAAAATTAAGACAACAACAAAACACCCATCATTTTAAGCTTAAAGAGAGTGAACTAGATATATACATATTTTAATGCCACACTTATTCAAATTATATGATATTAGTTCGATAGAAAATGATTACCAGTTTACTTTTTGCACTCGCATGGGCAACTCTCATCAGTCTGGGAGACATCCTTCTCAAATTTCCCACTGTCTACTGACAATGAGAATTCCACTTATTAGTGAACTTGCAATACCCTTGGATGGACCGACACCAAATAATATTTATACGCATCTTCAAACCATATTGTCTTAGCAACACATATGTCACAACTTACGAAGCCCTGTGAGTTGCACCATAGTATGACACCTCAAGTGTATCACTGATCTCAACTAATTTGTCCTTTAAATGTTGCATCATACTAGCCTGCACATATTAAATAATAGGAGTGTTACTGGCCGATCAAGTTGCACATATATTGTGTGCCTTCAACCTCCCAACGAAAAACATTTTGAGTGGCAAAGCAACTTAACATACAGAATGCACTGTACAGATGTCAGTTCATAGTATAATTATCGGTCATTGTTTCTTCTTTAGTTATTTAGATCTACCTTATTTATTCTTATTTCATTTTACAAATGGCATCTACTATACAAAGAGGCTAATTAAGTGGGATAGAACTTACACATTTATTTATAGACTATCAACATCTTTACCATTCGTACAAAAGAGTTGCATATAAGATTCCACTCTTCTCTTCTAGAATTGAATCTGTGAGGGGATCCCCTGATTCAACTAGGAGTTGCATTTTATATAAACCCCTATTTTTCAATTTACCTTGTTATGGAGGTTTGTATTTGTTACTAGGAACAACAAACATTTACCACTTTGTCAACAAATATAAAACAACAGAGATTACCACACGCTTTTATGCATAATCAACATTTTGATGAATATTTCAATAAAACGTACATTCTGTGGAAAAGTATAGTGATTTTAATGAACGTTCATATCTATAAATTTTCTTTGTCACCACAAATATACTCATGTCAACCTTGTAAAAGGTACAAAAATAAACTCCCTTTCATATTTAATA
The DNA here is from genome assembly GCA_018584345.1 of Thuja plicata. Classification (NCBI taxonomy): domain Eukaryota; kingdom Viridiplantae; phylum Streptophyta; class Pinopsida; order Cupressales; family Cupressaceae; genus Thuja; species Thuja plicata. Next base: position 12,008 of record JAGRRI010109227.1, read on the forward strand.
TACATATTAGAAAAATTCATAAATATCTATTCTATGTATAGTTTCTCCATTCTATTTTCTCACTATAGTCACAAACTATATAGAATAATATGAACCAATATGTTGTCGACATATGGAGTGCGCTAAAAAAATATCTTTCAAACTCTCCAACATTACTTTATCAATCGATGTAATTTCATATATCAAACAACATACACCTTCTATATATAATATTTTTCATTTAACACCACGAATATAAGGAATGACTAGGACGAGTGATCAAATTATATGGCTTGGAAGACTTCAAATTATGCTTATTCCTGCATAATTTTGTTCTCTCCAAGTCTATTCGTGCAAATGGACAACCTTACAATGAAAATCTATGATTAGGGGTACAGAGGTGTGCCATGGGAAGGGATATATGCCACGTGAAGGAACGTGCCTCTCCTAACCCAACACAATGATATACATAGACAATCACCTAGGCTAAATAAACCATTGTACAAGAAAAGTAAAAACACTCTGATAGGAACGTGACAATTTATAACATCACTGGGGGCAATAGGGATATCACCCAACATGCTAGAACATGGGAAGCCAACTAAAGAAAGTGTCAAACTATGCATTCCAAGGAATTCTGGTATACCTAGTGACAGACAGGTAACAAGGTACTAATAAAATCCTATATGTTTCTATATATATTTGAGAATTATATATATTGGTTGTTAGACGTCAATATAAGAATAAAGTGGTTATTTAGCTATAATTTTCAAATTAACAAAACTTGTGGCTTTCATTACAGCAGTAGATACTTTCCCTGGATACAAAATTCACACTGGGTTTTCAATGTGACCTTCACCCTGCTAATTAACATCCAAACACACATAAATAATTATTAGCGAATAACACGTACTATGTCAATAGTACAAATAATTTTTTTTCAAACATCTCAACTATCAAATTGACTATACCTTTCGACAGCTGGGGAGCACTTTGTACCCATTAAATATTGCAAACAACGGTATCACATAAATACAATTAATTACCCACATTTCTAGAGCAATGCAAAAAAAAAAATCTAGACTTAATTACCATGTCTGTTCTTTTCTTTCACTTGATTCCCTTCGGATTAAAAATAACGTATATATTTCAACCTTCTTCAAGTTAACTGCAATCTGGCATCGATTCTCTATAACCTCCGCACACCAACCCAAAAAATTACAAATGAAGGCCCCCACACACACCAATTTATATATTTGTCACATTATGATTTTGAGCACGATGACCTGCCAAAAACAATAGAGGTTACAATATTATCCCTCTACATACACTTTCACATTGACCACAAAATATAAAGATAATAGCGCAACAAAATTTTGGGTGTTTCGACAAGCCATTCTCATTCTTTGAGATCTGCAAACTATTGCTCAAAATCAACATCATCATTCTCTCCAACTTCCTCTATTCCTTCCAAACTTTGATCCTCATTTGGTACACATGGCTCAAGGCCCAACACAAAGTAGTGGTGTCTATGTTTCAATAGGAATAAAATAGATCCAAAACTCTTATTCAATTCCTGGATCATCACAACACTCAACCCTTGACCATGCCTCTGAACCCCAATATGAGCAATTTCATCATCCAAGAACATTGCAGATTGCATGTAAGCCTTAAGAACATGTCAGACACTTGGATCACTATTAACCATCTCTCGAGGCACTATTGCTCCTACCAGGGCTTTGCCCTTATATAGGTCGTAACCCCTTATAATGACATCCAATGTATTCTCTAGAATATAAGCTTCCTTCACAAATGCCAGAGCTATTTCTCGAAATGGCCAATGCTCTGAAGGAGATCCATACACTTTAACAGAAATATAGATATCAACTGGGATGAAAATATGAAATGGGGCTCGCAATAAAGAACATTTCTCCCTATGACAGTTGCGATGACAGATTCCACGTACATACAGTTAGTTTTGAACTAATTTGACAACATAATTGGTAGAATTCATCTATCCTTTGCCTTCTCCCATTCCTATACAAGGATATAGATGTGGTAGTTGTGAGGAAGAAATGCCATACAGAGCAAGATATACAAGTACAATATTTGTTTGACACTGATAAGAGACAAAAAAACACATCCTTTAAGATACAATGGTGTGCCGCAAATAACAATAAGAGTCAAGTTATCAAGATAAAAAAATACAAAAAATGCATATCTATAAACCAAAATTGCTTTGCTAAGATAAACATTTTGTGGCCTTTCTTATTCAAGAGAACAAATCATATCACAAGGCCACCCCCTATATTGGTCAAGATATTGTCTGATTAACATTGTTTCTCCTTGCCGAAAATACCCCATTATAAGGGTGGCCTTGTTTTCGTACCTCCATGTCATTGCACCCTTGTTTAACATAAATAACAAGCATGGTTCTCACTAAATCTCATAGTGCTAGCAATTATACCTTTAACTCCCAACATTATTAGAGGGACGATTATTTGTGTAGTCTTTGTTGTATACCCATGGATTGCATATTTTACTTATGTCCAACCACGCATGACAGACTTGTCATTTTCGCTCCAACTATGTTTTCTTTATTCAATGCCTTTTCTTTTGCATGTTTTCTTCCACACGTGGGTTTCGTCTGAGCATAATAGTATAACATGCAATGCCCAATTTTATGACACTAGATCATAAATGCGTCTATGTGCATGCCATGCACATGGATGGCCTCATTGGCTCCAATCGTTCACCGACAAGGAGTACTATAAACCATGGCACATTATTCATCCAAGGAGAATTTAAAAATAATGGGATGCCTCTTCATTATTTAACTAATATAGCCACCAAACGAAGAAAATAGACAATAATTTGTTAACTTTTGATTACCCAAGTCATATAGATAATTAGTGTCAATAAGACCCTATAATTTTAACATATTTTTTATAACATTAGAACTAAAATATTATTAATAATAATTAATTTTTTATTTGAAATGTCTAAATAATCTCTTTAAAAATTATAGTTCTTTTTATTGGGGTTAGACTTAAACTTACTAAGAAATCTCATTATTTAAAAAATAATTTTATAATACAAATAATTGGATACATTAGCCACACATAACACTTACATGAGGCACAATATACATATCCTCTAAAAAGGTCAATTGAATTAGGACAAATATCCAATTAGGAGTCATATTCTACCCTTAGTCCTCTATAGAAACTCTTGCATATTTGCAGCCTATACCTTTGTATTAATAAAAATTTGTCGTTGTACTTCTTATCGACTTTAGTTATGTTGTATAAATTGATCTTACCTTCATGTTTAAATACATTTTCTCCTTTTTCTAGATATATTTTTAGTTGTTGGTTGTGAATATTTGCATCCCCTTTAGCATTCTATCATATTCTAACCTTCATATGTACCTCTAAAAAATAGTAATATAGAGAATTGTGTATGTTCTTCTAGTTCTTTTCATCTTGCGAATTCATGAAATATTAATAGTTTATGCTTGTCTAGTGTTGAGTTGGATCAAAAAATTTCTATTTGGATTAAACAGAAAGCCAACTTTCTCTAGATATTCCACCTCATTTACAAATGTACAACACCTTGAGGTTGTTTCTATTATGTCATTGGAATGCTAAACTAAGTCTAGTAGGGTGTAATTTCATGTGACAACAAGAAATTTTCTAGGTGTGAGGATTCTAAAAGTGGCTAAATAATGAGAAGGAAGTTGTTAGTGGGGGATTCTTGTCAAATAGTGAATTATTTAAGATCTTATTGAAATTTTCAACCATCTCTTCACTTTCCACCACCAAATAAGAGAAGAAGAGAAATGGAGGATTATAGACATACGAGTTAGCTTAACATGATTGTTGCAACAAGAACTAAGTTGTCTTCCAATTTAAGAGCAATAGTGACTAGAGGAATAATGATTGCTTCAATCATTCAAAATAAATGGTGGTTTTTTGTCCTCACGTTTCTTTGGTGTACCTATTTCAATGTTTTTTGGTCTCTTTTGTAACTTTGAGTTATTACTTTTGTGATTGCAACTATCAGTTTACAACATTAGTATTGTTTGTTCATTTAATTTTTTTATTGTTGTTTGTTAAACTTTTTATTGTTTCATATGCACGTGTCTTTATCAATAACTTGTACCATTTTATAAACCCTTATTTAATAATTGAACATTGTGATCTCCTACTAGCTGGGATAGTAATGATTGTGGCTAAATCTTAGCAGAAGAGTATATCTAATATTCTTCTTGCCTTTGCTCTTCCCAATTGTAAAAGACTAGATATTCCGCTTAAAAGCTTTATGGTGTAGGGGCACCTAGTGGAGCACAAGGTCACATGAAGACACAAGGCACTTTGAAGAGTGGAAGAACATCTATGAAGGTTAATTGGAGTGTTTTGAGGCCAACCATGGCCATTTGTAATAATCAAACCAATGTAATGATCAAAGGTCCTAAAGGTCCTAATAAGGACCTAGGACCAAACATTTTTGTAAGGGGGGCCAATAGTGCCTAAAGAGATCTAAGTGGGTTTGATAGGTTAAATAGGTCATAGGTGGAGAAAGATGAAAGAATTAATAAGTTAGAATGCAAATAAAACAATAAAATAAGAATTCAAAATTCAAATATTTGAATTGTAACGACTAGTATGGTTTAGGAGGGAAACAATGTTTAAGAGGCTAAATGGGATTGTAAACATGAGAAACAAATTGGGATTGGTTGGGTCAGTTGAAATACATCCTACATATCCTGTCCAAGGCATGAGGATCAGGAGGAGTACGGAGGAGAATGTGTATGTATGGACTGCACTCAGAATTATAATAAAATCTCTGATTTTCGCAAAGTTTCATGATAGTTTGAATTGATTTATTATTGAAAATACATTTATAATGGTTGAAGAATATTAAGAAGCCTTCATAGAAGCATTGCATATGTTCTGAGATCTCATTTTTTCTTTAGTTATTCACTTTACTTGTAGACAGTCTGAGAGACATACATATTTTATAACAGTTTTGAGTGTTTTTATGGATTAGATGTCATTCCATGAACGCATACCTCTAATTCTCATGGAATGACATGAATATAACATGTATAATTATTGTCTAACAAGTAAATGTGCAGATAAGTGACAGATTTGGTGATCACTAGGTTGTTGTGTGAAAAGAGCACTAAAATTGGTGCAAGGGTGTAGCAGCAACAATTCTAGCCATTGGAGGGCTATGTTTTATGTTTGAATATGTTCCAATATGTCAAGGAGAAGGTGAATCCATCACTGGTTGGTTCAGAAAGTGATTGGGGAGCCGAGATTGAGAAAGCCCTAGTTTTTAGGGTTTTGAGGAGTGATTTGGGGCTTTTGGGTATAGAAAGCCTATAGGATCAAATTGAATTCATATGCTTTCAACTCAATTCATTTCATGACCTTGTGGAAGAAGCCAAGGTCAGGGAGTGAAGGGATCTAGTTGTTGATTTGCAAATGTGGGGTAATTAGCCCTCAAATTCTATCTTAGTTGGTCACTAGGGTGATTTGGTCCAAAGAACTTGGTACTGGGGTTTGGATATGTTGTGTAGTAGCCAAATGGGTATCTGAAAACTTATTTTTCCTGGGGAGTTATTTGGGAAGTTTGTACAAGAAGTTTGAAAAATAGTCGGTGAAGGGCTACTAGGAAGATAAGCCTAATAGGACATTGTTTGGAGTTTGTCATCGAGT
>JAGRRI010109235.1:0-14934 GCA_018584345.1 Thuja plicata
TATATATATATATATATACATATATATATATATATATATATATACATATATACATACTTATAACCATCATTGTCCTGTTTTTACTATATTGAATATTATAAGTCAATAAGGATAATAATAAGAAAATACCAATCATTCAATAATAGAGTACTTATTTAAAAATGGTTAGAGATTCCACATTAGTATATAAATATTACAATTTAATATGACAATTTCTTTACAATCAAAATTAAATTAAGGATATTAGATGTTGGATGAGATAAATAAGAAGGATAATTATACAATTAAATGAGAAATTAGTCTCTTTTAGGAAAGAGAGATTAAAAAATATTGTTAGTTACAAAACATGTGGTGTGATGGTGATTATGTTTTGTAAGTTCAATGATGTATCAATTATGATCAATTGTATTCTATCTAAGATGAAGCCTCACTCTAAAGAATACTTAACAATTGAGTTAATCATATTTTCATTATATTCATGTTTGATCTTTATATATTCACAATGAAACTACATTTTGGTAGACTATATAAGATAACATGTCTTTTATTTTATAATTGTGGTATCCATTATAAGTAATGGATAGTCAAATTATAACCATCAAAGTAAAGGTCTATTATATTTGTTATTCCAACTCGATAAGGATAATTATAAAATAATGATTTTTCAATAATATTGGTATCTAAGTATATGTTTAAAAATGTTGAATATTGAATATTTGTATACTAAGATTACAATAAAATATCAAAATTTATTAGGAACCTAGGGTAAATAGAAGAAGCTAGATGTTGGATGACATGAGTAAGAAGGACAAGTTAAAACTAGCAATAAGGAGTCTTTATTATGTGATTTGAGTGACCAAATAAGAATCAAGGATAATGTGTTGATGTAGATAACTATAGAGATTAAAGGAATGACCCATCTTTAGAAGAAAAAAAATGAAAATTTTAACCAAAAAATACACATCAAAATTCATTTGATAAAATGATGTCAAGATCTTGCATGACATCAAGAGTAATTATTAGCAAGAAAGAGGGGGCAAATAGAAAATAAAATTTGAGCCTAGAGTAATTTTTGTATGTTGTATTAATAACTTAGACATAGTTATACAAAGCGGACAAGGAGTTAATTCAAATAGAGCCTTAACTAGTTAATAAAATATTGAAACATAAAATATTCATAACACATACCATGTTGTATAAGGAACTTTGGTATGGTTATATTATCAAAGATCATTCACTTACATTCACATTATTGGTATATATCCTTATTACATTCTCTATTTCTTACATATTATAGTACATATATTTCTCATATATATCCAATATGTTTTCTATCTATTACATTATATCTTTCACTATATATAAATATATCTGATGGTATATAACCCAGTCATACTACTCTTACCATACTTGATGACTCTTCTAGTCATACATGAGCATTTTTTTGGCTCAAAACTTAGAAATTAAAAAGTGGCTTTTATACATCCTATAATATAGGAAATTAGGAAAATAAAAACTCCAATGAGATAAAAAAAATAAAAATAAAAAAGGTAACAAAAAAACCCTATTCTCAAAGAAAAATTCCTATACTATCAATATGAGGATGATAAATAAACTTGCCTAGTAAACAAATAGTGAAATCAATAGAAATCATACACAAACACATTCAAATAATCTTCCATTGTTCTTATCCTCTTGTATTGTATTGTTGAATCTCAAATTCAACCACAATTCACAAGTATGGTAGCACAAAGGTTGTGGTTAGCCAAGATTGTGAAATTAAGGCTAATTATATAGATTTTAGGACTTCAACATACAATTGAGACCAGAGGACACTAATTAATAATTGGTGGTTGACATTCAAAAATAAAGATTGATTATAGAGTAAACTAGAGTGATTGGTAGATGAGTAACTACTTACTTAAGAAAGACTAACTTGACTTGGATATAATAGTCTACATGATAGAATTGATTAATTAGATGGATTGATAGTGAGTGATAGTCGGGGAGGTGAAAGTAGAAGACTTCATTAGCATTAAATAAGTAAATAATTATTTAATTATTTATTGAGGGAATAAATAAAAAAAATAATGATTTCACTTATTTCTAGAAGTTTTTTTTTAAATGAATAATTAAATTAATTAATTAATTAATTATATAAAATGGAGTTAATTATTAAATAATTAAATTAATTATTTAATTGTTGGTGAAAAATTTAGAAAGTTGTCTAGAATTAAATTATTAATATTATTTAATTACAATTAGAAAAAGGGATTCATTAAAAGATGAAATGACTTAATTAATATTAGAATAATATTGGATAATTAAATAATTAAAATTATTTCATTACGAGAAAGTAGGGAAATGTCAAATTTTAAACCTTGAATCAAAAGAAAGACAAAAAATAATTGAATAATTGAGATTATTTAATTAACTAAGAGGAATATTAGTAAAAATACCCATGAATGATTGGACAATTTTAGTTGTCTATGTCTTGCCCATCTTTGAGACAATGTGAGTATGAGTGTTGTTTCAAAAACTAAGTCATAAAAATTTGGCCCAAAGAGATGGGGGTAAAATGGTGCCCCCTCAAGAAATTGACGCAGATTTTTTTTTTATAAAGTTCAAAATATAGACAAAGCATTAAGAATATCATATATGTGTTTAGCACAAAAAAGAGGTTAGTAGGCGGAACTTATGAGCTCTGGAAGCTATAAAGGACCATAACCAATATAAAAACATGTGTGTACAAATACACCAAGGCACAAAATATTATATGAATAAATGATGTGAGAGTATGCAGGGTGTAAGTATTGGTATTGATGTCAACAAAAGTATGAGGGAGAGATCAAAAAAATTCATTATTGTTTATTTTGATAGTTGCAAAGTATAAGTTTGGTATGGATATGAAACATTCTTATTAATGTTGATAAGTTGTAATTTGAGTTATAGCTAATGGATAATTATTAAGATACATTGTACATTATTCAATATTATGTTTTCTTAAAGTCATAATGTGGACATATCGATTGCAGTTCTAATCAAGAACATATAATCTAGGTTTCTTTAATTTGTTTTTAGTTGGGGAATAGGAGTAGAGAAGTATGCTACAAGAATGGAATATTGTGTGATTGAAACTTTGATATGCATTATAAATATCATGGTCTTAAATTATAATACCCTTAGAAACTATTATAATCTTTAAGATTGTGTCTAATGTTTAAAATGAGTTCTTTCAAGTACATAGGTATAACATATAGGTTGTTAAATTCCAATGGTTAGGAAGTTGAGCAAGTAGTTATCGATTCAATTTCAAATATAAATGTTGGTTTAACCATTCAATTATGATGCATAAAATTTGTAAAACTTATTTGAAGCCTATTAGAGAGTGCATGCGAAAACCTGGAAATGGTAAATTGAATATTCTAAATAGAGGCCAATTGTTTATCAGATAGATGTCTATAGTTTGAATTTCATATATATGTTGTAACAGATTTAAGATATTTGTGTGAGGCCTTTATTGACTCAAAATGAGAAGCAATATTGGTGCAATATTTGATCTGATCAGAAGTTGAGTTGCAGTTATTTGTATTTTTCAATCATTTAAGACATGAGAGGAGTGTAGGAATTTAAAATGTTATATTTAAAGGATAATAAGTTTAATATTCTATACTAAATCATAGTCACTCTATGTATATTAATTTTTCTTCCATGAAAGAAAGTGCATGGGTTTGTGCTCCTAGAGTTGGTGCTTTGAAATTGTACCCAGTGTGCGTTTGGTTAGTGAGACCTTGTTGATACATGATTAGTGAGATCTTTTCCAAAGAGGTATACATGTAATCCATGAGGTTTTTATGTCAATGAGACATAATAAAGATAACTTTAATAGTGGTTTTTTTTCCCTCTTACCAAAATTCCTCACCATGGATGCAATTTTGCTATAGATACTTTCAATAGCTTATGGATATAATAGGCTTCTGCAAGAGTTTGAGCCCAACATGCAATTGAGAGATGTGATATAGTTTAGAGGAAGATTTCATCGTGTTCTAAGAAACATTAATGAAGTATGGGTGGGTACAATATAGAGGATCGGATTAAACTATGCATTGGGCATGATGGTCACGCAGAGTAGAGAAAAGCCTAAAATGACATCCCACATTAACAATGTGGGAAACATATAAGTAAATTTTATATCTCAGCGCACAAGTAACAGGTAGCCAAAGGAAAGCACCTTTTGGTAGACCAACTACATCCGAGGTAGACATATGGTAAATAGTTGCTGGTCAAAAAAGTTAATTTTGTGGGACCCATGGTTGAGGATGTTTAATTTAAGAGAAATTGTTAAATCTAAAGGATTTCACAAAAAGAAGCTAGGAGGTGCGATATGTCAAAATAATCAAATGATGCCATGTAGTAGTGGACAAGTACTTCAGAAATGGTAGCTAGGTGGTGATATTTCCGAAGGAGAGAGAAATTCTTAAAGAAAGTAAGACTTCCAAAATTGTAGGGAAGGAAGGAAATTCCCAAAATCCTACTAGGAGAAGCAATGGGGCTAACAAAGCCAAGTGGCAATCATTTGTGATCCCAGACTCTGAAAAACCAAGGAAAGAGAATGTTTAGCTAATCACGAAAGAGTGCCATGTGGAGATGTCAGGCCAACCAAGGAGAGTGCCACAAAGCCAAGCCAAGTCAATAACCAATTTAGGTGGTAGAAGCTCATGATCCCATGGTCTGACAAACAAAGGATGATGAGGACCCATGATTTAGAGGTGGTGCCATGTAGAAGAGTGTGGCCAAACAAGCGAGAAAAAAAGTGATAAAAGTAAACTCCTTAGTGTGCTTGCACAATCCTCAAGACATGAATTAGTTTTCCCTAGCCCAATATAGGATCCTAGATCCACTATAGAATCTCCCCAAGTCAATAGACACTCTTTCTAAGACCTCAGCTAACTCTTCTCTAAGAGTTACAATCATTGTGCTTTCACCTTGGATTACAACTATCTTAGTTTTGTCTCAATGCTTCAGAAATACTTGAAGCAACTAATGCAAATTTCTCCATTCCAATATACTCCATGCCAGAAGGGAAATGTGGGTACTTTCGATGTCCTTCTTACTTCCAAACAACTCAAATTACATAAGTTTTTCCACTCCAAGTAGTCGAGTTCACAACTTGTCTTCAAACTGTCCAAATAGGCCTAATGGCTCTATTATCCCTATCCAGAGGGTATTTCTAGAATAAATTGCAAAAATCACACACAAACCCCAAAAATATTTAGAGATCTAGATACCCTTTTTGGAGACCTAAAGGATTTCTAAGGTCTTGGGTCCCCAACTCATCCGTACAACACCTAGAAAGTAGGGCTTTTAGGCCTATTTTGGTGCATTACAAGCAATGGTCTAATTTCTCCTCACAAATCAATCTAGTTGGATTGGTACAGCTCTAAACTCAAACCTAGGGACTCATAATACCCTAAAAACACTCTGACATCACCTGGTTCATTTCTCCATCTCATTCCCTTTTCTCTACAATAGGATTCTAACGTCTCGTGCACCTAACCGGGCTATCCTAACTCGCCTAGGGCATGAGTTTAAAAATACCTCCACTCATCTCCTGAACTCCAACTTCTATAGACATAATTTAAAAAGGCTCCACTATGAGATTCATCCACCCTTTTAAGGTTTTGATGCTTTAATCTCAAGTGGGAGCCATGAAAGAAAAAAGTATATATATATGCAAGGTAAAGATATATTTGAAGAGTTGGAGAAATATTCAAAGAAGATATATAGAAGAGAAGTATGAAGATTTCAGTATGAGATAGAGCCCTTAAAGAAGATAAGAGAATAAGCACATAACAAGAACTAATCAGACATCTATGTCACATATAATAGTTCACTTTTGGATATAGTGCATATCTATTCTCAGGAGGTTGTAGCCTTCTTTCTCATTGACCAGTGAGCTCTTGGACAGTGAGTCCTCACCCCTAATAGGGTTGTTTGTCAAATACTTCTAATAGGGTTAGAAATTTAACCAGGTCATTGTACTCACATTGTAAAGACTTCTCTTAATAGGGAAAAGTAACTTTAACAAGTTCATTATACTAGTGCAATATTTGTGGGTACTAATTCCCACCTGGGTTTTCCTCTAATCATGGTTTCTCCATAATAATATTATGTGTTATGTGATCTTGTTTTAAGATTCAAGTAATATCTAATTGATTGATGTTTAAAGTTTTTCTAGAATAACTTGAAAAAATCACACACAACACCAAAAACTATTTAGATACCCAAAGGATTTCTAAGGTCTTGGGTCCCCAACTCATCCGTACGACACTGTCCTAGAAAGTAGGGATTTTAGGCCTATTTTGGTGCATTACAAGAAATGACCTAATTTCTCCTCACAAATAAATCCAATTTTATTGGTACAGCTCTAAACTAAAACCTAGGGACTCATAAGACCCTAAAAACCTCTGAGATCACCTGGTTCATTTCTCTGTCTCATTCCCTTGTCTCTGCTATAGGATTCTAACCTCAAATGCACCTAACCGGGTTGTACTAACTCGATTAGGGAATGATTTTAAAAATAGCTCCACTCATCTCCTAAACTCCTACTTCTATATATAGAATGTAAAAAGGCTCCACTATGAGATTCATCCACCCTTTTAAGGTTTCCATGGTTTAATCTCAAGTGGGAGCCATGAAAGCAAAAACTGGCTAAAAGACACCAGTAGACTACCTAGTTTGTAACTATTTTCCTATCACACGAAGATTAACTCAACACAACTTTCTCTCTAAAAAGAAAAGGCTTGTATCACTCCACACTAAATGAATCCATAGTTAACTCTAGAGATTTAATCCATTAAAACACCATGAACATGCAAATTAATAAACTGTGCATTGTATACAGACAACTCTTCTTTCTTAGTCACAAAAACTTAATTACAAAAGCTCTTCCTTCAGGATTCAATCCTCAGAGTGTCTTAGATGTCATCCTCCACCATTTTAGGCCATTTAAAATAAATTCCCACTCCTACATTTGTGGGGATCCTAATTTTTCGAGTTGAATGCAACATTTGCAATTTCTTGCAAATGTTGTCATGACAACTTTTGGCATCTTTTGCATTTACTATACCAACTAGAATATATGGCCTCTATGCTTTGTAGTTTGATGAAATAACCCAATCTAATGAAGTTAAGGCATATTTTACACCATTCATGGGCCTAGGACACATTATGAACCCAAATCCCTCCTAGTAGGCTTAACCTAACAAAACAACTAACAATGACTAATTGGTGACCTTGGTACTAACACCAACTCACCTAGTCCACATGACCTACTAAGGCCTCAAAGAAAACACACATCTCTGAATTGTCTAAGGTTAGATACAAGCCAAAAAATTCTAAGGCTTGAGGATTTCCTTGGTGCTCTTGCAGCACAAGGTGGTTTTATCTAGCCAGGCCAAGTCAGACATAGATGATAGGTGTCAGCGTGTTGCTATCCCGTTATCCCAGTGACAAGGATAGAGAAAGACTACAAGATAGAGAGGTGTCAAAACATGGTGGCCCATGCCAATGTGGTAGAAGAATAGCCAAATCATTTGACAAATTAGGCTTTTTGTGATCCTTTAATCTAACAAACTGAAGAGAGAGAAATATCGTAGGATAGTAAGATGATGCCACCTAGTAGACTGGGCCAATTGATAATGAAAAAGTGCCAAGAAGCAAGGTGGTCCCATGTACAATCAAAGGAAGATATTGACCCAAGGTGATCAGATGAACAAATAGAAGAGTGATACATGGTGGTCGAGTGGTTTAGAAAGTGCTCAAAGGGAGATTAAAAGGCGAGTAAATCTAAGGTTGTCCTGATCTCACAAAAGAAGTTGCAAGGAGGTTAAAAGATGTGGGATATGAGATGGTGACACATTTTGAAGCCAAGGTAGGATAAAATTAGTTCATAGGTGATGAATGGGGACCCCAGGTTGAATCAGGTACTTCCATGTAGTGGTCTTAGAAGGTGGGGTTGACAAACACATAACTACCTGCTTAAGTCAAACTATTACTTCCACATCACGATCTAATAAAGGTAGTTAAAAAAATGATAAGGGTCATTGTACATTTGTTTTAACAATGGTAAAGGTGGAAGTTTATATTTTTTCATGGATATGGAGGGTCTCAAGGGTTTCTCAAACATATCTATTGGGTTAAACCCTTTCCTTTTGAATGCTCTTTCAGAGACACAAGAGTTAGAGGCCTCATCCCAGCACAGTTAGTTACAACTTGATTCTAAATCAGAGGCCATGATGATTATTCAACAGTCAAATTTAAAGTTAGAGGTAGAGTTGTGCATATTTTTGGGTCATTATTATCAACATATCTTCCCCTTCTTCATCATCTTTTTAGTTTAATTCCGAATCAACCCAGTTGATACTCAATTCAATGGAGAGTTTGTCTATTGTTTACTTTAGAATTGGTGCTAGTTTTTCCCTTAAAAACAAGGTTAGGGTTTAGATTTAAGGGTTCCCACTTTTTTAAAGGAAGGAGAAGTGATCAATGTATGATCCTCTAGTTTTTTTCTTAGGCTATGGCAGCCATTGTTACTAGTATGATAGATATTTACTTTCAAGTTTTGAATAAGGTTCATAGTTTTAAAGACCTTTTTTGAATTCACATTTTTGTATGTAGTCTTGGATTTGATGTCTCCTTGTAATGTATTCATCATTTAGAACATGAAATTATTTGTCTCTGTTATACATCATTAAGTTGGTAGAATTGACCCTTCCATAGGTTATAAGTTGTGCTTTCTCAAAAGTTCCTCCATAATATAGTTAAGTGTGAAGAGTATTCATCCTGCTAACCTATTAATAAAAAGAAGATATGAAGCACTAATATGTAAGGTGTTCAGACATAATATTTGTGTCATATACTTGAAACTTGTCTTCTTTTAATGAACTCCCTTGTGATCAAAGCTTCATTGTGGTTACATCATCTTTGGTGTATCACCTAGTAGACTAGTTTTTTTCAAAGTTAAATGTTTCCCTTTCTGCATCTTCTATTCCTTTTCTCCCAAATTTTTCCTTTTTTTTTGGTTGAAAGATGTGCATAGGCGAAGATCAAATAGGAACTGACCTATAATCTTGAGATTCACTCCATCCATAGGAAATCCCACTACCTAGGAGTGTTTCCATGTTGTCCTGAAAATCCTTAAGTCTTCATACAAGCAAGATTGAGGAGGGTGCAATTTTAGGCCTCAATAGTTTTTGGTAATGCCCGGTGGGATACAATCAGAGAACATCTTGTAATTATTGCTGGTTTTGATATGCTACCAGTAAGTTCAAACTTTTGAGAGGTTAGTTTTTGCATATCTTGTGACTCTACAAATAAAATATACTGGTTTCAAGAGAACAAGTGTTGGTATGTTCAAGTTTGAATTCTAATTTCAAACTTTTATATGAATAGAGATGTCATATTATTATGAATAATCAGAATAGCCACAACCATATCATGAAAATATTGTTCAAGGGGTTAACCATCAGCTATATCCAAATCCTCCCATGCCTATTTTTTAGTCCATGTTACCCATATGTTCAATATGGCCCAAACCCATATGTTCCTGCCCAATTTCCTGATCAAACTTAAGATACTCAAGTTAAACAAAAGTTTTAAGACTTTGTGAGGCAGCATGAATCTAAGATCCAACAATAATTAATTTTATAGTAGGAAGAATGGTCTTATCAGGCCTATCTTCATGAACAAGAAGAGATGGCTCATATCCACCAGTAAGAGATGGAGGCTCAAATCTATGAGTAGGAATTACTTTCCAAACAAGTTGTAGATAAAGATGAGAAAATTGGGTTGGTAATTGCACAATTATAAGAGTTAGAGGCTCAAT
The DNA here is from genome assembly GCA_018584345.1 of Thuja plicata. Taxonomy (NCBI): domain Eukaryota; kingdom Viridiplantae; phylum Streptophyta; class Pinopsida; order Cupressales; family Cupressaceae; genus Thuja; species Thuja plicata. Next base: position 9,887 of record JAGRRI010109235.1, read on the forward strand.
ATGGCTTGTGTTCCCTAAGTCATTCTTCGATCTTGAGATTCCAAGTTTTAGGAGTTATGAACCTGCTAAAGAAATAAGACAGCCCCTCTATGAGCCCAATCATGAAGAAAACTAGTCAAGCCAATTGATTAGTCCTCATTTTCAGACAATTAAATAGCTTATACCAAATAATCAAACCACCAAGCTTCTATGACAACCTTCATGGATTTAGCATCCTGGCTTTCAAATGCCAAACATTATCAAGGTTATCTCATGCAAGCCAATCCATGATCAAGGAATTGAAAATAAAGTTAGTTCAAAGCTGGATGATAAAGTGGTAGAGGGTCAAGAGAAGAACCAATTGGGACAAGAGGTACTAACAAATTTATTTGTTGAGCTTCCTACTTATTTTGAGCACAATGATGAACAATTTCCACTGGCATCAAAAGAAGAGGAGAAGAAAGAAGATTCCATGATTTGGGTTGATGAACTTCCTTCTTTCTTTGAGAAAAATGAGGAAGTTGTGATTCTAATCACATTAGCAGAAACTTTGCAGCAATAGAAGGATAAAATTGATGAAGTTACAGTTAAAGAAGGATCTTCTCAAGATACAGAAACTGACATGATCTATGAGGAGGACCTTTATGATAGTATTATTGAGGATTTTTGTGTGAAGTTTGATGTTTATATGTCAAGTGAAGGCTTATTGAAAAATATTATCTCAATGTCTGAACATTTTTCTATTTTATTGAAGAAGGTATTCCTATTGCAGAGTGTTCCTTCCAGAATGATGATAAGGAATTTTAGTTTGAGCTAGTTGATCCTATGAGCGTTGTGGTGGTTGATAGCTTTGATAAGATCCTATATGTCATAATTGAAGAGGATGGTCCTTTGACTATGGATGAGGAGTCAACATTGAAAGCAATTATGTAGAACAACCATGAAAAACAACAGGAAGGAGAAGAAACCAGTAAAAGGAGCTCGAAGTTTATACTTTCAAGAGGCTTCCCAATCAATAATATGACCTGATTAGAAATAAGTGAGAAGGCCTCATTTTCTTTAGCACCTAAATATGAAGATGTTAATGATAAGGACCAAATGCATCTTTTTGATTCATTCCATGATGACAGCATCTTCAATCAGTAGGGTATAGTAAGTCATAGCATTTCCTTTCTTCTTCAAGAAATGTTGCATAAGTTGGTTAAATGTTTTCCATTCTTTCGTCTTCCTATATTTTCCTATAAGAATGTGCACCATTAAAATTTGAGGACAAAGGGAAAATATTTCAGTGAACTAATAAATGGTTTTTTTTAGCATGTTTTGATGTTTTCTAGGCTAGGGTAGGTTAGTTTAAAGGTATTCTTGTTCCCTAAGTGTTGTTGTACATTTAGTTAGTTTTAGTCTTAAGATTCTTTGTTTCCATCTTTTTATAAGTGTTTGTCAAAACACAGGTTATTGACAACATGTTCCAATTCCATTAAAGCACACTACATATTGATTCTAAGATAAAAATGCATATTCATTCTAAGAACATACCTACTACTCTTCATAGGGGAGCTGATCTCATCAGCCATAAATTTGTTTTCAGTTTGAAGGTCTAACTAATATATTCTCTATGGTTTCACCTTGTTTAAATAAGGTTTCATGTTGATAACTGACTCACTACACAATGGATTTCACAAGAATACTAGATTGTTCTTCTTAGCAGGAAAATACCCCTGAGACGTCACCATATATGCTACCAAAATTTCCCACCATGGATGAAATTTTTATAGAGATACTATCAATAGAATGTGGATAAAATAGGCTCTGAGAAGAGTTCTAGCCCAAAATGCATTTGAGAGATGTGATATAGTTTAGAGGAAGATTTCATGGTGTTAGAAGTCGACATTAAAGAAGTATGGCTGAGTAGAAGAGAAAAGAATTGATTAAAATGCACGTTGGGTGTGTAGACCAAAGAAAAGCCTAAAAATACTTATCCCACATTCACGGTGCAGGAAACATATAAGTCATTTTTAAATCCCAGCGCACAAGTAAAAGGTTGCTAAAGGCAAGTGCCTTTTTGCAGACCAACTACGCATGAGGCAATCACATGGAAATAAGATGGTCATCAAAAAACTTAAGTTTGTGGGACCTATAGTCAAGGATGTTTAATTTTAGAGAAAGTACTAACTCTAAAGGATTTTAGAAAAAGACTCTATGAGGTAACTGTTGCAGAGTGCACAGTGGGAAGCAACCAAGTATCAGTAAACTTCTTATTTAATCGACACATACAAGAATACTTGGCCAACACTGGACCACTCGGCAATCACTGACACTCAACTATAACTGCAACTCGACACTTATTAACTAAGATATATTCAATATCTTTCACAATCCTTCAACCTTTGTCTAGGAACAATAAAACTCCACACTCCTTTCGATAGGATGGATATCTACTTGCCTTTGAGGTCTAGACTATCTTCTTATCCCAATCCAATACACAAGGTTATGAAACAAATCTCTTCAAATTATGTCTTAGGGACACTTTCCCCAAACTCTAACCATAGTGTGAAAATCTTTACCAGTAGCATCACCCAATCAATCAAAGGCCTGGTATACCCTAGTAGGGTCCTATGGATAGAGAATCATCCAATAGATTGATTCATACACACTCATAAAAAGCCAGACTCATACTATCCTCTAATTACTTGTATCCTTATCCAAGTGGTTTTCCTTGCACAACTTTTGACTACAAAGGGAACATAACAAAAGGTGGTTGTTTTCACACATCCATTATGAAGTTATTACAATCCCTAAAGACCTGGAGACCCACTCTACTCGAGCACTACTGTTACCTACAATGGATGTCAACATAACTTTTCTTTTAATGGTCGTATCTTTAGTTTGAGATCGTTTCCCTACCTTGTTCAAACTTTTCCTAATATTTTCAGCCATATTAGCTTGAATGTCAACAAATTTTCTCTTCTTTGATGTTGCGACTATACCCAATAATTTTAATGCCCCTTCCAACTTTTTATTTATAAGTATAAGTGAAAGCAATTGGGCTTGTTCAAGTCTTTCAAAATTATAAAATTTAGCCAAAATTTCTCTTGCTATCATATTCATTGACCTGTTCTTAGCAAGGCGTAAGAGTTGAACACTAGAAAGTGATCTCAAATTCTCCACATCCATTGTAAGTAAATGATCTAAGTTTCTATAATTAATATTTCTCTTTACAGTTTGAGCTAAATTTATAAGTTCATCCATACTAGTAGGAGCACATGATCCTGAATCTTCTCCAACATCAATTTCTTGAGCTTCTATAGGGAGTGATCTTGACCCTTCTTCAATGTGCAATTCTTCAACTTGACTTGATCCTCCTCTTTCAGCTTTTCCTTCACCTTCTTTAGTTTAATAATAATATTCCAATGCATCTTCATGATTTCTTTGTTTGGTACTAGGCAACCTTTTTCTAGCAGATTTATGGTGTCTTCCCTTCTTGTTCCCCATTTCTTCTCTTCAAAAAATGTTTTCCAAAAGATCAACAATAATAATTATTTTATTTAAAAAAATACTTTGATATAATATTTCTCTTCTCGAAATTATGCCTTTGAAAAAAATAGAAATAATAATCCTTCTCCAAAAAATGTCTTTGTAAAAATTGATCAATAATAGAAAAAATGAATTATCTTATTGCAAATAAACACCTTTGCATAAATGTTTGGGCATCCAATGCATGATTTGAGAGATGCCAAAATATGTCTTGATGAAGTAGTCCTCAAATATATCTAGCTTAAATTGTACCTTTTCCAAACTGGAAATTTTGCCTGAGTTTCTATTTGGATCTTTCAACCTGAACTTTGAAATTGAAGTCCTCTTATACATGTCATGACTTTTATGGTTTTCTTCAAATATATTCTGATCCAAACTCATTGATGCTCCCTTATTTAAATTAAATGATTCTACATAATTGGTTTACTTATAATCACCATGGGAGTGTCATCATCTTCCATAATTGACCTCTTGGTAGGATCATAGTTCCTGACCATGAATTTCATAAAATTTGCATCCATAAACACATTCGAAAAAATGAGCTTGCCCGAAATAAGCACTGATGCATTATGCAGAGGAAAATTCATTTCTCTCCTCCTATGGAAATAGTTAAACAAGTCTTATCCTATCTCTAGAAATAAAACATCTCTCACTCTAATTAGATTATCCAGTAACCCTCCATTCACTACCTCATGCCATACATATTGTCAAGAAATATTTTCTCCTTCTAGCTATTAGATTAGATCCTCATCAACCTTTCTAAGAAGAGCCTTTTTCTAGTTTCCCATTTCTGGCTCATTTCAAAGTTAGAAAATTTTCAAACTAGGGATTTTTAAGACCACTCACCTAGGAATATATGATCACAGGCTTCATGATGCTTTCAGGTGGTTTGGTGAGGTCCTCGAGTGCAAGGTAATCACTGTTTAATTGCTTGTCTTGTTATTCTTTAGTTTATATAAGTATTTTGTGTTATTATTGATTTTTTTGACTGATTTGATGGCAGGAGACCGTCCATGATGAATGTGTTTATGGGATCTTTAGACGTATGTTTTTATCTATGTATATTGTTTAAAAACACAGCTTTGTGAGCTTCGACGATGAGAAGGCAATGATGGCCGCCATCGAGGCAATGAACGACAAAGAGTTTGATGGTGGAAATATTACCGTCACTGGACAGTTGGAAGGTTGAAATATTATCATCAACAAGTCAATGTAGGTGTTTTTAGAGGGTATAAATAGATTCCGTGTGAGTCGCCATGGCCGTGGAGGTGGCCGTCACATAGGCAGTGGCGGCAGTGGACATGGTCGCTAAGGGCCCGTTTGGTTGGGGAATTGGAAAATGAAACAAATCATGGTTATCTATAGCCTGGTTATGCAAACCCTGGTTTTCATTTTTTGGGACTGTTTGGTTGCCCTGGAATATGGATTTGTAAATCCACATTCTCTGTTTGGTTGTCAAACTGAAAACAGGAATTGGAATTTGTGAAATTCTCATTCTCTGTTTGGTTGGACATTTTCGAATTGGGATTGGAATG
>MU222822.1:27881-46960 GCA_018584345.1 Thuja plicata
TAAAACTTGATACAATAGGAGACATGGATAGTATCATAACTAGTTAAGAAGTTTCATGTCCTTAGTATTATGATTTTTGAAATCCAATGTGATGAATGAACTTTCTCTTTTGATTAAATCAACAATGTTTGTGAATTTTTCTTATTTCTAAGTGTACTGATGCACCAAAACAATATTGGATGAAACCGTAAGGAAGGTTCAAATCTCATAAATTGTTCTATTTTTATATCACAAAGTTTTAAAGAAGGGGTTTAGTTGGTTGGGTGTGTTTAGTGATAGCTTATTTCAAAATAAAATTGGCTAATAAGTATTAGTTTTAAATTGATGTCTCAAATATAAAATTCACTTGAGTGATGAAATACCATCCCAAATCCAATATACAATGATGGTTTTCAATTATTTATAAAACCTTACCCTAAAATTTCTTATTTTTTTATATTTTAAGAGTCGCAACACTCTAATTTATCACATCAATAAGCCTAAATATGCAAATTTCTACAAAGCAAGGAAAAATATATGCAATAATAGAAAAAAAAAAATAGTTTATGAACCTCTTAATGAAGTTGATTAAAGGTGTTGATATTATAGGATTATTTTTTGGAACATAATGGTGGTAGGATATGAGGCTATGATATGGATGTTTAAATGTTATGTTTTTATTCTATGTAATAGAAGATGTTATGGATAGAGATGATATGGTGCAAGCCTAAGATAAAAGGATGTATGTGGTATAATAGGAAGCTATGATATAGATGTAAATGACAGTCTGGCCTAAGATAAATACTATGATGAGTATAAACCTAAAATATAAATGTTCATGAAGGTGCCAACCTAATTTGTACATAGAATAATAACTATTCAAGTTGGGGAGATTCCTAGTGACAACAAAAACCCCTTTATTTAGTTAGTTTTTCATGTTTTTGTTCTTTGGCGTACGATAAGAAATTTCTATGAGTTCTTACACTTTAAAAAATTCTATCAAAGGATGAAGGCCCTATCTAATTTCAAATGACGAGTTCTTATCTAACATGACAAGCACAAGAGATGTAGCACCAATCTTATAACTTTTCTAATGGGAGCAATTCCTAGCGACAATAAAAATCCTTTATTCGTTTAATTTTTCATGCTTTTATTCTTTGGCTTGCAGTAAGGAACTCTCTAAAACTTATAAAACTTTGATGACAAGAGGAATTTACACTAAATAGCCAATTGAAAACATACTAAATAAAACATCAAACTAAAAAAATAACAAAACCATTAGGTAAACTCCTCCCAAAAATTTAACAGAATTGAACATAGAAATTTGGTAATATAAACGACGGGCAACTCAATTACAGAGTATGGTTCTGTTTCAACTTGAAATGAGAGGACTAATTGAGTTCCACTCCAAACGGCTTCTTTAAGCTTCAGATTTAAGCTTTTGAGTTTTACAGTTGGACAGAGGAAAGAAAGTTTTTAAAATTAAGCGTTTTGTTTTTAAAATTATGAGTTCCTCTAACATAAATTTTGACCTTAAAAATTATCATTAATGCTATTGATGTCTTCAGTTTTTTTACTCTGCTAGGGTTTAGGGTCGCATTGCTATTATGAAGCCCCCTGTCCTTTCATACCACATTTACTGCGGGAGAAAGCTTAGTATTTATGACCCCGGCCACCACTAGCCCAGCAGTTGATGCTGGAGCTATTTTGGTGACAGATGACAATGGTGCCGCCAGGCAAGAGACCTCGCAAATTTGTTCCCAAGGTGTTTCACGAGGTATGTCTGAACCTGATATTGTTTTACCCATTAATGAGTTTGATTATGCATGTTCTTGGCTTGAAACACATACCCTCATTGGCTATTTTCTGGGCCGCAACCCTCCTGAACATATGATTAAGGATTGGGTGGCGAAAGCCTGGACTCCTCATGGAATCTGACTGGATGGCATTCAGAGTCTCACCAAGGGTTTATTTTTGTTTCATTTTTCTAATCCCACTCATGTGGATGCTATTTTTGCCAAAGGACCCTGGAATATTAGGGCCTCCCTTTTAGTTTTCCAGCGTTGGTCTAGAGACTTTTCTGTCTCTGACAACAAGAAATTAAAAGTCCCTATGTGGGTTGAGTTTCCCAGTCTCCCTCTACCTTGTTGGCCTTTCATGTTTTCCATTGCGCAAAAGCTAGGTAGGGTTATTTGTAGTGAGCATGACCATTTCTTCAATCCTCGGCCTCAAAAGAGGCTCTGTATTGAAGTTGATCTCTTTCGAGACCTTAAAGAAACTATTGAGATTCAGGTTGGTGACACCATCTTCTCTCATAAGGTGCTTTACCTTAACCTTCCCAACACTTGTTATCATTGTCAATCCATAGAGCACAAGATCAAGGATTGCCCTTTGGCAGTTCCTCAGCCCAAACCCCCGTCTAAGGACTCTGGTTCACGGCCCGCTGATATTGGTAAAAAGGAGGACACCAAGAAGGATGAATGGGTTATGGTTGGTAGCAGGAACAAATACGATAAACCTGTCACTTCAGCTTCCACCTCTCAACTACCACCTCCTGTAATGCCTCGCGTTGCTTCTCATGACGAGAGTGTTTCAAACCCTGGCCAGCAGGGGAAAGCGACTTTGGATTCTGGTGGTAACCCTCCTTGGGTTCGCACACCTCAAGCTACTGCCATGATCTCCACTCCCTCTATCCTCCATCGCTCTCGCAACCCTACGGGACGTGCTGAGGCTGCTGAGGAGGGTTTGGCTGAAAAATGCAAAAATGTTTTCATGGAGCCTCCCGGGAATAGCTTTATATATTTATCTAATAGTTTTTCTTCCCTTGGGGAAGGTGATTGTATGGACGACACTATTTTCTCATGAAGTACATCTCATGGAATCTTAGGGGTCTAACAGACCTACCTAGAAAATATTTTGTCAGAGATGTTCATCGTTGTGTTAGTCCTCTGGATGTTTTATGCCTCCAAGAAGTTAAAATTTCTAGTTTTTTGCTTGATGTTGCCTGCAAAGTTATTTGGCCAAAGAGTCTGGCTCTTTGTTCTCAGCACGAAGCTGGTTGAGGTGGAGTAGTTACTCTCCTTTCTTCTCGGTGGCATTCTTTTTTAATTAATCATGGTTCCGATCCCATGCAGCGGTCTGTTTGGGCCACTTTCATTATCGAGAACCATTCTTTTGGCATAGTTAATGTTTATGCTCCCAATGATGCTATTGAAAGATCTCATCTTTGGCNGCTTTTTTGTGGGGACTTTAATATGGTCGAGGTGGCATCTAACAAAGATGGCCTTTTGCCTTTCTGCTAGACTGCTAGCGAACAGGAAGCCTGGTACTATATGCGTAATAAATTAGGCCTTTTTTATCCCAATCTTGGCTGCCACCGTTCTGATGGAATTTGGCATACATGGTCTAATTTTAGAGCTTCTTCTGATAGGATTCATAAATGGCTTGATCGTGCCATGATTACGGCCCAGTCTTTTTTTTTCTTTTTCTAAAAAAAAGCCTTGCCGGTTACTCCTCTTGTTGATGTGACCTTGTCAGATCACTTCCCCATTCAATTTAATATTATTTGGCAGACAGCTAGGACACGGCCCCCCACCACTTAGTTCTTTTTCAATACTTTCATGCTTCATCATGACTCTACGGTGGCCCACATTCATCAGGTTTGGAACCTTGAGCCTCGGCCATCGCAGTCTCCAGGCTGGATTCAATGGTGGAATAATGCCATCAGGCGTATGGCACGCTTCCTACGCATTTATGGTAGATAGCTTGCCATCTACCACCGTCGATCCTATGATGCCAATACCAAAGCTCTATGTGCTGCTACAGAGAATCTAGCCCTGGATTCGTTTAATCAGAGTTTGCAATTTCAACTTGTCCAGTTGCGGCAACATAAGCAAATTGTTGATAACTATGCTGCCAGAGGTGCTCAAATCAAGGCTCGTCTGCACTGGTTAAAAGTTGGAGACCAGGCTTCCAAAGAGTTCTTTGCGGCCCTCCGTGCCTGCAACACTAATGTGGGCATAACCAGAATCAAGGAGGGTCAAGCTCTTCTCACTGAGCTTCTGGATGTTTTGCAAGCATTTGCTCATCATTATGAACAAGTTTTTGCCACTCAGGGATCTTCTCCTGCAAGCGAGCAAGCTCTTGCGGATTGCATTGCAGTTGTGCCTTAATGTGTCTCACCTTCCCAGCGAGCTTTTTGTGACCAGCTTCTTACCTTGCAAGATCTCCAGGAAGTTGTCTTCGCCATGGCTGATGACAAAGCTCTAGGTTGTGATGGGTTTCCCTGTGAGTTTTATAAAACTCTTTGGGATGCCATCGGTCCTAATCTGCACCAGGTCTACCTTGAAGCATACCACTCTCAATCCCTGGGAGAAATTATCAATCAAGGAAACATTAAATTCATCCCCAAAGCAGGGGATCCTGAGCATATTTGTAATTGGCAGCCTATTACCCTACTTAATGTCTCTTACAAGATCATTGCTAAGGCCCTGGCTCTTAAGATTCGCCACATCCTCCCGCAGATTGTTCGAATCGAACAAACTGGTTTTATTAAGTCCAGGTATATTCTGGACAATATCATTGTTGTTTAGGAAGGTATGGAATGGGCTCATAAGTCACAACAGAAAGCCCTTTTTCTCAAAATTGATTTTGCTAAAGCCTATGATCATATTGAATGGCCTTTTATTCTTGTTATGCTTCATGCTCTGGGTTTCGGCCGCAGATTTCTTCAATCTATGCAGATGCTTTTCAGGGATGCCACTGCTTGCATCACCATTAATGGCAGGTAGTCTTCCACTTTTGGGCTCTTCAAATCCATACGGCAAGGATGCCCTCTTGCTCCTACCTTATATGTTCTGGCAGCCGAGGGCTTTGGCTATTTATTAGCTCATTCTATTTCATTGGGCAGTGTTCATGGGATTTCTCTTCCCGATACCACTCAACAGCTAGTTAATGGCCATTTTGCTGATGATTCTTTCCTCACTCTTCTTGAGGAGGAAGATAATATTAAGGCAACCTTGCAGTGTTTAGACACCTTCTGTCTAGCTTTGGGCTCGGCCATTCAGTGGCATAAAACCTTGTGTTACAGGCAATCTTCCCTTCCCGACCCGCCCTGGTTTTCCCAGTTTGGTTGGTCCAGGATTCAACTTTGGGAAATCTTTCACTTCCTTGGTATTCCTTTTTCTTTTCAAGCCACTGCTACAGAGTTATGGAATGTCGTGCTAATTAAAATTGAAAAAAATCTGACCTATTGGATTACCAAGCCACTCTCCCTCGCTGGTAAATTTCAGATCTGCTCTAAGGTTTTGGCTACAACTCATGTGTACTATTCTTCCTGTTGGGCCCCTTCCAAGGCTTCCTACAAGAAGCTCAAAAATTTGCTAAGAGATTTTCTTTGGGCCTCTAGTGCTGATCACAATGGTTTCCACCGGGTTGCTTGGGAATTTTGTTGTCTCCCCAAGGCCTCTTGTGGGCTTGGATTACTTGATACTCAAAAGTAGGGCTTGGCTCTCTGTGCGAAATGGATTGTGCGGTGTCTAACAGGTCATGAGGCCTGGAAGTGTTGCTTCGTCATTGTATTTCTTCTGGGTTTCCGCTTCAGAAGCCAGCTTGGAAAGGGATTGGATTTCAAACCCTCCTGGTTATGAATCACCCTATTCAAGTCCAAGGTACTTTCATTGCTAAGAGTATTTGGAGAGCTTGGGAAGCGATCAAACCCTGGCTGCGTTGGGCCAGCAATGGCTTCAGGGATGGGCTTTCCTTCAATCAATAGAATATGTGGTGGTCCCCACTTTTTGCTCAACAGGGGTTACCTTTGGCCAGAATCCAGGGGATTAGTGCTCTTCATTTTCACAAACGAGGCATTCAGACACCCAAAGATTTGTTTTCAAGAGCCACCATGAGTCTGCGCTCTTGGGATGATTTCTGGGTTCTATTCCAGCTCACTCACCTAGACCTTCATACTTTTGACTTGCTTGTGTCTGCTATTCCACCGCATCTCCTGCATAAACTTGGAATTCAGTTAGTTAAACCTTGGTGGAAAGATTGGAAATGGTACCCTGATACACCATTTACCAATTACAAACCAAAACTTGGATACTCTTGGCTTGTGCCTCATTTGCCCATGATGGATGCTCTCAACCATAGGTGGCATCTCTCTTCTTCTCAGAAGACTTGGAGCTAGCGTTTTCGCACAGTTTGGGATGCTCTCACCGAACCCAAGATTGCCCACTTTGCCTATGCTTGCTCTACCAAGGTTTACCTTTAGGAGCTCAGCTTCGGCACCTAGGCGTGCCTGATCCTAAATGCCCTTTTTGTGGGCATTCTGAATCCATTCTGCATATTTTTTGGTTTTGTAGTCGGGCCCAGAACTACTGGAACTGGATTCATAGTTTATTTATACCTTTTCGGCCTAAACCTTTTTCTTGGCATATGGTTCTTCTTGGTGACTCTCCCAGAATGCCTTCCCAGTATACCCAGATTTGGCATTCTTTTAGGATGGAGATTTTTTTTTCTTTATGGAAAGATCGCAATGCTGTCATTTTTACTCACAGCTTTCTGGATATCAATGTTTCTCTCTATGCTAAAGCACGGCTTTGTAATAATGTCATGATGCAGATTTAGGTGCAAGCTGACAAGGTGGCCCTTGAGGTCGCACACTGGCAAGAGTTGCTGCAACACTGGGGTAATGCCCTGTGCACTATTTCTCGTGTTCTTCTGGATTCTCTCTCTGCTGACCGCACGCCTCCCAGGGGTCGGTGTCATAGCAGGAGTGCCTCAAGGAGGCAATCCAAAACTCCTCGCCCTTGGCGCCACCGCTCTGCCTCCCCTCCCAATAGGAGGGATTCGGCTTCTAGCTAGCCGCCGGTGCTTGCCTCTACTGCTCGGCCGTTGGTCACTCCTCCTGCATGGCCTCCTGCCAGTTCTGATAAGTTCCCCCGCCTGGCCTGGCTATTTCTCCCAGGCGGGAGGAAGGAGAGATGGAAAAAGAAAATGAAACTGATGATGGGTAGTCGCTTCCCGACCCAACCCCAGGGCCCAGTGTTTGGGGCAATCCGAATGATAAGGATCCTCCGCCCTCTTTTGCTACTGCTCTTGCAGCCTGAGGGCCTTTAATGTTTTTTTTTTATGAATAGTTGTTTCTTCCGGCGTGATGCTGTGTGACTTTCGCGGGGTGATTTTTTATCCCCCGGGATTTTTTTGTGAATACTGTACTTTGTTATTTCAATTTTAATAGTAAAGGCCTCTATTCATCAAAAAAAAAAAAACATAAATTTCCTCTCATACTAGGTTTGCTTGTCTTGGCACGTTCCCCCAATGCCATTAAATAAAAGTAAGCATACCAATAAACAAATATGTATCTTGCGAGTTTATCGAATTCAAACCATCAACATTGGACAAACAAAACAATCATTAGAATTTTCTACATTTAGTGGCCATTTTCCTTGATGTAGGTTGAAATATTCACAGATAATTTTAGTGATGTTCATGAATCCTCCCACTGTCAAAATTAATAGTCTTGACTTTAAACTTACGTTATCAGAAACGTGATGGCAAAAGGTTGAAACAGGTTATTAGAAATATTATTTAGAGGAGTATTAGTAGTATTAGTAGTCCAGCGAATTTAATAATCAATTTTAAACTTGTAATTTTTGTATACTGAATTTTCTAATTATTAATTTAAAATGATAATTATAAATTTATTAATAAATATTTTTGTATCAATAGTCTATCATTTTTAAAATCTTTTGGTTCATAATTGGTCCATTTGTGCACCACTTTTGGGACATTCCTGTTGACAAGTTTGAGTGTATAGTTTACTGGATTATCTTTATGTAGGTATTGGGTGACACTTTGAAATTACCAGTTTTTGACATTTTGGCCCTTAACAAATTCTTCAGGAACATCCTTACTACATATAAGTCATAAATGTTTTTTAAGTAATAACTCAAATCTAGAAACAACAACAAAAAAAATGGTCAAAATCTGATGTATGATTTAGACTATAACAACTATGATACACTTCCCCTATAATAGAGTAATTGCTCCTTAATTGTCGGGTATGAAATTAATATATTAAAGTAGGTAGTATACCCTATATAGTGAACAAGAAAACTAATTTTTTTAATTATGAAGTGCAAATCATTCCAAAATCAACAATTAGTTTCTTGGTCCTTAGTTTTTTTTTAAAGTCTAAAATTAATAGTAATATTTAATAGCCTTGACTTAAAACCTATTGGAAATAATAGTTACGGGAGGTTGTATATCTAATTTTCTAATTACTAACTTAAAATGATAATTATGATACACAAGTATTTGTTGCTTAATTGTAAACTCTTCCCACCTATGAAATTAATATATTAAAGTAGGTAGTATATCCTATATTAAAGTACTTCAAAATCTAATGTATGCTATAACAACCATGATACTCTTCTCCTACAATAGAATAATTGCTGATTAATTGTAGGTAGTCAGTAGATAGAGTGAACATAAAGAGAACTATTTTTTTAATAATTAAATCAGATCATTCCAAAGTCATCTTTTAGTTTCTTAATCATTAAATATTTTATATTAAATTATTTTACACTTATTAATACTTTTAAGTTTGTTTTTATGTTAAATTACTTTACATCTATAATTTTTTTTAAATAATTGTAGATTATCAAATTGCTTTATATATATATATATATATATCGTTTCTCAATTAAAACTGACTTTACTTCTTAAAACTGACTTTAGGTTCGGATCTTACACTTCTTCAATACTGAAATTTTGTAACTGTAACTGTCTTATGATGTCATCAAAATCTTCTCCATGAAGTCATCATTAGTAATAGTGCCTCCTTGGTTCCTGACTTTACTTCTGACTGGAAAAAGATTAGTCTATGCAGATGCATGAATCGCACGCCATGTATTACACTATTGCACCAGTAGAATACGCATACTGCCTATATATGAATGTGTTTTTTATAACAGCCACTAAGTACTTTACCAAATGGGTGAAAGCTATCCCTATGACATACATCACCGGCAAGCAAATTTCCAGATTCATCCTGAATTGTATCATTTTTCGCTATGGAGTTCCTCTGTCTATCATTATTGATCATGGTAGCCTATTCCAGAACAAAGATGTTACAAAGCTTTGTGAGAAATTCAAAATCTATCATAGATATTCTAGCATTTACTATCCACAAGGCAACGGCCAAGCAGAGGCATCTAACAAAACAATCATCAAGATCCTTCAAAAAATTGGCAATGATGTTGGCCGAGATTGGCACCTGCAACTAAATCCAGCTCTTTGGGCCTATAGAACCAGCATTTTCACCCCCATTGGTGCTACTCCATACTCTCTATTCTATGGTGTTGAGGCCATATTACCTCTCGAGGTTGAAATTCCATCACTGAGAGTATCCTTGCAAGGCATTGTTGATGATGAGCAGTACAGAGTTTCTAGGTTGCATGAGCTCGAAATGCTAGATGAGCAGAGACAAACTACCTTGGTACACTTGCAATCCTATCAAAACAGTCTCAAACGGAGCTATAACAAGAAATTTTGAGCCCACCATTTTGAGATTGGCGACTTGGTTCTAAAGATGAATTACAAAACCTAGCCACACAGAGAAAAGGCTGGGAAATTTGAACCAAACTAGGAAGGCCCTTATATAGTCACAGCAACATATGGGTCTGGAGTGTATCATCTTGAAAAATCGAAGGGAGAACCATTGCCTAAAGCACTGAATAGCATGCACCTCCTTAATTATTATGCATGACCCTAAAAAAAGTACAAAAAAATTGCAAAAATTTCTAAAAAAAATAGCAAAAACAAATCAAAAAAGAGAAAAAATCAAACAAGAGAAAATATGGTTGCCTTGATGAAAACCTGGTAAACAGGCATCTTGGCACGCAAAAATAGAAATCAAGAGAAAAATGTCATCCACAAGTGAAAACCTAGAAAATGGGTGTTTTGGGCAAGTACCGTGGTGAAAACCTGGCAAACAGGCATCACGCATAGTAAGTTGTTGCTCCAATGTCTATCATGATTCCACCTGGTATCCTGATGTCCTTTCCTGATCACATATTTCACTTTGAATCGATCCTAGTGCCCCTTTATGGAATGTAACTGGTTGATCTCCTTTGTCTTACCCTTGGTATACCCAGTCTGTCTGTCTCTTTGGCCTCTGTACATAGTCTCTTTGTTGTCTAGGGGAAGATTCCTGGCACTGACCTGTCTTTGAATTTGAATTTGAACCGGGGGCAAGACCTTGAATGTGGTTTATCCATAAGGTTCCTCGACTATTAGATTGGAGATAACAACTTGTAAATATCTTAATGACTTGAAGAAATCCTAAAAAACCAAATAAGCAGCTAAAAATCTAAAAAAATCAAATAATGTCCTGAAAAAATTGCTAAAAATCAAATACAATCTTGAAAAAATATCCTAAAAATCACATATGATGATGAAAAAACCTTAAAAAGTCATAAAAAGTCATGAAAAAAGATCATCACAAAAAAATTCAAACATCTCAAAAATCCTAAAAATTGCAAAAAACTCTTCAAAAATCTGCAATAAATGTGTACATACTTGTCTTTATTTTGTGTAACGATCATCATGTTTGCAGACATCAGTGGCAGATTCATCATTCTGTGCTTAAAAAAATCATTTTCTCACAAATGCGATCTGAATCATTGTGACTCAACATTCAATCTGGTTGGACTTTTCAATCTTTCGATCTTTACTATCAATCAATATGTCAAATTTATCAATCAATTATCCAATCAGTCAATTTTCAATCTAAGCTATTAATCAAAGAACATTTAATGCAAGCAACAAAAGATCAGAATGGTTGTTGGCTCACATTGTTTTAGTGAGTTTTTTATCTTTTATTGATTTTCCTTTTTGATCATGTTCCTATGCTACTCGATGATATTATCTAAACTTATGAGAGTAGACGAGATGGGTCATGACCAGTTTTTGCTTTATTTTTCTGCATGTTTGATGATCTCATGAAATTCTGGGGCATGTCTTCTATATGCTTCAGGATGGAGATGATCATTATTTATCTGCATCGTGTTTGTTTATGCAACAGGATGACTTTCTCTCTTTGGCTTTTATGCATTTGAATTTGAAGTATAGACTGCAAAACGTTCATATAATTACACATGATGCCTATTTGTCAGGTTTTCAACATGGTACTTTCCCAAAGCGCATGTTTGCCACATTTTCACTATTGGACGAAATTATTTCTCTTGACTCTTTTTTGTGTTTCCAAGATGCTTGTTTGTCAGGTTTTTTATCAGGGCAACTTTTTTCTTTTTCTTTTGGTTTTCTTTTTTTGATATTTTCTCCTTTTTTTTTAATTTTTGACTTTTTGGAAAAAATAAAAAACTGGACGCATGAAATGACATGGACGGAGGACTCAAGCGCCTTACTCTTTGAGATTTTCTTTTAAAAGATATTGCACAAAGACGAAGGTAGGGAAATGAAAAAGGGATATGAAGTGCGTGATTGGATAAGGATGGGACAAGCTTTATGCAAAGGATTGGATAGGTTGGAAAACAGGTGTTGGATGATGGAGGGAGTCAAACAAGGATGGATGTTGAATGGATGGATATGGGTGCAAGAACAACATTGGCACACACCTTGAGGGGTGATGGAGTGGAGGAAAAAGAGATTTTGGAGTTTGAGGAATTAATGAAGGAATGGATATGGATTTTGGGACACAAGGACCCAAAATGGATTTGGAAGATGGAAGACATTTAGATGGAGAGATAGCAACTTTGGATGCCAATTTGGACTTTTCTTTGGGACTCTGTGCTTCAAGGAGCTGCTTGGGAATCCACATGATTTTTTATTTTTCATTTTTTTGTGGGTCCTTAGAATGCATTGATTGCATAAGATATTTAGGAATCCATATGGATTTTGACTTTATTTTTTTCTCAATGGGCCTTTGTTTCCTTTTGGAATTTTCTATTAGGATCACATTTTTCTTTTTTTGTACATGTTGATTATACTGGACATGTTGATCCTTGATAGCATGTGGATTTCTTGATTTGTGGATTTTATTCTTGGCATCCAAATTGCTTTGAAAGGGAATGGAATTCATGGATGGATAGGAATTGTATGGAGGCATTTTGGATGGATAGAAGGTTCTCCAAGATGTGTTCCTTTGCTGACTTGTATTTGGGAAAGGGTAACTGGGTTGCAAGCTAGTGGAGGGAGAAATATATGGACCTAGGATTGATGGAAGGGTTGAAGGTGGAGGTATACATCTGGATTTTGCTTTTGAAGGGATACCAACGCCTTGATATGTAAATTTATTATTAAGTCCATGGCCATTTGAATTTTCTTGGACATGTAAGGGTTTCAATATACCTTTTGCATGGAGGTCTAACCCTTTGACTTGATAATTATTTCTTTGACCAATAGGATACTTGCTACAAGACACGAGTTCATTATTATGAGGTGTGAATGATATGGAAGGACTTATAGGACCATGACTTGGAATAGAATTGATAGAATGAGGGGAACCCATTTGAAGTGTAAGGGGTTCATGAACAACTTGTATAGATGTGCTTGAATCACAAGGGGGATCATGAGGAACAATGGGATCCTACAAAGGAGTAGGAGCAATGAAAAGATCATTGGGTAGGATGGGATCTTGTGGGGAATCCAAAGGGATGATGAGATCTTTTGGAGGGCATGAAGGTGAAGGGACACATTTATAATGACTTGGAAAGGGATCTTGGGAAGACATGGAAGGGAGATCATGATCTTGCTTAGGAAGTGGAAGGTCAATGGGATTTGGAAGAACATTTTGGTTTGGGAATGGAAGGGGATCATAATGAATAGGAGAGTTAGGGATAATAGGATCATCATGAGGCTCAAGGGGAATGGGATCTTGCTCAACAATTGGGGGGGATTGGCCATCATTGGTATCTTGATCTTGATATTTTTTTAGACATGTTTCTTCGTGCTTTGTATCATCCTCTTGACATGGAATATGCATTTGGACATGTAAGGGGGATTCTTGAAAGGGGTCAATGTTTGGACACAAGAGAGATGGACTTTGGATGAGACTCTCATGAATAAAATTGATTGAAATTTGAGGACATGGTGGAATTGGTTCAAATGAACTTGGGCTATGCATAGGACTAGTTTGGATTTCTTTCGTGGATAGCCATTGGAATGTTGAATTATTGGAAGAGTCACTTGATCGAGATGGAGGAGATTGATCTTGGGAGGAATGTGGGGATGAAGGAGTGGAGGGAAACATGGATTTTTATTGAAGGTTAATTTTATTCAAGATTATTTTGGGATGAGCCATTGCTAGACACGGGTAAATTGTGTGTCATCCTCTTCATTTGTAGGATCCATTTTTTGAAACAAATTCTTTAAAACTTTAGATTTGAACTTGCGCTGCTTGATGGATCTTATTGGTAATACCACATCATTATTTACATGTTGGAAAGAATTTTTGGATTGGACATGTTCCTCAAAAGGGTTCTTATCGATTATGTTTTGTTGATGCTCAAAAGATGTCACGTTTGAATTTGTCCTTGTTTGAGAAAAACTTGTTTGATTTGAGGACATAAGAGGGACTTCATCACTAGAAAATGTTCTTGAATGCAAGATTATTGGTGACCTTGATATTGATTAACTTGTTTGTATGGTTGGCACAAGAGGTTGTTTTGTTTCTTGAGGAACACTAGGTTACATTGGAATGAAGATCGGTTCATAATTTGATAGTGGCCCTAGTTGAATTATGTCACACTCTGGTTGAAGGATTTGTTTGGGAATTTGGTTTAATGATTGATTTGAAATTTGACTACATGGAGACTGATTGGAAACTTGATTGAATTTACCATAATCTGGGACTTGGTTGAAAAATGTTGGCTCTTGCACATGATTGAATTAGGATTTGTTAAATTTTTCATTTGCCTCATTGAGTTGTAAAATGAGTTTTGGTATCTTTGATTTCTCAATGAGAGATCTTGTGTCAATTTCACAAAAAGATTCACTTGGACATTCAATGATTTTGTCCATCTCCTTTCTACTATTTAGAATCTTTTCTACGCTCTCTTCCAAGCTCTTCTTTTCTTTGTCCAATTTTGTTTGCAACTTTTGAATCATGTGTGCATGGATTTGATGCAATTGATTGTTTGGTTGTGTTAACATCATTTGTCTTGGCTCAAAGGCTTGTTGTTGCAAAGGTATATCTTGTCTTTGATCAAAAGGTAATTGTGATTTTCCTTGTGATGGAAACATGGTTTGATAAGTGTCTTGTTTACTTTTGGATGCTTGGAACCTAGTCAAGATCGACATGATGCCTATATGAAAATGCAAGACGTTTTTGACTTTTTTGGATTTTTGGAAATGTGAATTTTGAAATGCAAAGAGATTATGCAAAATTAAATCTAAGGCTTATGCAACTATGTTTTTGGTTTTTTTGGACTTTGACAATAAATATTTGGAAAGGAGACAAAGCTAAGAGCACAACCTTATGAGGTTGAATAAGAATCTTGACTTGAAAAAAAGGATTGAGGGACAAGGGACAATTTTGATAAAAAGGGATTAGGTCAAATCCATCATGACAAAGGTGGAATGTGACCAATTGATAAAAGGGGGCGGTTTGAAATTTTTGGGACAACAGGGACCAAGTCAAGATCCTATTTTCAGCATCATAAAGAAATGTTCCATGATTTGGATACTTTCTAGGATTTTTTGGAAAGCTTTTAGAGAGGATCTAAGATGAGCTATGTAGGCAAGAGGACTAGTATTAGGACCTATGCGAGAGGGACTATAATGAGGATTATGATAAGGACAATAATGCAAGGGACTTTTTAAAATTCAAATGCAAGGAGATTAGGACTGATAGAAGTAAACTTCAATGGTGTTCTTGCACAATACCACAAGACATGACTTCTCTTGTCCTAGTCCAATTAGGATCATAATATTATCTTTAGGATCACTCTAGCCTCTAGGAACTAAACCTAAGACTCTCCCTAACTCTTCTCTAAGAGTTCAACTATTTTGCTTCACCTTGAAGGACTTCCACCATCAATTTTGTCTCACCATGCTCCACATTGGTTCCAAGGTTTTCAATGTCAAATCCTTCAAATCATTGCCACACATGTTACAAGGGTCTTTTATGTGATGTTAATTTTCAATCCACATCCACTCAATCCAAAGTTCCTAGGTTTTTCACCCCAATACAATCGAGTTTCAAATTCACACCCAAATTCCCTATTAGGCCTAAAACACCTATTAATCCTATTCATTGAGTTTTTCAAGATTTTCTTTTAAAAATTGCACACAACCCCAAAAAATAATCAAGGATCCAGATACCCTTTTAGGAGACCTAAAGTATTTTTAAGGTCTAAGTTCCCCAAGTTGTTTGTACATCACTATCCTTGAAAGTAGGGCTTTTAGGCCTATTTTGGCTCTCCACAAGAAACTTACTGATTGCTCTCCACAAATTTATCCAAATGGATTGGCTAAGATATGAGCTCAAAAATAGGGAGCCATGGGACTCTAAAAACATTGACTCCACTCCTGGTTCAGTTCTCCATCTTATACCCTTGCCTCTGCAAATGGTTTTATCCTCACCATACCTCTAACCGGACTGTCCTAGCTCACCTAGGGCATGGTCTTAAAAATAGATAAAAACCTTCCCTAACTTCCTACCTATATATATATAATTTATAGAGGCTCCCCTATAAGATTCATCCAATGTTTGAAGATTTCTACGTTTGAATCTCAAGTGGGAGCCATGAAAGCAAAAATGGTCTAAAAGACACCAGCAGACTACCTAATTCACAATTATTTTCCTACAGCTTGAAGATCAACTCAAAATAACTAACACACTGAAAATAAAAGTCTTATAACACTCCACACTACTTTAATCCACAATTTTCTCTCAATTTTCAATCCATTAGATCACCATTAACAAGAAAAATAGTAGACTGTGCACTATATTCAAGGAATTCTCTTTTCTTGTTCACAAAAACTTCACTACAAAAACTCTCTCCTTAGGATTTGAGCCTCAGAGTGTCTTAGATGTCATTCTCCACTATTATAGGTCATTTTAAATCAATTCCCACTCCTACATTTGTGGGGATCCTGTGCTGCCAAGTTGCATGCAACATTTGCAATTTCTTGCAAATGTTGTCATGACAACTTTTGGCATCTTTTTGCATTTACTATGCCAACTAGAATATAGGGCCTCTATGCTATGTAGTTTGATGAACTAACCCTATTAATGACCTCAAGGCATATTTTAAATTCTACATGGGTATAGAACACATTTTGAACCCAAATCCCAACTTTAGACCAACTAGGCCTAAACTAACAAAAACAACTAATAATGACTAATTGGTGACCTTAGAACTAACACTAACTCACCTAGTCCACATGACCTACTAAGGCCTCAAAGAAAACACACATATCTGACTTGGATAAGGTCAGATACAAGCCAAAAACTTCTAAGGCTTGAGAATTGCCTAGGTGCTCCTGCACCATCCTCCCCTAAGCAAAAGCCTTCAATTCACCCTTGGATTGAGTAAGTTGGTGTCAACCCCAAACTTCTTAAAATCATTTTCCTTGATCCATAATGCATCTACATCAGATTTTCCTTTCCATTTGATCAAGTTTTCTTTATACTCCTATTTCCTGGTCTTCTTGTAAACTCTAGAATCCAAAATGCTCTATGCTTGTTTGATTGGTGTAGATGGCAAGTGCAGTTCTTCAACCTCCTGTATGACTTCATTCAGACTTTGATCAGCATCAGGGATTGGGCCTTTGTACAGTACCAAGTATGAAACATTTAAGACTAGTGATAAACCCAAATCCTCTGGAATTTCCACCTTGTAAGCATTGGCTCCATACTTGTCTAGGATGACACTTGGACCAATTCTCCTCATCTTAAGTTTGTGAGGTGTTCCTTTCTGAAGTCTTTCTTTATTGAGATGAACCATCACTAGATCTCCAATCTTGAATTGGACATCCCTTCTTCTCTCATCCACTTTGGTCTTCATCTTCTTTGTATTCTCAGTGAGAGTCTTCGTGACTGTGTCATGGAATTCTTGCATAGCATATGCAAAATCTTCAGCATATCTACTGCCTTTAGCTCCATCTTTAAGGTCTCTGAGTTCATGAATTCATCTAGGATGGATGTCATGTACAATCTCAAAAGGAATTTTTCCTATGGTCCTATTCACAGTATCATTATAACCATATTCTGCTTGTGCGAAGAGTTGGTCCTATGTCTGACCATACTCCTTTGTCAAACACCTTAGGATATTACCAAGGATCCTATTTACTACCTGTATAGTCGGAAAATGGAAGCACTTCCATGGTAGACTGGTTTATCCTTCTGAGTAAGTGGTTTTGGGGTCATTTCAAGTGCCTTGAATAGGTTCCTAATTTAGACCTGGCTTTCCCCATGTTTTGCCCCAATTCTCCACCTTTCTCTGGCCAATTCCTGGCATTCTGGGCTACAAATATGGGATCTTTGACCTCAGGGTCAGGGTTGAAATTTTGGGTCTATGTAAAATTTGACCCTGACATAGGTCAAGGTCAACCTCATCCCTTACCTAGGTCAAGGTTGACCTCGACCTTGACCCAGGGTCCAGTTCAGGGTCCCACAGTTTTCAAATGTCAGTCTTTGAAAAGGTTAATTCCCGCTTCTGGGTCAGCTATTTCGCATTTCAAAGCGATGATTCCTAAATTATATTTAACTTAGGCCCTCTCCTAGGGGTAAAGGCTTTAATAGGAATTTAATTCTCTTATGTCATCCTCCTTGGAATATTGTGCCCTAATTTCATATAAAAGTGAACCTTTCTCCTCTCATTTTCTTTAAGTCCTCTATTGAAGCCTAAGCGTCCTTGAGCAATTGAGAAACATCATCAAGTGAAGTTCAAGCAAGAAATCAAGCAATATTTGAAGCAAGGATTCATCCACCATCAATCCTTCAAGAATTCAAAGAGATCCATGGGAGGCCATTGAAGGATTCAAGCTACATAGTGCCCTTTTTGGTGGTTTCTCCATCCATCTTCTTCCAAGCCTCTTCATAATCAAGAACCCATTCAAGATTTGGTGTTGGAGATCAACAATAAATTTATTGAAGACATCCTACATTCTAAATTCTAGATCCATTGGTGCATACATACTTGTGGATTCAAGGATTCAAATCCTCCACAAGGACTTTTACAAGCAAGGTGAATTTATGCATTTACTTTGTTTACTTCTGCAATTTCAATATTATACATATTTGAGGTTAATTCCAAAACTAGGGTTTGAATAAGGCAAGCCCCTCCCCCCAACAAAAAAATCTCTTTTTCTTGTAGGTACAGATTTAGGATTGAAGATTTGAGCTCAGATTTGGATACCCTTTTTAGCAAACTATCAGGATCCGCGAACAGATTTTCTATCGGACCTATGCAAGTCAGGGTCAAGATTATTGGGTCAGCGGTGAGATTATTGGGTCAAGGTTGAGCTTTTTCACAATACAGTGTCAAATCAGAAAAATATTTATGGGTTTTGTTCATCTCTGCGTTTCCTTTCCGGATCATACTTTAGATTTTCCAGAAACAGAGTACAGACCCCAGAAAACAGCATTCTTTGATCTGCAATTCTCTAAGGTTTGTACTCCCTCTCATCCTTTTCAATTACTATTATATATCATATTTCCTTAGTAATAAAACATAATTTAAGATCTTCTTCCTTTCTCTCATTTCTGAATGGTTGATTCATTTGTGTAATGATCCTACTTTAGGGTTAATCAATTTGAATCTTTCATTTGTGCATTTGGGGATAAAAGAGGAACATCTTATTTTCCTTCCCCCTATATGCTTAATCACACTACAATAAAACATTAAAAACCTAAATTAAATTTAAAGGTTAAGGAAATATACAATCTACAAAATCAATCAATCCACAATAATTTTTTCCCCCTTTACATTTTGGTGAGCCCGCAATAGACAACTCTTTCTTTTTGGTGTTAGATTTACATGTTTATGCTAGATCTTGCATGTTCTTTCAATTACATTTAAAATTCATAAATCAATATCTTGTGTTAGTTCATTTGCATTGCATTGGTGTAT
>MU222822.1:57232-79606 GCA_018584345.1 Thuja plicata
TTGTGCTTCACCTTGAAGGACTTCCACCATCAATTTTGTCTCACCATGCTCCACATTGGTTCCAAGGCTTTCAATGCCAAATCCTTGAAATCATCACCACACATGTTACAAGGGTCTTGTATATGCTCTAAATTTTTAATCCACATCCACTCAATCCAAATTTCCTAGGTTTTTCACCCCAAGACAATCGAGTTTCAAATTCACACCCAAATTCCCTATTAGGCCTAAAACACCTATTAGCCCTATTCATTGAGTTTTTTAAGATTTTCTCTAAAAACTTGCACACAACCCCAAAAAATAATTAGGGATCTAGATACCCTTTTGGGAGACCTAAATTTTTTTTAAGGTCTAATTTTCCCAAGTTGTTCGTACATCACTGTCCTAGAAAGTAGGGCTTTTAGGCCTATTTTGGCTCTCCACAAGAAAATTACTGATTTCTCTTGAAAACTCTATCCAAATGGATTGGCTAAGCTATGAGCTCAACAATAGGGACCTATGGGACTCTAACAACACTGAATCCACTCTTGGTTCAGTTCTCCATCTCATACCCTTGCCTCTGCAAATGGTTTTATCCTCACCATACCTTTAACCAGACTGTCCTAGCTCGCCTAGGGCATGGTATTAAAAATAGCTAAACACCTTCCCTGACTTCCTACCTATATATACAGAATGTATAGAGGCTCCCCTACAAGATTCATCCAACCTTTGAATATTTCTACAGTTGAATCTCAAGTGGGAGCCATGAAAGAAAAAATAGTCTAAAAGACACCAGCAGACTACCTAATTCACAATTATTTTCCTACAGCTTGAATATTAACTCAAACTAACTAACACACTGAAAAGAAAAGTATTATAAAACTCCACACTACTTGAATCCACAACTAGATCTTGATTTTCAATCCATTAGATCACCATTAATAAGAAAAATAGTAGACTGTGCACTGTATTCAGGGAATTCTCTTTTCTTGTTCACAAAAACTTCATTACAAAAACTCTCTCCTCAAGATTTGATCCTCAGATTGTCTTAGATGCCATTATCCACCATTATAGGCCATTTTAAATCAATTCCCACTCCTACATGTGTGGGGATCCTATGTTGTCGAGTAGCATGCAACATTTGCAATTTCTTGCAAATGTTGTCATGACAACTTTTGGCATCTTTTTGCATTTACTATGCCAACTAGAATATAGGGCCTATATGCTATGTAGTTTGATTAACTAACCCTATTAATGACCTCAAGGAATATTTTACATCCTTCATGGGTCTAGAACACATTTTGAACCCAAATCCCAACTTTAGACCAACTAGGCCTAAACTAACAAAAATAACTAACAATGACTAATTGGTGACCTTTGTACTAACACTAACTCACCTAGTCCACATGACCTACTAAGGCCTCAAATAAAACACACATCTCTGACTTGGCTAAGGTCATATACATGCCAAAAACTTCTAAGGCTTGAGGATTTCCTAGGTGCTCCTGCACCAAGGACATGAATATGCAAGATGAAGACTATCAAGCATGTCAAGATGTTCGAAGTGAAAATTTTAAGGTTTCATATGTTTACGCAAAGACAAGGTGTGTTTTGACCATTTGATTATTTTTGAAGATGATTTGGAAAAAAGTGTTCTTAAGAAGAGTGTTTTTAAGATTTTTCCATTTTTATTAAAGTTTGAAACACTCACACAAGACACATCATTAAGAATGGTTGTTGTAAAAAGGAACAAACACACCACTTCCTAAGCATAGCAAGGACAATATCTTTTGAATCCCCACTTAAACCAAAGTTCATCCGTGATTACTAATAGCAGCCAACCTAGAATCTTGGAAGCATGGGCTCCTCCTTACAATGCACTCACTTCTCAGGTGCTCCAAGCTTCAAATCCCAAGGGACATCACTTTCGAAGGGACTTTTGTCTCGACTAATAGCCACAAAAGTGCGGGGCATCTTAGTTGGTCTCCGACCTTCTATACTAACAGATAGAAGTTTTTTGGATACTACAAAATGGTGTTTAGTAAAGGCATCTATTCGGGTGGTTATACATGCGGTAGATTAACTCCGTTATGGAGGCCTCCCATTCTACAAAAGTTACGTTTTGTAGGTTTTTATGCACCACAAGGGGGTGGAGGGAGATCTTCTTCCTAGTAAAACATATTCAACACCCGTTCATTGTGAGATTAATCATAATGACATCTTTTCTATACCAGTTCAGATGGGCTTGGCTTTAGCCTGTTACCGGTTGGGCAATCCACTCTCACTGGCTCTATTAAAGCACTTGGGAGGTAGCCACACTAAAGGACTTGCATGGATTTCTCTTACACCCAAGATCCATGAAGGCTAGGGGAGAGGATACATCCATACATTTCCTAGGGTTTACAAAAAATAGAATACACTTTAGACACATGAATGAAATGATTCATTTTAAAGCACCAAGCTGAAGTGTTTTCTAACTACTAAAAACACACATGAAAGTTTTAGAAAACACACAAGGTCTTCTACAAACATCCTACATCAAAACTGTTAGTAGTTTTTATGATTTATTCTTCATCCCACGATTGCCAAGATACTACACAAATCATTAGTAACAAATAAAAATTGCTTATCAAGTATAAAAACAGGAATAGGAATGAAAATAAGCAAAGAAACCCTCAAAAAAATGTAGTGTTACCACCCACACAGAATGTGTGACCACCCACGCAGCAAGTGTAGGTGGTATGACCACCTACATAGAATTCGCTGCCACCTACATATAATGTGATGCCACTTGCACAGAATGTGATGCCACCTGTGCAGAATACCTGACCAAGTGTGCAACTATTGATCAGAGGCTAAAATGAGGTTAAAACTTGCAAAAACACAAAGTTTTGACCACAACAAGCATTGATATCTTAGAAATATGCAGTTAAGATTCAGTTTAGGCTATTTCATAATGATTAGGAAAAATTTGAAGCAATTTTGAAATCCCTATTTAGCCTATGTGTACATTGAACCGATTTGGAGACACCTTAAGCAAGAAATCTGCATTTGATCCTAAACTAGTTCAAAGTTTATTTTATCTTCCCAAATCAGGTGTGCATGTTCATTTTAGATTCATCTTCAACTAAAACAACTTGATTTGACATATTGAATTCCATTTGAATCCCTAGTTAGGCTAGATTGTGACTTTGATTGAAATTAGAAAAACCTTGATTGCATGTAACCCTAAACTAGGTGAAGTTCATTTTAAGAGCCCAAATCAGATGTGAGAGTTCATTTTAGACTTTGCAAATTGAAATATGAGGTTCATTAACCAAGTTAGGGTTCATTTTCATTATTTAGGATCCATTTTAACTTTGTAACAAATGAAAATCAGAAAAAGAAAGCATGAAATGCAGAAATGATCCCTAAACGTGCAGATATATATCCTAAACTCTGAACATGGATCCTATTTAACCAGCTATGTAGCTAAGTAGCCAACTACATAGCTTTGGGTCTCAACTGTGCAGGTCTGGGTCCCAACTACATAGGACATGCAACCAACTGCGTAGAACTTAACCACCTATGCAGAATGTGTGACGACCTGCGCAGCAAGCGCAGGTGATATGACCACCTACGCAAAACCTGTAACCACCTGTGCAGAACTCTTCTAGAACCTGCAAAATGCACAAAAACACAAAAATGTAATCAGTTAAGCATGTTTCACATTGGGTTCCCAAAATGTAAGACCAGAAAAAGGCATCATAAGCATATCAAGGAAACCACAAAACCCTAAAAGACATGCAAACCTATCTAATCTATCATGAAAGCCATTTGAAATGAGAGCATAAAAAAAAGCATGAAAACAATAAAACTCCCTTCAAGTGTAGCTCTCATGTCCTCTTTTCTTCTCCATAAAGGTGGATTATGTTTCTCTTTGACAATAGCACAATTGCACAAAGAACTTTGAAAGCACAAGTTGATAATGATAATACTAGGAGATAGTGATTCTAAATTTGAAAAAGAGGAAAGCATCTCAATTTATAGAAAATGAGAAGCAATTAGGTGAATTAGAATGCATAATGAAGGGAAAGGAAGGTAGGATTATTATAAGCACTATTAGGGGGAAAATGAATGAAGGGATATTGAAGATATTGAAGAAGAACCTTAATAGGGATGTGAATCCTCAATTAAGGGATATGACAATTGGGTGAGATTAGGAGGATTTAATCAATCAATAAATCAATATTCCTCACAAATCTAAATTAGTATTATGAAATTAAGAAATCCTATAAATTGGAATTGGGAAATTAATTAATTGTGAAGACTTAGGATAAGAATGAATAAATATGATTTATTCATAAAGAATAGGGACAAACCTTAGGTTATTCATCCCAAGAGGATAGATTAGTGAATTATTGACCAAATTGAAGGCATTAATGCGCAATTGGTTTGATTTTGATAATATTGATAAGGATTAGGATTAATTTCAATGATTCTGGAATAGTTTAGGAAATCATGAGGCATCAATGAACTTTGAAAATGCTCTCGCAATAATGATTGGAAATTATATAATGGCATCAATGAACTTGGATGATGCCAGAGGATAAATAAAGATAAGGAGACATTGATGAACTTGGACAATGCTCCTGAAATGTAAAAGTGACACCGAGTCATCGATGAACTTTGACAATGCTCTTGAACCCGATGATTGATGATGAAATAGCATCGATGAACTTTGGCAATGCTATTGGAGGAATTAAATGATAATAAGGCATCGATGAACTTTGACAATGCCAGAGGATTGATTGAAAGAGATTGATAAGACATTGATATGAGTTTGGAATGATCTTGGATTGATTTAGGAAGATTAGGACTTGGTTGGAATGATTTAGGAAGATGATCAATTTGTCCAAAATGAGAGAAATGTTAGTAATTGATGACATGGAAGAATGACACAATATTAGTGAATGGTAAAGATCAAACACACAATATAGAAGACATGTTACAAAGGGGGCATAGGAAATGAACCATTTTTAGGTGTCTACATTTTGCCCCTCTTTGAGACAATGTAATTATGAGCGTTGACTCAAAGAAAAATAGAAGATCATGCCCCAGTGGATCGACAGAATGGAGGTAGGATGCCCCCTCGAAAAATTGGGCAAAAATTGATATGAGGACAATTTTTTGAAATGAAAGATGGTTGATTGAATAAATGATAGGAGAAAGAAGAAATTAGATGAACAAATTTTAGTAAGAAATATTTTAGATTTCATAAGCGCAATTGTCATAAGAGCTTATTTTGATATTGTAAACCGGATGCAGCGCATCGTGGCACAAAAGCCAGAGCAAGAAAGTCATCCTTTTGCCCAAACAAACACAATGCAGACAGAAGATGATCTTCTCCATCCCGAAGCATATAGCAGACATGCCCCAAAATTTCATGAGATCGTCAAATAGGCAGAAGACAAATAAAAAACAACTGGTCATGAACCATCCCGGCCACTCTCATAAGTTCAGATAATATCATCAAGTACCATAGGAACATGATCAAAAGAAAAATCAATGAAAGATTAAAAAAACACTCACTGAAACAATGTGAGCCAACAGCCATTCTGATCATTTGTTACTTGCATTAAATGTTATTTGATTGATAAATTAGTTTGGAAATTGACTAATTCACTAATTGATTGATAAATTGGACAGATTGATTGGTTGATAGCAAAGATCGAAAGATTGAACAAGTCCAACCACATTGAATGTTGAGTCACAATGATTCAGATTGCATTTGTGAGAACATGATTTTGTTAAGCACATAATGATAGATCTTCCACAGATGTCTGTAAACATGATGACCATTTCGCAAAAGAAGGACAAGTATGTACAAATTTATTGCATATTTTGAAGAGATTTTTGCAATTTTTAGGATTTTTTGATATATTTGAATTTTTTTGTGATGATCTTTTTTCAGGACTTTTTAGGATTTTTTCAGCATCATATTTGATTTTTAGGGTCTTTTTTCAGGATCATATTTGGTTGTTTAGCAAATTTTTCAAGACATTATTTGGTTTTTTGGAATTTTGAGCTGCTTATTTGGATTTTTTGGATTTTTTTAGCATTGTATTTGATTTTTTAGGTCTTTTTTCAGAACCGTATTTGATTTTTAGATTTTTTTAGGATCGTATTTGATTTTTTTGGATTTTTTGAAATTGCCCCCAGTGTCTAGCAAGGCAGGGACATTGTCAAAAGGGAAATGGACTGGCATATGGACAAAGGCCAATGGTCACTTGCATGGGATATGTTTAGGTGCCAAGGACTATCCAAGAAATGGGATAATAATTTTTGTGCCAAGCGAAGGGATTGGTTAAGACAATGATAGGAAAAGGAAAATAGTGTAGTGGATGGAATGCGAGAAATGGACATGTTAAGAGGTTTTTCTTTGAAAACATGTTTTGCATTGAACGTCCTTATTTTACATCAAAACCAAGATAGGTAGTTGGATAGGACAATGTTAGGACCTGGATAGGATAATGACAGGATATGAACAGGAAAATGATAGGATATGGATAGGATATGCAAGATCAATCAGGGATAATGAGAAGGGATATGGAATATGGATGAAAGGTTGTGATAGGATAGGAAATATAGACCAAAGGGATCAAGACAATGTAAAGCATATAGGACATGTGATGCTTCAAGGAAGATTTGTAACCGTATCAAGATCAAAGTTGGGGAAAAGGGGATAGGATAATGGATATGAAAGGCATAGGATAATGGAGGACATGTTGGGGATAATGGAGGATAATGCTAATGAAATCTGCCCCCAAGTATAGACTGCAAGAAGTTCATAGAATTACACGTGACACCTGTTTGCCAAGTTTTCATCATGGTACTTACCCAAAGTGCTTGTTTGCCAGGTTTTCACTATTGGACAAAATTATTTCTCTTGACTCTTTTTATGTGTTACCAAGATGCCTGTTTGCCAAGTTTTTATCAGGGCAACTTTTTTCTTTTTCATTTTTTTTTTTGATATTTTTTTTTATTTTTATTTTGGTGCTGGAGCATGAATCAAATTGCCATGAATCTGGCATTTGTAACATTTCTTAGCGAACTTATGTGCATCTTACTCCATGGTGGGCCAATAATATCCAGCTCTGACCAACTTCTTAGCAAGACTTAAACCATTGAAATGTCCTCCACAAATACCATCATGGACCTCATGTAAAGTAGTGTCAGCCTCTCGTGAATCAAGGCATCTAAGGAGGGTTTGGTCATAGGCTCTCCTATAGAGGGTATCACCGACGATGAAATAACAAGAGGCTTAATGGATAAGGGCTCGAAATTTATTTTGGGATAAGGTAGGGGGTAAGATTTGGGTGTGTAGGTAGTCATAAAAATCTTGGTACCAAGGGGAATCAGGACCAACAATATCACACACGAGCTCAGATTGTGGAATGTTGAATGCAGGAAGCAACAGCTGCTCAACGAGAAATTCACATCTCTCTTCATTATTTGACATGTCGATCATAGACGCAATAGTGACCATAACATCTGCCTATTTGTTATGTATCTGAGGAAGTTGTCAGAAACTGATTGTGACAAGTTTCTCCTTTAGAAAGTCAGCCAACTGTTTGTAAGGTACTAAATTTTCATCTTTGGTTTCATAGTCATTAGTGACCTATTGAATGACTAATTGGGAATCACCATACACTTTGAGGTGTTGTATTTTCCATTGAATAGAAAGTTTGAGTCCAGTGACAAGGGCTTCATATTCAGCGATGTTGTTGGCGCATGCAAATGCAATTCTATAAGATTTGGGTATGACATCGCCTTGTGGGGTGACAAACATGATGTCTGCCCGTGATTCATGACTAGTGTAAGACCAAATGTAAGACCAGAAAAAGGCATGAAAAGCATATCTAGGTAACCACAAACCCTAAACAATATGCTAACTTATCCAATCTAACATTAGAGCCATTGAAATAGGAGTTCACAAATGTAAGAAGTATAGACTGTAAGAAGTTCATATAATTACACATGACAGATTTTTTGTATGGACCAAAAAAGTGGACACATGGTTTAAAAAAATTCAAGTTTAATATAACCCGATTGAGTTATTGAAATTTCAAAATTATACTAGGCTTGGTAACCAAGCCTAGAAAATAATATTTAAAAACTTTACCTTTCTCAGAACCCGATCGGGTTCTAAGATGTTTCTAATAACCCGGTCGGGTTATTAGAAACATATACTATTTTGCAAAGCCTGTGGCTTAGGCGATTTTGAATGCCTAAACTGCAGAGTAGCAAACAGGAGGAGAGAAAAAACACTAAGAACCCAATCAATTTCTAAAGAAAACAAGGTTCTTCAACAATTTGCACATTTTGAATCAATGGTGCTCTGTAAGAAAGGTATGTATTATTTTTGTTGTTGTTTTCTTGTGTTTTTTTGGCATTTTTTTTATCAAATTAGGTTATGATATTGTTTTTTTTGTTAATTTTATATCAGAGTCGTCAAACAATCCAAAAGTGAAAAGAAATGAAAGAAAACCCCCGTAAACCCTCCTCGTCCACCACCATCACCAACTGTAAATCCTCCTCAAAATTCTCCTCATCCACCACCATCACCACCCGTAAACCCTCCTCAAAATTCTCCTCATCCACAACCACCGCCACCCGTAGACCCTCCACATGTGCCATTAAATCATGTAAATACAACACAAGAGGACCTTGTGCAACGCCTTAACCAGAATAGTCAACAAATTAATATATTAGTCTATAGGTTGAAGGCTTCTAGTCTTCAGCATCACTCTACCCTCGCCACTACATTAGAAAAATGTCCAATAGTGCAAATGAGGTGACAAAATGGGGTTCATGGAGGGATAGGTGTCGTACATATTATACTGATGGTTTATCATATGAGGATGTGAAAAGAAAAGGCATAGAAAAATGTGACATATGTGCCCTTTTTACCGATCCTAAAACTAACAATTCCCTAAAAGTTAATACAAAATGGTTTCCTATACATTGGTGTGCTCGTAGGGGGATGAAATCAGCTTTTTGGGATAGGTGGTACATGGTATTTGACCAACCACCTTGTAATAATAATGAGGTTCCTTTATATTTTTTGAGGAATCTATACTGTGAGTTTATCCTTGGTGAGAAGCCAAATTACTTTGACTTTTGTGAGTTCTAGGGTAGAGGGAGAGGCTCTGCACAGGATAGACCTGGGTCACATAGGATTACCCGACCATAAGAGAGGAGGTGTACTATGAGAAAACCCCTCATTCATGTTGTGGTCCTAGTAGTAGTGAAGGAGTCTATGGATATACAGACTCTTCATGCAGCTGCATTATTGACTGATGTCATTATCCAACATGGCACTCAGTTAGTTGGAGAGGATGGATCAGTGCCTATGCCACCTCCATCTTCATCAGATGTGTCATTAGGATCATCCAATCCCACACCAGCTCCATCATAATTAGATGCACCATTAGGATCATCTCATCCTGTGCGATCTCCATTATCATTAGATACACTTGCAGGGTCAGCCTAGCCCATTGAACATATATGTCAATTGTAATGGTATATGTGATGGGGTAGATAGTCATGCGAGTGCGGATGGTTTGATATCCCATTCATGTGTACATTGCGGGAGAAGATGTCATGCATCCACTACTGAGGATGTGGCCCTCATAGATGATCTGTTTTCAATGGTGTATGGTATAGAGCCAACACAGGTTTGTTTGAATTTGTGTTTTAACATGTTATTTTAATTAATTACCTAAATCTATTAAAAGTAAATATTTTTTATGTATAGAAGAATCTAAATTAATACATGAATAATATGCATTGCAAGGTGCAACTAGTGGTACAATCACACCAAGGAGTGCTCGTTCTAGTAGACGTAGACGGGTAGCTCAAACATTTGAGGTAATGTTTATAAATATTCATAAAATAGAATAGTAGGTTATTTTCAAAATATCATATCTTAATAATTTGTATGGTGGTAACTTAGTGTATGTTTGTTTGCTATTGCTTTATGGTCAAATAATTTTTCCTAATGTAATTCAACTCAAGGAATTCATTTCCTTGTCCAATCATCATGACTCAAATTTATTTGAACTCCCACCCTCCATCCTTGGACTCAATTCAACCAATTTTGAACTCATACATAGACTCATACCCCAACCAATCACTTATTGGCTTCTAAATCAACCTTTAACATCATTCGGAACATCCAACCATCATTCTTTTACTCTTATTTCTTGTTCAAAATCATGAATACAATCTCTGATTGTTCACTGATTGTGAATATCCTTAATCCTTCAATACACCTCCATGGCCTTCTGAATAATTGCAACATATAACTTCTAATACACCCCAAGAACCCCTCAACTTATCACAAGGTCCTTATCATATTGCTCAAAGCACATTCACTTGCTAGTTCAGTAAACTTTACTCTCTGGCATTTCACTATCATCCTATGAAAATCCCCATATACTAGTCTATATCTTCACCATAGACAAGAACCCATCTACACCCTAGGTTCATAAGCACCCCAAATATTTTCATCACTGCCCATACCACCTACTCTGATGAAAGTGCTAGAAAATGGAAGTTTTTCCCATGGTGGAAATGCTTCAAACTTGAAAAATAATGTGAAACTCTTAGAAATGAACAAAAACCAGAGCTGCAGAGACAAAAATCATGATAACTAGAGTTATAGGTAAGATCTCTTCACCAAAATGGTTGCATTCAAAGGCTAAGACATAGGGAAATCTGGTCAAGTCAGTTTTATGTAGATTTGAAGCCCATGACCATAGTACATATCCCATTAACATAGTGTACCAAGTGGCTTATAAGTGCCCAAACTTGGAACCAGGTCTCACAATTGGATCTCAATGATAGACTAATTCCAAAGCCTTGAAATACAAGATGTCTTGGGTCCCTTTGGGCCAAGAGGGCACTGAGAACATCAAGGGTCTGCAATCTTCACGAGACTCCATGTGCTAGGAGGTGCTCCTGCACCATACTCTCAACCTAAAAGCACTCTAAATCCCTCCATGCTAAGGGTAAACACACTAAAGCATACTCACTGCTAGGCTACAATAGTCCTATTACCTACTGCAAAAGTGATCCTAACCTCTAACCCCCATGAATACAATCTCGACCATTCTTCTCTAACTGTGACTACAAATTTGTTAAAGAATAGTCTTGTGTGTGAAAGAAGAGAAATTTTTTATATTGTAATAATGGTTCATAAAATTTGTTTATAAACTTGTGATATAATAGAGTTGTGGAGAATAATCATTTGTGGAATTCAAGTGAATCATAATCTTCATTGTAAACTATTGCTTATATATTTATTTGGTGTTTTATAGGGCTTGTCAGGGGCTCGGATTTCTGAGATTGAGGATGTCACCCTTTCTGTCATTGACTTTGGCTTACAAAGCTATGTGGTATCATATTTTGTACACCTCTTGTTTATAGTTTTAATTGAACCCATGTGGTATCATATTATTTCTCTTATGTTAATTTTGTTTTTGTTAGCCTACCCCACCAAACTCGAGGTCATTAGGAAAGATGAAGAAATCGTTAGGGACATTGAAAAAAAAAAAGGTAATTAAGTCCAATTTAAGTATATTTTTTGAAATCTATTATGAATATTTCTATGTAGTCTATATTGATGAATGCACTTGACATGTTTATTGTATACATGTAGAATCAATTGGGTTTCACTGAACTAATGAATTCTCCAGACACTGTTGATGTTCAGGAGAGGGAGGAGGTAACATGTTTTCATATTTACTTTCAATTGCATTCTTGTTTGTTCAAAATATTTTAGAAATCATGTTCCTCTATTAGTATGTCATTTTCTACGAATTTTCATACAGGAATTGGTCATAGTTGCCTCAGATGAGGTGAACCCTTCTCCACTTCCTAGGGATCCCTTGCCTAGCACAAGAGATCCAGTTGTGGTATGCATTTTCTTTTTAGTCCATGCATTTTTTTATTTTTTAGTATTTCTTGTTTATAACATGTATTTTGTATTATTTTTTATGTTATAGGACCCTTCACCACTGCCCGTCCTTCCTCTACCTTGTCATTTTTCTAGGAGTCCCTCTCACCCATGATGGAGCCCATTTCATTTATCATTCAGCCCAAGCATAAGAGATTCAGCTGAGGCTTCAGTGTGCAAATCTGTATTATCTAGTGTATACATTTTTTGCATTATCTAGTATTTCTCGGTCCTATTACATATTTTCAATTTTACCATACAGGAAAATGTCCAAACTGATTCATCAATGGTTTTGGCTCCCTCCAGCATAGGATTTCCAACTCATGTTGTGGTATGCATTTTCTTTGTAGTCCATGCATTTTTTATTTTTTAGTATTTCTTGTTTATAACATGTATTTTGGATTATTTATTTTTCTTGTTATAGGACCCTTCACCACTTCTCGTCCTTCTTCTACCTCTCCATTTTTCTATGAGTCCCTCTCACTCACGATGGAGCCCATTTCATTTATCATTTAGCCCAAGCATAGGAGAAAGAGATGAGGTAATCAATAATTCAACTGTCAGAAAATTATAGCCCAATATTTATTTATTTTGAGATAATAAATATGGCTTCGCATTTGAATTATTCTTGTGCAGAGACTTAGTGACCCAAGTGCTGCTGCGAAGAAGCTCAATTTTGATGATCCACTACAGTCATAGATATATCGAGACATTGTATAGATCTAGTTGTTGTCATTGAATGACCAAATTTTGTATGTGTGTGTGTGTGTGTGTGTGTGTGTGTGACATTTGTACATTGTATATATCAACCTAGACATAGTTGATGTCATTTTTTGTAACTCTATTATGGATTTGGCATGTACGCCATGTATTGATATGTACGCTATTATTGTTCATTTTTTTATATATGAAACTTCAAATTTTATCCTTGAATATGTTGGTTCGATGTTTATGCCTTAAATGTATTCTTGTTTCACATGACTTGCGTATATGCATGTGTGTTTCGATAAATTAATGTACTTGTGTGTGTACTTCATTTATATTCATGTATATGACTCATAACCTAAATTCATGTGTACGACCTACGTGAATGACTTAAGTGAATTCATGTATATGCTTCATAATGTATGTACTACATGTTTGCTCCAGGACAAGCAATTTTATGATTTAAGTGAATTAATGCTTGATGTGAATTAATGCAAGTAAAAATCAGGGAATCATCCGTACAGAATGCTCACACATGTGGTCTATAACTAAAACTTCATTAACCTTCCAAAATCTTCAATCCATGCTCAAATACCCGAGCTGGGTGGTTACAACTATCCATTTCTTCATTGAGCAACTTTTGAGCATTTCTTGCTCTTTGAAAAATTTGGTCAACTCAATGCTCTTTGACCCATCCTAGGACCCTAGTTAGGACAATTAGGATCCTAGAGGAGACCATATCCCCTAGTTTATCAAAATTAGAAACTTTTACAATTTTAGACCATTGTGACAACATTTGCACCTAGGAGCAACTTGTGCTCTTACAAACATAAATGAACAAGCTTGGATCCAAAACTTATGGATTTTATTTCCATCATCTCCAATTGGCTGGGTAAATGCTAGGGGAGACCTTTCTTTTCTCGCATAGCATCAAGAACATTCCGACGCATGTCAGACAGAAGTGTTCCCAAGGTGCACTAAGACAAATTTGGCAGTGATTTTTGGAGATCCATATCTCAGACCTCATGAGAGATATCAGAGATCTATGAAGTATACAAGGACCCTCTTGGGAAGGCCTACAAGCATGTGGCTTAGTTCCAAGAGATTCCACTCAGATTCCATTTTCCAACCTGATCTCAGTTGGTACAAAAAGTGTCATTATTGGTTAGTTGAAAGTTGCTCAATGGTGCATCTTTCAAACCGTTCATTGTGAGACCAAATCATCAGCTCCATCAGTTCCATTTGGCTACGTAAACACTAGGGGAGACCCTTTTTCACTTTCAAACCATCAAGAATGTTTCGGAACAAGTCATCTCGAAGTGTTCCCAAGGTGCACTAAGCCAAATTGGGCAGCAATAGAAGTAAAACAATTCAAACGTCCACAAAGAATAACATATAACACCATAATTTTGATTGTAGATTATGCCTATTACTTTGGTTTGATAGAATGTTTTCAAGGTAGTTGCTTTGTGTTGACAGGACTTTGTGACCGGTCCGCCAATAGAGTGTAAGTTGTCACCAGGTACTGGGGTACCGGCCAACTTCTCCTATAAAGGTTGTCCGGGGAATAAATTCTTTGGTCCTTCAAGCACGTGAGAGTCGGCTCTTGACAGTGTAGGAGCTAAGTTGGGAGTGTGACTATTTTGTTCGGGGGGATAGCTGGTTTTCTTGGCTTGTCTTCTCTAGGGATTTCGTTAGGTTGGCATTTCCTGCAAACATTTGGATTATCAAAGAAAATTCAAAAGATATGCCAGGGTTAGAAGTATTCCATTCTATCTATAGTTATGCAAATACATTTAAAACATCAACCATGCTCTAACATGCTACACTAAAATACTGAATGCATACAGAACCATCAGTTCATACATATCCAATAGCGAGGGGAAAAGAAGGTCATTAATTTACTTTAAAAATTAGAGCAAGGGACATCAAAATCATATAGCACAAAAGAATGTTAATCTAGAGATCATAACGCTAACAACATCATTGCTAGAACTCTTCTTTCTTCATTAACAGGTTTTCCAGCGATCACTGGTGCATACAATAATGGCTCCAAGGGAGCATCTACCTACTAAGAACTTATAAGAACTAAGGAGCATTGAGCTCTGTAACTACAAGAAACAAAGTGTTGGAAAGCTATAGCTATGGACTGCAAAATCATCAATTCTGCTGACCCTTGGAATGAGGTTGGACTTGTTATTTATACACAAAAATTTTCCCTAAAACTAACCCAACTTAAATTTATACTGAACAATAAAATATAATTTTTGGTGGTCGGTACTACCTGCACCATGCTACAACAACCTTGAGAAGAGCAGAGATTTGACAAATCAGCATAAAGAGAGACAAGAGAAGAGGTATGGAAGAATCAACCTCGAGAAGAGAGCCAGAGAGAGAATAGAAGAAATCTGATCCCCCACGGATCGAGGCTACATGCCTCATCAATGTAAAAGTAGCTCACTATCTTCGATGCACCAGGTGTTATGCTAGAGCGGCGCCTTGGGAAGACCACATGTCAGAACCTTCTCTTGAGCTGACATGCCTTGTTGGGATCACCTACTTTCTAACACCCTTATTAACTGCCTGATAATGACCGATCGGCTCCAGGGAACCTAGACACAGGTCATCAAAAGAATACAAAAATTGTTGGATCTGGGACTCCGGGAGCTTGCGCTCAAAGAATAAAGAATGTTCACAATGTATCCTACTGGTGAAAATCTTCGGGATCTGGAGAACCTTATTGCCCTTTATTATTTTTAAATGCTTCCAAAACTTGGCTTATGTTGTCCTCATCTATATCCTTAATGTCGTCCCACCAGCCATGGACATCCTCAAGCTTCTCTTCAACTTCTCTGGCCCTGTTCTAGAATTCATCTACTATCTTCACGACATCATTTTCTCAGAGTATCATCTTAGATAATCTTGATAACCTTCCTCCGTCAAAGTCCCTAGAAGACAGATATAGGGATTCCATGAACTCATCATACTTACTAAGGACATAGTCCTCCGAGGTGCATGTTACGGTGGTGAAGGGGTCAACTTGTGACACCCTTACCACAAATGCCTTGAATAGGCCCAAAGGATACTAGGCCATAGTTACTTTCTCTCTTAGGGCCTTAACCAGTTGCTTGCATACCTTAATCTTGAGGCCAAGTCTGGAGTACTAGGCTCGGAGGGAGTCATATGATTCTTCCCCCAAAATTCTTGCCTCAATGACAGCTTCTTCCCCAGTGTTGAAGACCTCATCCAACCCATCCTTCCATCTTTCATACCTTTCTAAGTCTTTCTCCCACAGGATAGCAGAGACGTTTGCCTGACTAAGGAGATTACTAATTTGATAAAGATCCGTGAGTGACACCACTAAAAATTGCCTTACAGCAACTATCTGCTCAGTGATCCACCTATCCACAGCCTGGGCATTCTTTTTCATGGCCCTTAGAGTATCCACATCACCCTGTGCAAGTGGTAATCCGGAGGTAGAAGCTTCCGAGTGGATCTCAACCAGGGGTTGTGTGAGTTCTATCAGAAGTCTAGGGAGATTTGCATTGGTTTCTCTTTCCTCCTTCAACTTCTGGGTCTGTTTATCATATCAGGCCTCCACTACCTTGGTGGCCTCCCTCAACAGAGCCAACTCGCCCTGCTTATCTCTCCTCCCCAGTGTTACCTCTGCGATCACATAATCTTTAGGCATTACCATTGTTGCATCTGCATCACCCTGTGCAAGTAGTAATCCAGAGGTAGAATCTTCCGAGTGGATCTCAGCCAGGGGCTGTGTGAGTTCTATCAAAAGTCTAGGGAGATTTGCATTGGTTTCTCTTTCCTCCTTCAACTTCTGGGTCTGTTTATCATATCAGGCCTCCACTACCTTGGTGGCCTCCCTCAATAGAGCCAACTCACCCTGCTTATCTCTCCTCCCAGTGTTACCTCGGCGATCACATAATCTTCAGGCATTACCATTGTTGCATCTGCATTTGGGGGAGGTGTTGTGATTGTTTCAACTGTATTCCCTACTGGACCAATCTGGAGGGTATGGACTGTCCAGGCCTTCTTAAGCTTCTTGGTCTCTGCATTTCAGGCCATCATCTCAACCAAGGAGAGTGGAACACCTATTGCAACCATCAGGGCCTTTCTCTTTCTAGATTCCACCAGCCATTGGGGCAGTTGGGGTGACTTTTCTATCAAGGCTTGGGTATCAGGACTCCCTTCAGAGTCTGGCAGTGCATTCCCAGTATCTACAGTGTCATTAGGCTCTTTTTCCTTTTCCTGTTCCTTCTCCTTCTCTTT
Organism: Thuja plicata; assembly: GCA_018584345.1. Classification (NCBI taxonomy): domain Eukaryota; kingdom Viridiplantae; phylum Streptophyta; class Pinopsida; order Cupressales; family Cupressaceae; genus Thuja; species Thuja plicata. Next base: position 74,199 of record MU222822.1, read on the forward strand.
CTCTCTGGAGGCCTTAGTATTTTCTGTCATGTTGGCATCCTCTTTCATGATGTCTGGAGTTTTTCCTCCACCAATATCAGAAACACCTATATTTTCATGGATTTCCCCATCCTTCTCAGCATCTGGCGAGTTAAAATTTATATCTTTGGGGGTTCTCCCCTCATCCTGATGTTGTTTTTATTCCTCAGCATCATTCTATGGGATATCTTCCTCCATTGGAATGTCTTCCAGAGGTGGCGGAGGTGTCTGGCCTAGGTTCAATGTTTGGGCTGCTATGATCACCTCCCTGAATGTACTCTGGGGCATTTGGTCACCCGGAGTAACCAAAGGCATCTAGAGCATGATGAATGCAGATACACTTGATCCCGTGGGTCCAGTTTCCCTAGTCATTGGTTGCTCATCTATTTTTTGCCTTTGTTCATCCTCGGTCTCTTGGACCAATATTTTCTCCCGCTCTAGCTCCTTTTGTGTTTCTTCCTGGGCTTCCTTCTCTATGGCAGCTTCTTGTTCTAGGACTTCCTTCTCAGTGAGAATCTCCTCTTTTTCCTGAGCGGTGATCTCTTCTACTGCGTGATCTATATCCCCATGTAGGTTCATGAGCTCATTCATCCTGAAGATATCATCAAAGTCGTCATACAGGGGAGAGGTATCTGAAATATTCTCAAGTTTTGGGGAATCCAAACTGACATCTACTAGGGGCATGTTAGGCATATCGGTGCCTATGTATGCATTGGGGTGGGGTTCACCTTCTTCTTCTTCTTTCTTTGTAGTGGAGCCTTGGCATCTAGGATACTTGCAGATTCTGCCTCAGCAAATGTTTGCCTACTCATAAGTTTTGCCAATGATGGGGATCCCGCTGGGTGAGCAGATGCTACTAGAGTTGCAAGGAGGCCGACGGATAGTTGTGCACTTAATTTCTGGCTTATTAACCTCAACATCTTCATTTTCACCTATATTTGTGCCACTATGGGGATCAAACACTTGGGAGGTACCTAGGCTGGGGTATCTTCTATCTCCTTCCCCTTTCTTGTGCTGGGTCCTACGGCTCCAGAGGTTGAAGTGGATCTCCGAACAATTGGTCCTTTTTGGGTGCTCCTCGAACACACCCGCCCAAAATACTTGTAACTATTTTCTACAATGGGGCAGCATACTCCCTCAATTGTTAAATCTTCTGGGTGGCCCAATCCACCAGAGGGAGATCCAATTTATCTAACCCATGTTCTTTGTACAATGGGTCCTCCAGCGGCCCATCATCTGAAAAACCCTTCGGAAAACCTTGAAGATCAAGGTATTTCATCAAGCCTTTAGCCATCTACAAATGTTGGCAAGCCCAGAGATCAAAAATATCCTAGCAATCCGTCCAAAAATCTTCAATATTATCTTTGTGCAGTGGAGACGCCCGAGGAAGCGCTAGTGCTATCTTACCCAATGGATCAAAATTGTTTATGGTATGGTGGAACTCCACCAGTACCAGACTCTTTAGTTTGTTGTCTGCCTGTTTTGCTGCATCAAGACTACAAGAATAATTCCCACAAGAGATTGGGAATGGAACGTTGGTAACCTTCTTCAATGTGAAGAGGGCATGCAGCTCCACAATTTGTCTGCAGAACTCTAAGAGAATAATTTTATCCCCATAATATCAAGGAAGAAGATAGGGTTTCCTAGAGAAGTCAATCACCCAAATATATGTGTGCTTCTAGAATTGAATAAAGTAATTTTTGTAATTACTCACCAAGTTCATCGCCTCTTATGATAACTGGTATCCGGAGTCCCGCGTAAGTGTCAAAATGTTCTGGTAAATGAATGCATCATTTACCCTGCAAAAATTTGGGAAGCTTCATTCCCAATGGACTTGGGATAATGATCCCATGGCATCAATTGGTCGGGCCCATTCCTGAGAATTCCCATTGTCTATAAACCCTGCAAGGCAGGTCTCTATTGGGCCAGTGCCCATAGTACGTAGGATGTCTTGTGGAACCTGGAGGTCTGGAGGACACTCTTCAGCTATGTGTTCATATGGTTGGTGATGATGGCCGCCCAATTGAAATTCTGACTGTGAGTGGTGATGCAGTAGAGAAAGTAATACATCCATGCCGAGAAATCCCAGGCATGGGGCTCTCTAAAGAGCCTGCATAGAAATATAATGCCTGCTTGGATAGGCTCTTTAAAATCCCCACAGGGATCTCCAACTTCATCTTTTTATAGTCCCTTCTCGGGGACTTCAGCCAATGGGTGTTGACATATTGCCTAAGAGAAGGGAAGCTTCTTCAAACTCCTTTAGTGACATGGCTCGAGAGAGAACCATGGCTCCCTTAAATCGAGGGATCCCCAGCCCTGAAGCAAAATTAGTTGCATCCAGATTGACAATAGTCACTGGATAGTGTAGTGGTCGAGGATCGAAAAGAAAAACAACCTGAGTGGAGGCATTGTAGAGTGTCGCTAGTTGGATTATTAGCTCTGGTGCTTGCACTAATTAGGGAAAACTTGCAGCTTTGATGATCCCGGAGGTGGCCAAGTATTTTTCCATATCATCTCCAGCAGTCCTTTGTTGGTAGATGGCTTGGACCAAGCCCTTCATTTCAACCCATACTCTAGGCTTTGTGTTTGTTATATCTTGCAACTTAGAGTCCACCTTGGACCCTACAAGAGCACCCTCCTTTGGGTACTTGGAAGTTAGCAGTAGCTTGGCCAGCATCTTTTTGGCCTTAGTTTTTGTAGCTGCCTAGGTGGAGGTAGTTGGCAACTCCAGGCTATCAAGAGGAGCGATCACTTCAGAAATTTTGATAAATCTATCTGCAACCTGCAAGACTGGAGAATCGTCAATACATTATATGACAAGAATAATATTTTAAGGACTCAGGGGAATTCACCACCATTTCGCACCAGTTCAAAAAATGTTAACATGCATCAAAAATCCTAAAATATTAAAGTTGACAAGGATCAGATTCTGAAAAACACTCGGGGGTTTTGGGGCATTGGTTTAGGAAATAAAATGGGATGAAGACCTAGGGACTTCTCAGCACCCAGAGTCTGGAATAACTAGTCATTGTCGACATGACTGGCAGAGAGCCGTACTTGGCTGACATGGGTTGTCACATGGCCATGTGACAGGTAGCATAATGGTGTTAATGGTGACAAGTGGGTTGGCATAGGGGAAGTAAATTCCAAATGGGATGGGATTTGAATGCCCACTCATGGGAGATTAATCCCACCATTAAGATGACACGATAAAGGAGAGAGAAATATGTCATGGCTCGAACCAGTGAGGTGTCAAGTTTGAACCATAGTGGATACCTCTCGTACAAGCTTGACAACATGGTTTAGACGTGATAAAGTGCGATGAGCTCAACACAAACAGAAGGATATACATAGGATATATACTTATTCAAAGCTACAGGGAGTTGAAACATGGTGAGGATCAAAGCGCAACTCATTGGCCGACCCAAAACAGACAGACATATATATAGTTATATACAGAGAAATTACACAATTTACAGATTATACACAATATAAAGAGGCATTTACACTATTCTACAAAATATACAAAGCATTTACATCTAAATTACAACTGCACAGAGGGTGGAAAACCCTCTAGCAGAGCCAACCCACCAACGGGAGGCGACAGAAAAGCAAAACCAGAGACAGGAAATGAAAGCAAAATGAAAAGAAAACAAGACAAAACAAGCGAGAACCAGAAAATAGAAGGAAGAGAGATGAAAGCCTACCTGGGAACATGGGGAATGCAGGAAAGACAAGCACGAGAGGCACTCTACAACAAGTTAACCTTCAAGGAACCACGAACAAGAATGGAAAATCACTGTTAAATCAACCACTAAGCACACGGAGCAAAACATTGTTTAGATCACCTTAATTGCCTTAAAATCGCTCTGAGTGCTCTAAGTGTTTGATCGTGGTAAATGTGAAAATTATAGGTAAATTTTATTTATACCCTTAGGGTAAAATGTGTTTCTTTCTCTCCAAAAACTCTGGAACAAGCAGACCTCTGGATTCTGGGCCCGGGGATTCCATGCAAACACATCTTCTCGCAAAAGAAGACATGATGAAAAAGAATCCTAGAGTCTGGGATCCGGCAGACTCAATAACAAACAAACTCTGAGACTGGGTCCCGGAGACAAAAAGAAAAAGACAAAAATGCAAGAGAAACAACCCTCACGGAAGCAAAGTCCAGAGAGGAATGAAGGAAACAAAAGAAACCAAGGAAAAAAGTAAAAGCAAAAAAAGGGGGACCCAACATTTTGCCTACAAAATGTAGGGACGGGTATGCAGGGCATAACAAATGGAGACTATCTGGGATGAATGCCTTAGCACATTCGAGAACTTCATAATCTCTGGTTTGAAAAACTAGAATTAATCTTTACCTAGAGCATTATGTTTGTAAATCGCGAGGCATCTGAGAAAATCAGACTCATCACTGATTCAATCTTTTGGTCTTTCGTCAGCTGTGAAGTGTGTGCTTTGGAAGAAAACCAAGCCAATGACCTTCAGGAGAAGCAGAGAGGAGGAACTGAGTAAATTAAACCAAAGTCATCATATCATGCATGTTTCCCCGGGATACCAGAATTCTCCATTCTTTAGTTCTTTTCCTTTCTTTTTCTTTTCTCTTCTGGATGGAAAGGCGGTACTTCTTTCACCATGAACCTTAAGCTTAGCTAATTTTAATGGTGGTACTTATTTCAACTTGCCATCCACTTTCAAATTTTTGAATAGGAGATAATGTTCTAGACCTAGGATATTTTAATGATCTTCAGACTTGGTCAATAGCCAGTGCAACCGATCTACCCTCAAGGTGTCTGATGTTAGAAACTGTAGACACCCTAAAATGGACAGGCTTGCAACTTTACATTAAAAACCCTAATTTTCATCTATTAATTAATGATTTCTTAATCATTAATTAATCATCTATTTTCCTCTAAATTCATTTCTTAAATCATCTAATCCAATTCTCAAAATTAATTAAATAATTAATTTTATTTAATTAATTAACCTTTAAATGATTATTTACCAATATATAATCAATTAAATTCAATTTCCTATAGTTTAAATCAAATATTTAAACTCACTAATTATTGTACACACTCAAGTGGTGCACTTCTCTAAACCATTGCTTCCAAGAGGATCCATAGATTGGAAACCTTGAGAAATCGATTTAGAGCTCCCTAGGCATGGAGTGCAAGGCTATTTTAAGTATTGCTCTCAACTAGAGCTAATTAAGCCTATGACCTTGCTAATAAACCATGCAATGGGAGATTCTAAAGGAGATAAGAGCAAGAGTGCCAATGTCCTCAAGAATCAAATGAAAATGAAAATGCAACTAAACTAAGGATGAGAAATGCAAACTAAGCTATGCAAAGAAGAAACAATGCAACTAAGCTAAAATGGAAAGACAA
>MU222823.1:14391-42628 GCA_018584345.1 Thuja plicata
TTACATGCAAACTCCTTCACTCATCTCTACTTAAGAGATGTTTCTCTCTCACTTTCTAAGGTTGGTTCTCACAAGTTGGTTCTCATGGAGTAGTTCTTCTCTCTTCTTCTCTCTTTTTCATTCTCATTTTCCCAATATTGTAATCAGCTTCTTGCTTCATCTCTCTCTTCTTCTTTGGCTTCTTGCCTCATTCATTTTATAAGCACAAGGGGTTTTTCTTAGTTTTTCCCCTTTCAAAAACATTGTCTTGGTGTTGTTCTTGAGCTTCTTAGTGATTGTTCTTGGATCATCTCTTCGTTTATGGTAAATATTTCCATTGCTGCACTCTCTCTTGGATTCTTTCCTAAATCTAGTTTACTTTATTTATATTTTCCAACAGTAATCCCATGTATATTGATTACCTATTCTCTTTGGTTGATAAGGAATGTTTTCACCTTTAGGATTCTATGCTTGACTTTTCTTTTTCCAGCATTCTTTAGATGTGTTCCCATTCATCTTTCATGTAGGACAATATTTTTCAATGTAGGTTTCCTTCTTTTGTGGTTCTATCTTAGTCTTGAATTCATGAGCCTTATGTCCTTTCTTGTTACATTTATAACAGAATCCTATGAATGTAGGTGTAGATTTAGGAATACCTTTCATTTTACCTCGGTATACATTTGATGTGTGCCCTTTCTTTCCACAGTGCTTGCATGTTAGCTTTCTTGGTCTTGGATTTTCATAGACATTATTTGAGTTTGCTTGATTGGATGATTCTCCATCTTTGGTAAAGCCTATACCATTGTTGTTGTTGACTCTTCGTTGTCCTTCAAGAAATTCATCCATTATTTTATTGATCTCTTTATCCTTTTTGATAATCTCGTTATGTTGCTACTGAATTCTAACCTCATGTTTTAGCTTTTCATTTTATTCTCTTAGTTCACTGATAATCTGTATTCTCGCAATGAGTTCCACATTTATTCTATTTGATTCTTGACTCATAAGAATAATCTGATTTGTGAGATCATGGTGATGCTCAAAATGTCTTTGAATTTCTAATTCCTTTTCTTGTAGTTTCTCTGTAATCTTCCTTCTGTCATCAATAACAAGTGTTCTTTCCATTTCATCTTGTCTAACAAAACTCATCACATCAATCATTCTTAACATCTGGCTCTCTTGACTGATTTGCAACATCTTTATTTGTTCTATTAGATGTTGATTGATCTCCTTTAGATTTGTGATGTTCTCTTTTGATGTATGTGATATATTACTTGTATTTGATCTTGAGGATTCAAAGAAATCTAGAACCTCTTCTTCTTGATAATATTTTTCATTTTTTCAGGTAGCCATACCTTTCATTTCATCTAGCAGCTCTCTCATCTTGATTCTTTCTTCTGTATAATGTTCATAGAACATCTGTATCTCAAGCTTTTTGTTCTCAATGTTCTTATCAAGTTTGTACTTCTCCATTGCATGATATTTTCTCATAAGCCTTTAAGATTTCCAAGAAGAGACCTAGCTCTGATACCAATTGTTGGAATTAATGGGAAGTAGTACTGAGAGGGGAGGGGTGAATCAGTACCTCTAAAATTTTTAACACCTTTCAAAATTCATCATTAGTAATCATTTATTACTACTTTACCAACCATTACTATTGTTCTTTCTTATGCATGTATTTTTCATTCATAATCTTTAATAGTTTACAACATTCATAGAAACATTCATGAAGGTGATAAACACATAACATAGGATATGGTATCGCATAAAACTCTTGTTAGGAAGTAAAAACTACTGTAGGGATGGAACCCACAAAACTTCACTATCTGCAGAATGGAAGAGAGCTGGTTAAGGCTTACAATTTGATCACTTCTGATGATCTACCTTGTTAGGAGTATTACGGTGGAGACCTGTTAAGATCTACTCTGTTAAGAGCTTTAGCAACACTGATTTAAGTGTGCACTTAGTTATGAGATTTACAATAGGACGGTTAAGCCAACCTTTCTTGAAAGGATTTCATTAGTGTACCACACTTGTTAGAATGAGTACAAATGTTGAACTGACTACATGCAATCTACAATTGCTGATTACAAATCTATTAAAGCTCTCAGAATAACAATATCGCCTTAAGTGATTGATGAATAACTTTTCTCTGTTCGTTGGTAGCCTCTGTTCTGTTCTTGAAATTGATTTGATTCTTTTATGTCCTTCTACATGAATTATTTTTTCTGGTCTCTAGATGCTCTTTGTGGCTACTATCTTCATTGAACAACTCCTATTATCAATAGATTGAGCACCTATTTATACAAGTATTTGACCTATCTTGGAATCACGCATTACAATGTTAACTCTTAGATCCAAGGTTTACAACTTGACCTTGATCTTTAGTTTGCATGTTTTAAATCAATAAAACTAATTAAAAAAATAATAAAAACATTGATTCCTCTGCACATAATGGATTTAAAAGTAAATCAAGAAGCTAGAAATACAACTTCAGTGATTTATTTGACATGGAAAGTCAGATCCACTTTTTGTAGGATGTAACTGACTGTCGGTTCTTGGTCGTCGGGTTGAACTTGAAGTCTGTTGGCATTCCTTTGTTTGAACTGTTCATCGGGTTCCCTTTGTCTGTTGGGTTCCTCTCTTTTCTATTCCGTCGGGTTGCACTGTTGTTACTCATTGAGTTTCCTTTAACCTTTTTGTCATCGGATAACACTTAACAATGTTTATCTGGTAACTTTAGCATCAGGTGGTGTTGTGCCCTGTCTGTCAGTGTGGAGTAAACTGATGGTTCAGATCATGTTTTTCCTTAAGTATACTAATGGAAAAATATAATTCCTTCATCTACAATTTCTAATTATATATCCATTAAAGATTACATGTATAATGTATCATCTAATGTGATTGATTAATACCTCTATTGCTTGGTAGCCTTGGTTCTTGGTTCTTGATAACCAAATTCATCTTTTGCTGCTCTGCTTCTTGAAACTCTTAGTTTGATCCATAGATGTTATCCTTGGTTACTTTCATCCTCTCATCCTTATTTAATGAATTATTACACACCTATTTATACAATAGGTTTGACCTTTTTAGTTTCACACATTACAAACTTAACTCTATGATCAAAGGTTTACAACTTGACCTTGATCTCCTAGTTTGCATGTTTTTAATTAGTTAGACTGATTAAAATAATTATAATTATGTTTCTTGTCCCTTAAGAAATGGTTTTAAAACAAATCAAAATGCTAAATATAAAACACAAGTGTTTTATCTTACATGGAAGTTAGATCCAAATTTCTCAGGATATAACTGACTTTCGGTGTTTGATGCTCAGTTTGAAGTAAAAGTCTATCAGTCGAGTTCCCTTGCTTTGTCAGTTTCCTCTGTTGTCTTCTTTTTCAGTTTGCACTGTGCTGTTGGGTTTCTCTATCGGTTTCCTTGGTCAACAATTTCGGTTTGCACTTTCATTTTACACTGTCGGTGATCCTTCTATGTCGGGTTTGTCTTGAACATATCACTTTTGGTTTGAACTGTAATCTATCTTTCGGTGTAGTGTAACTGACGGTTCAAAAAGTGTTTTCCCTTTGCATACTAATAGAAAAATATATGTCATCAATCTCCCCCTTTGACATTAGTATCAAAAAATGATATGTGTAAAATACTAAAAATTTTATAGTATGTACACCATGTTTACTACTTAGTCATTTCATGACTCCCACTATGCATATGCCAGTATAGTATAGTATATGTGTACGTACACTTGTCTTTATACTATTTCTTCCTTTTCACCTTGTCTTTTCCCTTTGTGCTATATGTACTTGTACATATCATTCCCTGTACTATAATATTTTCCCCTTTTTTCTATGTTTACTATACATATCATTCCCCCTTTTTTAATAATAAGGGTAAAGGTGTATACCTATAAATTATCAAAAATGTGAGAGCGAGAGGTCTTCATATCCTCCATCATCTTCTCCCATTTCTCCTTTAGATGATTAAGAGTCATATGCTCTAGTATAATCCTGACATGCATGCCATAGATTATGTTTGCTACAGACATTTTGGGGGTGGCAATTAGCCGTCTTGCCGAACTTATGTGCTATTGCAGAAGTTGGAGGTTTGGTAATAGTTGAGCCTCTAGATTGGTAACCTCTTCTATGAATAGTGATTCTATTTCCCAAATTTCTTACCTTAACCTTTTTATCTCTATTACCTTCTCATAATGAAATTTAATTGCATTGTCATCTTTGGTTAGACCTTGTGCACTGGAATTTAGATCTGAATCTAACTTTTCTATCTTTTCACTATTGGTTTTAGTGAATTTATCCAACGTACACAATTTTTGTATTAAGGAAATAACTTCAATAATGATTGGATTCAATTCATCTGCTAGTTTTGAAGGCTTTACCTTTTTCTCTACCACTTCTTGGCTGATTTTTTCTATCATTTTGTATTGGAATTTCTGATATTCTCATTCCTCAATTGCCTTTTCTGTATCCACATTCTATGTTGTGATGGCGTCGGTAAGAGAAAAAATTTGATCTAGGCTAGGTTCATTGTGATCAACATCAATGTTAGGAACTATCTAGTTTAAGATATCCCTTGTGGTTTCCAGTACTAAGGAGTCTCAGTGCTCCTCCTTAAGATTTTCTTGCAAAGCTTTCCTTTGAAAAATTTCTCCATATTCTTGGAGTGATTCAAAATCTAAAGTAGTTGGATCACACTTTGGTATTTCTACGATATCATCAAGTGTGACGTCCAACATAGTCTTCATTGTTTTATTCTTTTTCTTTTTAGATGCACCTATATGCAGAACCATAGCTAGCTTCTCTACTTGGTCTAATATGCTAGATGAAGTTATCGATGGAGTAGTACCTTTTTTTTGTGCTTTGGTATCTACCTTCTGGTTGTGAGTGGACATCTCCACATCAACCTTTACATTACCTATAGCATCTCCTTCAGTGTCCTTAGGAGTGGCATCTTTGGTTATGTCTCCTTCATCAGTATCCTTTTGCACTTCATCTGTATTTTTCATTTGTGCATCTTCTTCTATTTGATCTCCATCTCTCTATGTGAGATCTTCACCAGTTACATTTTGATCCCCTCCAATGACATTATGGTCATTGGTTGTGTCTTTCTTTTCTCCTTCCCCGGCATCCTTGGGTATGCTTGTATCAGGCTCGGGGGTCTTCTCCTTCTATGATATTATATTGATTTCCTGAATCAATAATGACATTTGGCCCTATATGTTTACCTATGCAACATCAATAGATGTATCTTGATCCTTGGGCTGATCAGATGTAATAGTAATATATTCATCTCCCTTTAGCTTATCTGCAGAATCTTTGGTAATATCAATGATATTATTATCTGTCCAAGTTTCATCAACAATATCCATATCCTTGTTGGCTTCTTTTTCCAATTCTACTCTTTTGACTTCCTCTATATCATTTATAATGATATCCTTGGGGGTCTATGTAGCCTAATCATCTTTATTTTACGGCTTGTCAGTGAGAGATATCTAAGGCTTATCATACTCACTCTTCTTGTCTAGCTCAATTAGATGTCCTTGAAGCACTTGGTTGGCCCTTAACTTTGGAGAGAATCTTTTGGAATGTTTCTTCATCATTTCTTTAATCTCTTCCATATTAGATTATGGTGGCATGACTGAAACTAGGGCTCTCTTCCTTTTTTGTTTTTCTTCTTTTAGAGCATATGACCACCTAGCCGAAAATCTATTAATAAGTTCTTTAGGAACTCTATCTTCAAACTGTATTGGAACATATTTGAAATTGATCATTACTGTAATGATTACTTGTTCTAACTTATTTTGGTCCTCGATGTCCAGAGTTAGCCATTTTCTAATCTTAGGGTCATTTAGTACACCCCTATTGATGATGGATTCACATACCTAATCAATTATTTCAGGAAGTGTGTCTTTGACAGATTGTACAGATTCATCCTTTTTAGTGTCCTCTATGTCTTCCTTAATTATGATGAACTTTCTTCTTTTTTTTGGGCCCTTTTTCCCTATTTGAGGATTTCTTTTATAGGTCCTCACTTGACCTTTCTTGATCGATGAAGGACTTGCATCCTTTGTTGTCTGACTCCTGGTTCTAGATGCAACAGTAGTCCTAGGTTTCTTGGCTAGTGGTGGAAGTGGTGTATCAGACTTTGTGGGTTCTAATTCACTCACCTTCTCAACTTCACCGATGGGTGACTACCTTTAGTTTCTTCCATCTTTTCTATTTCCTCTTTAGTTACTAACAACTTTTTATGTAAAGTCTTAACCATTTTATCTTTCTTTCTGTCAATCTTCTTCACAACTAAGCCTACTTTTATTCTTTCCTTTGCTTCTTCAAAAGTTCCAAACTTGGGTTGTGATTTGTCCAATGGTTCATTGATCAATTCTTCAATGGCATTGGTTGCTTGATCTATGTTAACCTCATAGTCAAGTGGTGCTAACCAAGCTATCCTTGATATAGATGGTATGATTAGGGTGGTATTAGTGTCCACCAAGAAACAAATTTTAGTCTTGTATTTCTCTACCATTTATTTTGGTATCCTCATTCTCATTTGCATTCTCTCTTTGAATCCAGAGAAATAATCATCCATAAATGACTCAAAATTGTCTTGAAGTGACTTGATGAATTCACTTATTTGAACACTTACTAGTTTAGTAGTGTTGCATTTCACATTACCGATATATGGGAAGGTTTCTTGGAACTAGAAAAATATACACATTATAAGTGATCCAAACTTACATGAGTTGGTCTTTGTAGACCTGATTGTCCTCATGTTCTCATCTAATTGTCTTAGCAGTAGTTCTGAGAGATCTAACTATAGTCCCTTCTTGAAAAATTTATGTGTTGTATCCACTGCTCCTGATGCAATTCTGTTCAACTTGCTAGCCCGAAATAACTTGTATCCTAAGACACATGCTCCAAATTTCATTTCATTATCATTGATGGTGGATACCTTTAATCCTCTTCCATCACATGCAACTCCTGTGTTTTTCTCAATATCATATCAAGGAGGGTTCTTAAGTGCCTTGGGTTTCTTGGTTATGGGGTAACCAATAACAACATGTATAACATCCACGGTTATCAGTTTAGGCTTATCTACCCACATCTTTCTGTCATGAAGTCTACTCAGTACTAATTGAATCCATTCGATTTTGAACTCCTTTGGGAACCATAGGGAATTTTTGAGCCCTTTTACCTCAATATGCTTATGCTATTCCTTAATATTCCCATCATCATTGAAAATATTCTTGTAATCTTTCTCAACTTCCAGGTCTCCTATTTCTGCAATCTTGCAATATATGTAAGCTCACACGTCTTCAACAAGTAAAACCCTAGCTGGTATACTAGAGAATGCACTAGCATTGTCGAGTTGTGAAGCAACCTCAGGACATATCTTGTAATGAGGTTCTTCACACATGGAATTATTGATTAGATTGACCTTATTCTTCTTATCATTCTTGATCTTGGAGGTTCTTGAAGTTGATGCCATCATTTCAAAATTTAGGGCTTTCCCGTAAATGACAACTAAGTTTTCAGTGAATGTTGGTACTTACTTTAACCTCTGTATCTATTAGGAATCTATTTGGAGTACAGGGAGTCAAGTTGTAGGTGCTCTACAATTGGGTCACTTTGTGCTCAGGTTTTTCTCTGTCTCTTCGCTCTAGTCGCTTGGTAAATAATGAAACCCTTTCATCGTCTATTTATAGACTTTTCGCTAAGTCAAGTCATTAATGCTCAACCACATCTTTGTGTGTGAAGATGGATTTGTCGGGTGATACACAAATACAATTCTTGGTGAGAATGCAATGTTTCGGGGCAATTTTCAACTTGTTACGTTCACCGACCGATTTCAGTGTATGACAAAGAAAAAATTTTCAACTCACATGATTACTGACGGATCTTAGTTTACACTAGCAACTTAGCTTTATACATTAACTAATGATTCTTGGTAAGTATTGACAACTTAACTCTTGTATGTACACCGATGCATTTTGGTATGTATTGACTAATGAAATTGTTTTCACAGATTCATAACAAGTAATACCATAGTGCATCTTTAATCATGTTGATTTGGTATTTTAACTATGTATAATGGAACTAATGCAAAATATAGCATGGTGTAATGTAGTTCCATACTTACTTATTCTTCTTAGGTGGGGGTGGTGATGTCACCAGAGCCATTGGATAGGGTGTCACCAATTGTATTTCTCACTCCAGCTTCATCAGTGTTTGTGGCTCATCTCCACATTTTTTTTCTCATCCTTCTAATGTCTTTAATGGTATTTCCATTGGGAAATGTGCTTGTCTCTGTCATTTAGTCTCTGTAGTCCTTTCTTAGATGACCGACCCTATGACAGTGTAAGAATGCCATTCCTGGGTTAGTCCAGGTTCTAGAATTTCTTGTCCATTTCCTCATATAGTTTACAACTATGTGACCAAATCTTCCACATGCTATGTAGTTTTCCCATGTGTTGTAATCCCAAACATATGAGTTATTGACTCTTTTCAGTTGATAAGCATTTTCTTGATCTTTTAGCTTCCATGCTTGATTTTTCTTCTTCTTGCATTCAATAGATGTGTGCCCATGCATTTTGCAAGTAGGATGATATTTGTCCATGTAGGTTTGCTTCTTTGGTTGTTTCACCTCAGATTTACATTCATAAGCTTTATGTCCTTTATTGTTACATTTATAACAAATTCCTATGAATGAAGGTGTGGATTTAAGAATACCTTTCATTTTTCTCCTGCATACATCTGATCTGTGGCATGGCCTTCCACAGTGATTGCATGAAAGCTTCTTTGGTCTTGGATTTGTGTACACATTCTTTAGATCATCTTGGTATGGTGATTCTCCATTCGCGGTATACCCTAGTCTTGTATTGTTTTTGACTCTTCTTTGTCCATCCAGAAAAACATCCATCTTTTTTCTACTTTCTTCAGCTCTCTTCATCTTATCATTGTGTTTTTGCTGAATTCTTACTTCATGCTTCAGTTTTTCATTTTATTCTCTTAGCTCACCAATAGCTTCTATTATTTCAATGAGTTCTACATTCATTTAGTTTGCCTCTTGACTCATGAGAATAATCTGATTTGTGATCTCATGATGATGTTTAGTAAGTCTTTGTATTTCTGTTTCTTTCTCTTGTATCTTCTTAGTGATCTTTCTCCTATCATCAATAGCTAGTGTTATTTCTTTCTCTGCTTGTCTAGCATTGTTTATGACATCAATCATTCTTACCATCTGTTTCTCTTGACCAATTTGCAGTATCTTTACTTACTCTATCAGATGTTGATTGATTTCATTCAGACTTGTGATGCTTCCTTCAGATGCATCTGATGCTTTGCTAGATGTAGATCTTAATGACTCAAATAAATCTGGTATCTCTTCCTCATGATAGACTTTTTCACTGTTTTGAGTTTCCATAACTTTTATTTCATCCACTAGCTCTCTCATCTTGATTATTTCTACTTTGTACTACTCATAGAAGATCTATATCTCTAGCTTCCAAGTCTCTATATTATTGTCAAGCATGTACTTCTCCATTGTATGATGTTTTCCCTTAAGTATTTAAACTTTTCCAAATAAGAGATCTAGCTCTGATACCAATTGTTGGAAATAATGGGAAGTATGTATTGAGAGGGGAGGGGTGAATCATTACCTCTAAATTTTTTCTCTTTTATCCTTTAACCTTATTGTAATCAATTATTTTATGAACCATCTGTTCCATACTATCTTTGTGTAAGTTATATCAATTCATAAACTTAATAAGCATGTAAATATTCATGAAATGTATAGACACCTGAAACAAGACATGGTAACATAGAAAATCCCGATTAGAAGGTAAAAATTGCGGTGTGGATGTCACCCAAAAAACTTCACTATCTACAGATTGGAAGGGACTAGTTAACGCTTATAATTTGATCACTTCTGATGATCTATCCAGTTAGGAGTATTATGTGGATATTGTTTAAGGTCTACTATGATAAGAGCTTTAGCAAGACTGTTTAGTGTGCACTTGGTTAAAAGATTTACAATAGGATTGTTAAATCCACCTTTCTTGAAAGGATTTCTTCTATTTGCTACAATTGTTATAATGTAGGAAAAAATACTCATTGACCTGAGTGTATGCAATCTATAGTTTTTTATTACAGATCCATTCAAGATTACATGTATAATGTATCACCTGATGTGATTGATTAATACCTCTATTGCTCGGTAGCCTTGGTTCTTGGTTCTTGATAACCAAATTCATCTTTTGCTACTATGCTTCTTGAAACTCTTAGTCTAATGCATAGATGTGCTCTTTGGCTACTTTCATCCTCTTATCTTTCTTTAAAAAATCATTACACACCTATTTATACAATAGATCGACCTTTTTAGTTTCATGTATTACAAAATTAACTCTATGATCAAAGGTTTACAACTAGACCTTGATCTCCTATTTTGCATATTTTTAATTAGTTAGACTGATTAAAAAAATTACTATTATGTTTCTTTTCCGTTAAGAAATGGTTTTAAAACAAATCAAAATGCTAAATGTAAAACACAAGTGTTTTATCTGATGTGGAAGTCCGATCCACATTTCTTAGGATATAACTAACTTTCGGTGTCTGATGCTCGGTTTTAATTGAAAGTTTGTCGGTCGGGTTCCCTTGCTCTGTCAAGTTCCTCTCTTATCTTCTTTATCAGTTTTCACTATGTTTTCGGGTTCCTCTGTCGGGTTCCTTTGTCAGAAATTTCAGTTTGAACTTTTGGTTTACACTATCAGTGATCCTTCTCTGTTGGGTTTTTCTTGAACTTATCAGTTTTGGTTTGAGCTGTAATCTGTCTTTCAATGTAGTGTAACTGATAGTTCAAACAATTTTTTCCATTTGCATACTAATGGAAAAATATATGTCATCAAATAGTTGATCAAGGAAAACTTAATACCTATTCCAGATTCTATGTAAGTAATGATGCATCTGATAAGACTTTGATTGAATACATGATAATAAATCACTTACTTTCTTTTAAGAAGAAATTTTTAGAAGTTGAAGGTCATATACCTGAGGAAATCTATGAGAAATTAGAGAAAAAGAAACAACTAGCACATATAGAAGAAGAAACAATCAATTATAAGCAATTGAAGACATGTTACCTATTGTTTCTGTTAAGGAGATGGCTAAAATCTTGAATGCTTTAACACCTTTGCTAAGAACTAAGTCAAAATTGGTAAAGACAATGGGGAGAAGGTACAATGAAGTGATTAAGGAAACACAAAAGGATGTGGATAAGGTTATGATGGGTACTGAACCTGAGAAGTCCTCACGACCAAAGGAAACTAATCCTAGAAATATTGATAAAGATGAGTCATCAAGGATGGTAGAAATAAGTCTTGACAAATCAATGGGTGAAGACACTAGTCAATTTATGAGTATTGTGAAGAAACCAAATTTATTTGTTTTTGGTGTAGCTATGTCTTTGGACACCTCACATGATGTTATTGATCCTTTTGAGAAGGATACCAAAATTGAAGGAAACATTGTTCTAGAAGTGGAAGAGAAAGAAGGGCATAAACTCAGCAAAATTAAAGTAGTGAAGGAAACAGTGAATAAAGTTGAAGAAAAATAATAAATTCATGCATATGTTTCTTCATATTTATTATTGGCAAGTGGAGATAAGACTCTGAGCACTGATGTTGAGAATATGGATGTAGATGAGCTGATGAAGTTATCCTACGTCGCATTTGCTAAAGTGAAAGAGATATCTAAATAGAAAGGTGAGAAGAAGACAAGGGTAATGGAAAGAGAAGTTGATACTGTCAAAAAACTCCTACCTATACCTTTTTCTTTCCAATCAAATTAAAGTTCAAAGAACATAAAAAGGGTATTAGATGACTTTGACAGTCACTATGAGTCCTTGGAGAAGATCATTGAAGAGAAAGTAGAGATGACGTACCTAGTGAAAAAGTTGGAAGAAATTTGGAAGTTTATCTCATGGGACTTGTGCATATTGAAAAAAACTATTTTTGAGGCAAGTAGTGGTGTATCACATGTAAGGAAGTTATACAATTACTATATAAATCCTGTTAGACATCTCAAAAATGTTGATGAGATAATAACAAATGACAGACTAACACTGGAAAAGATGATGGACACTTGTGATGCCTCTTCACACTCTATATTGGAGTTAGACAGAGAAGTGTCTAGGATATTGGACAAACTAAGAGTTTTGGGTAAAAAGAAAGTGAGAGTTATGGGAAGATTTGGTATGCTGAAGAGTTTAATCACTCCTTAGTTATCAATTCTTGAGACCCATCTTTCTAACATGGAGAAGAAAATTCAAACCCTCATTGAACATATGCCTTCAGAGATAAAGGCAACAAAGACATCTTAATTTGCATTGAATGGGATGATTCATGTGAGTTAGATACTAGTGAATACTTAGTTAGAGGAAGTGAAGGTCTTGGAGAGCTCCTTCCAAGATAAGCTAAAGATGGTATAATTTTTGGTAAGAAGTGGCACAATTTTTTTATGTATTATATATTTTTGTATACCTTTGAAATTTATGTAAAAGGGGGAGAAGAGAAGATATGAAAAATGTATAGAGTACATAAGATATATGTAAAGGAGATAAAGAGTGTTGTGTATATATTTTTTTGGTATTGACACTTCATCATTTTTCACTAAGTGTTGCCATCAATGCCAAAGGGAGAGATTGTTGGAAAGTGGTTCATTGAGGAGTGTTGTGGAACACTTGAGGGTTATAATTTATGGAAACACATCTACTATGCATGATAGCATGGTGTGAAACACAATTTTGGAGTTAAGGATTACAAAATGACTAAGTTTAGAAAGCAAAGTTACAGGATACAAGAGTACAGTTTTGTTTAGTGAAGACAATATATGATAAATAAAGAAATGTGAGCTTAGGAGGAGCTATTTTGGGATGTGTGTGACCTTTAGTTAAGATCTCTTATGTTTCGGAGTTGATCGTAGTAAGTTTTACTATGATGTAGAAATTTGAACACAAAGAAACAATGATACATGGCAGATGAATAGTTCCGATGATTGCGGGAGTATAAATTGAAGTCCAAATGTGCTATGTTGGATTTAGATTGTGGATTACCTATGTTTAGATAGTGTATGATCACCGACTTGGTAATTTATTTTTGTATAAGTATTAATTCTATTTTGTTATGTAATTGGAAGCTGAATAGATATGTAACAATGTATATATATATATATGAAGAGCTTGTTCAGAAGTGATGAATGTGATGGATATGTGATAGGTTGGTATGGATGCAAAGAATTGGATGGATGGATTGTGATATCAGAATCAGTCATATGGTAATGCGTGTAACTACCCTAATTTGGTCTAGTCTAACTAGAGACCCTATTTTCCCTAAGTGTGATTATACCCCTAATTATGTCAAGACAACTATTCAAATATTGACATAATTCATTAAAATAAATTTAATCTCCTAAAGTGAAAGTGATTTTACCACTAACTCACATTAATTACCTTGGCTTATTTAAATCAAATCAAAACAATTAAATACTTGGCTAAAGTAATTAATTAAAAGGAATTAAATAAATCCTCTAATTACAAATCATCACTTGTACATGGAAAGTCAATCCAAAAGCCAATGAGAGTTCACTCACATGGATCCCCAAAGATTCAATCTCCACCTCTCTTCACAAATCAATCTCAACCACTCATCTCTCAATTCTAGGATCAAATTTTGAGCTCAATTGGTCGCAATTCTTAGAATTTCAATTATACTCTTATGCTTCTCTAATTTATAGAAATCTAAATGCATTCTTAGTTCATGATTTCACATAGATAATTGCATAATATTCTTTGGTGCACTAAAATGAACTTCACATAGCAATTTAGCTTTATTTCTCATTGAATCCTCCATTCTAAGCTTGTCTATGTCACTAATTTATGCATACTCTAAGGGAAATTATAGCATTTATCACACTCTTCTTAGATAGGAAGCAATATGTCAGTTTTGGTGGTTTCCATATTATTTTCGTTCAATTTTTCAAGTTTTAACCATTAATATAATGATATATTAAAGTGTTGACTTGCAACTTGCACGTACAATATTTACACACACACTTTTGGCGCCCATCGTGGGGCTAAACCCCAAATTTATCAACAATTTTGAGCCATTTCCACTCATTTGATTCTCTCTATTTTCTAGTGCAGAGTCACATTTAGTGACAAAAGATCGCCTTTAGTGACAAAATCTAGCATCCTGGAAGAAGGCTTGTATCCTAGATTTCCTATGTCACATCCTACAGATCTTGAATTGCATCCATTAAAAGCTCGCATCCTGTAACTCCTAAATCACCTTTAGCTGCAAAGGCTCGTATTTGGGATCCTTAATTGCAACTGGTAAATATTGAATCGTATTTGGGAAAGGAAATCATATTTGGTTAGCTGTTTTAAATGTTTTGAAATTTTGATCACTAATAAACTAATATTGAATGTTTTTGGATGTTAAACAACCTAATGAGTTAATGCAGAATGATGTCAAAGACTTTTTTTGATCAAAAAAATGGAGAAAAATACTAACTAGTGGGTTTTTAAGTTGCCTAATGTGATTAACCTAACTCCATTGAATTTTTTTAGGAACTTAACACATTTTCTATCATTTTCTAACTTGACTAGAGGATTATGCTCTTTTCCTCCATGGAAAATTAGAAACTCAAAAATCAAGTTAGAATTTGAATAGGATTTGGAGTAAATGAACCTTAAAACTTGCTCCAAAGTGCTTTTGTCAAATTCTTAAAATAGGCACTTAATTATTGGATTTAAAATTGATTCTTGGTCCAACTATAGGATTATGCTCTTTTTCCAAGTTGCAAAATTAGAAACTTGGTATGGGGGATTAGGTTTTGAGTTATAAAATTTGAGGGAATAAACTTGCATGATGTGATTCATAGGAGAAAATGGTACAGATAGGAGAGTATGGTCTTCTTCTTTATGAAGAATTAGAAATATAGAATCCTAAGCCTCCAATCCTCTTTCTTTCTTTCAAAACATTAGAGGGCCTACTAGTTGAGGAAAAAATATCCTAGGAACGATCCAAGTGAGGACAGGTGAATGCCAGCCCTTCCATCTCACTATAATCAAAATGCTTCCTTGAAGGCCAAAGCCTCGGAAGACGTAGTTGGTTTTGTCCTTGGAATTTTGGAATCATTCCTTGGGTATGCTTAGATGTGTGTGGAACAGATCCTCTTGAATCTTTCTTACAAGACTACACACATTTGAGTACTCACAGGGCTTGACCTTAATTTTTCCTTTTAGAATTCTCTGGGGGACAATTGTGAACAGATGCCCATAAATAATCAACACTCTGTAGTCAAAACAACCTGGTTTATCTCCAAAAGGTGATAATATTTGTGCAAGGAATGTAGTAATTGCCCCAAGATACTCATCATTTCATGCCCTCACTTGTGTTTGGAGTCAGATAATATGACATCATGATTGGAGCCATTGTGTGCATGGTGATGGCCATATTCTAATTAGCATGTGAGTGTGTACCTGAGTCTACAAGCAAATAATTTCATTCTATGCCTAGAATTTAGGGAATAGGGATGTGTTTGGTCACCTAACAAACTTTCTTGATGTGTCTAAAATGTAATGAAAAGATAAATTCAACAAAAAAACAACATTTTGACACTCAATGACATTCATGCTATTCAGAAACACTTTGGAAATCCTCAGATAGACTCTAGAGTCAAAAAAAATTTCACGTACTTCAAGACAATTTGACATAAATTAACAAACCTATCAGAGGCTCGCATTTGGTTATTCCTGGCTTGTATTTGTTTGCACAAGCTCACATTTAGGGAACAAGGTCACATTTGGTCATTTTTGGCTTGCATATGGTAAAGAGGCTCGCATTTAGGAAGCATAACCTCACATTTAGTAACCACAAGCTCGCATTCAAAAAATCAAAGCTCACTTCTGGTGATTTGCATTTAGGACAAAGGGTACTTACACACGTGTCACACTTAGAAGCCCTATAGTTTTGGATGCCCTTTTTTCTCTTTAGTATAGTCCTGTTGCTCTTTCTAGTCTGCCTGTCACTATTTTTAAACTTATTTGGAAATATACCTTGCATTTCCTTTTGGATTCTCACAATTGGTCCCAAAACGTGTTGTATTTTAACTCAACAAATCTTCTTTATTCCTAGCTCACTATCAGGGCATTCTAACCCTCTAAAGCTAGAGTCAATCACTCTAAATAATCACACATACCTTTTCACAACTTGGACACACCTATTTGGACAATTTGGAAATCCTCTTGACATAATTGGAACACTTTTGACAAAGTTGAGACCCATGTTTCATGGTTAACACAAGACATAAATAATACCTTGTTGACAATTTAGAGAGACCTCCAAGATTAAAAAAGTTTCAACAAGGAGAGACATCTCAAAATATCCTCTTTGATCAAGACTCACCCAATATGGATGCACCACATCACGAATGGAGTGCTGCCTTTGACGAATATAATGACGAGGAAGACGATAGAGAAATTCAAGAAGAATGAAATCATGGTCATCCTTTGTTTGATTTGGATAGTGATGAAGGAATATTAGAAGAGGAATATAACAAATTGAAACAAAGTAGGAAGTTCCAAAAGACCTTGGAAAAGATCATTGGAGAAGACAAAGAAAATACTTCCTACCTTTAGCTTCTCTTGGATTCAAAATTCCTAAAGACTATGATGTTGAGAGATTGAAGGAATAAGAACTACAAGAACCTATTTCCATACTCTCAAAGCAATTATACCAAATGAAAATAGAACTTGCAACACTCAAGAAAGAGAAGACTAAACCCATGAATAAATACTCTTTGGAAAACATATGTCCATTTCCTTTTGACAAGAGCATTAACATGGTTCCATTCCCACCTAACATGGCACAACCCAAATACAAAAAATACATGGGAGAAATAGATTCACATGACCATGTTAGAGAATTTTGTTCCCTAAGCATAGATTACATGCACGAACCAACATACTTAATGAGGCTATTTCTAGGAAGTCTAGGTTGAAATGCTATGGAATGGTTTTCCAAGCTCACACCAAGTGTGCAATATTTTGAGGAGTTGATTCAAATATTTGTCCAACATTACCATGATGGATATTTGCAACAAAAAACAACAAACGGGTGAATCCTTCACACACTTTTTGCAACAATGGAGGATAATCTTTGCAAGGTACTCAAGAGAAATACCTGAATTTGAAAAGATAGAAATATTTATGAATAACTTAGTACCCGAAATGAACTATGATCTACAAATGCAAGATTCTCCTAATTTTGACAAAATGATTAAAAATGCTATTTGTTCTGAAGATGTTATGATCAAGAAGGGAGAGATCACACTCCAAGGTGACAATAAATCTAACAACTATAGAAAAACCCTAAGTGGTGGAACAAGAACAAGAGTGTTGCTAGTGATGAAGTGGTGTAAGCCTCGAATACAAATGCTAAACCAGTTGTGTTTAATCTCACAACTAGCTTACAATAAAACAAAGAAGCTAAGGTAATAACCACAATACCAAGAGCAAACAATGACACCAAAAAGATTTAACCATGGACATCTAGACCTCAAAGAACATTTACTCCATTGGGAGAACCTCTTGAGATAGTTTTGAAGTCTCTCTTGGATAATAAAGTCCTCACTATACCAGATTCAAAACCTTGGGAACTAGAAGTAAAACCAAGGTGGTGGAATGATAATGCCTATTGTGACTTCTATAATAATAAAGGACAAAATAATAATGATTTTGTTAAGATCAAACACGTTATACAAGATCTGATTGAAGGAGGCAAGATCAAAGTGGAAGGACATACATCTAATGAAGATCACACAAAATATAAGAAACCATTTCCCACTGTTGATGGGAATTTGTGACCGGTCTCATCAATAGATGTTAAGTTGTCACCGACTACTGGGGTACCAGCCAACTTCACCTGTAAAGGTTGTTCGGGGAATAAAATCTCTGGGCCTTCAATAACTTAAGTGTTGGGTCTCGACGGTGCGGTGAGATAAGCTGGGAAAGTGACTGTTTTGTTCAGGGGGATAGCTGGTTTTAGACTCATCTTCTTTAGGGATTTTGATGATAGGTCGGGGTTTCCTGCAAGCATGCTAAACTTACGAAATAAACAAAAAAAGATAGGCCAGAGTTAAGAGTTCTCTACTTCTACTTATAGTCATGCGACATATTTCCAACATCAATAATGCTTTAATGAACTACACTAAATACTGAATGCATATAGAACCAATAGTTCATACATATTCAATAGCAAGGGGAATGAGATGATTAATCCAACAAAACATCAAAGCAAAGGACATTAGAAACATACAAAAAAAAATATATTGCTAACTCGGAGATCAAAACATCAACAACATCATTACTATAAATTTGTTCTTCCTTCTTCATTAACAGAGTGTTCCAACATTAGTGGAGTGTACATCAATAACTCCAAGGGAGCATCTAACAACTAAGAACTACTGAGCATTGAGCTCCTGCAACTATTGAGAAATGAAATGCTAAAAGTATTGGATTGCAAAATCATCAATTTCTCCGACCCTTGAAATGAGGTCAGACTTCTTATTTATACACACAGTTTTCCCTTAAACTAACCTAATCTATCTGTACACTCAACATTAGAATACAATATCCGATGGCCAGTACTACCTGAACCACTTATAATCACCTTGAAAAGAGTGAAGGTCTGACATGACAGAGGAAGAAGACAAGAAAAAAAATGGAAGAATTGGCATAGAAGGGAGTGCCAGGGTATTAACAGAAGAAATCCGATCTTCCCAGAGTTTGAGGCTACATGAATCATCAATGCAAAATGTGGCTCACTTTATTTGATGCATCAAGTAGTTAATGCTTGAGTGATGCCTTGGGAAAATCACCTATCAAATCCATCCCTCTGTCTGACATGCCTTATCAGGATCACCTACCTACTGACCCCCTTATTAACTACTTGATAATGACTAGTTAGCTCCAGGGAATCTTAACATGGGTCACTAAAAGAATACAAAACTTTTGGATCCAGAATTATGGAGTCATAGAGCTTACACTCAAAGAATAATGAATATTCAAAAATGCACCTTGCTGGTGAAAATCTTTGGAGTTTGGAGAAATTTACCTTCCCTTGTTCTTGAATGCCTCCAAAATTTGGCCAATGCTATCTTCATCTATATCCTTGACACTATCCCACCAGTTTTTGATGATTCCAAACTTCTCTTCAATATCTTCGGTGCTATCCCAGAATTCTTTGACTATTTTCACAGAGTCATGAGCCCGGAGCATCATCTTGGATATTCTTGAAATTTTTCCTCCGTCGAAGTCTCCAACAAACTGATACCGGGACTCCATCAACTCATAAAATTAATAAGGACATAATCCTCTAGGGAACAAGTCTTGGTGGTGAAGGGATCAACTTGTGAAACCATTCCAATGAATACTTTATACAGGTCCAAAGGATACCTGAATGCCGTGATCTTATCTTTTAGGGTCGTAACCAGTTTCTTGCTTACCTCAATTTTGAGGCCAAGTCTGGAGTGCTAGGCCTGGAGGAATCTGAAGATTTCTCCTCCCAAAATTATGGCCTCTATGGTGGATTTCTCCTTGAAGTTTATTACTTCTTCTAATCCGGTCCTCCACTCATATTTCTCTATGTCCTTTTCCCATAGGGTGATGACACCATTTACCTAGCCCAAAATATTATTGACTAGGTAAAGGTCTGGGAGTGTTTCCTCTAAGAATTACCTTATAGCCTTGATCTTCTCCATGATCCAGCCATCTACAGCCTGTGCCTTCTTTTTCATGGCCCTAAGAGAATCTATGTCACCCTCTAGAAGCGGTGGTTCGACGGTGGAGGCTTTTGGACAGACCTTGGCTAGTGGCCATGTAAGTTCTTTGAGAAGCCCGAGGAGATTTTTATTTTTCTCTCTTTCCTCCTTTAGCTTCTGCACCTATTTATTTTATTGGGATTCAACTTCCTGTTTGGCCTCTCTTAGTAGGTCCGACTCACCCTGCTTATCTCTCTTCCTTAGAGGCACTTTTGTGACTACATAGTCTTTGACCCTTGCTATCGCTGCATCTATGTATGGGGGAGGGGTTGCAACTATTGCAACTGTATTTCCTCTCGGACCAGTCTAGAGGGTATGGATGGTCTAGGCCTTCTTGGGATTTTTAGCCTCCTGGTTCTGGGCCATCATCTCAGCCAAGGAGAGGGGAACACCTATTGCCACTGGGTATTTTCTTTTCATGGATTCTACCAGCCATTGTGGTGGCTGGGGTGGTCTTGCTGCTAAGGACTAAGCATCGGGGCCTTCTTTAGAGTTTGGTGGTGTATCGCTGGTATCTATGGTTACATCATACACTTTTTCCTTTCCATGTTCCCTGGGGTTTTCATTGTCTTCTTCCTTGGTGATGTTCTTCTATGGTGTCAGGGACCCCATCTCTGCTAACACCAATATCTTCTATATTCATGGGGTTCTCCCCATCCTTTTTAGAATCTATTGAATTAATGTTTATATCATCAGGGTTCTTCCCCTCATCCTCTTGCTATTGTTCATCTTCAGTTTCATTCGCTGGGACATCTTTCTCCATGGGCACATCCTCTGGAGGAGGCAGAGGTTTCTGACCAATGTTTGACTGTTGGGTCACTGAGACGACCTCTCCAAATGTCATACTTAGAGGCACATGATCACCTAGAGTAACTGAAGGCATTTGGAGCATGACAGTTGGGGGTACAACTAATCCCAAAGGTCTAGTTTCCCTAGTTGTTGATTTCTCATCATTTGTTTGCCTTGTATTTTTCTCTTTCCTCTGGACCGATGTTTCCTCCACGTCTTGTGGATCCCTTTGTATTTATTCCTATTTTAGCTCTTTTCCATGTCCTCAGACCTCCCTCTCTGGAACCACCTCCTTCTCTGGTGTTTCCCCTTCTTCAGGGATTATCTCTACTTCCTGCATGGCTATCTCTTTCACCACCTTTCCTATCTCCCCCTGTAGATTCATAATCTCATCAGTCCCAAAGATGTCATCAAAGTTTTCATGTGAAGGGAGGTCTCCAGGAGATTCTCCGGTTCTAGGGAGTCTAGAATAACTTCCACCAGAGGAACGTTGGGCATGCCAGGGCTCGTGCATGTGCTCGGGGGATTCTCTGCCCTTAGCTTCTTTCTTCTTAATTTCTATGGGGCCCCAACATTGAGAATATCTATAGATTGTGCCTCTACCTCTATCTACTAACTCATGAGCGCTACTAATGAAGGGGATCTTGCCAGGCGAGTAGATCCCACTGGAGTGATTGGAAGACCGCGTGTGAGCTGGGTACTTAGCTTTTGACTCATTTGTCTAGATGCCTCCAACTGATCATAGATTTTCTCCAAAATGGGGAGCGGACCTTGGGGAGTAACCCAAGGCAAGGTGTCTTTCTTTTCCTTCCCCTTGTCCTTACTTGGTCCTGTAGCTCCAAAGGTCAAAGTAGACCCCCGTAAGATTGGACCCTTATGGGTGCTCCTCTTGCACACTTCCTGAAAATACTTGTGGCTATTCTCAAGGATGCTATGACTCACATCTTTAATTGTCAAATTCTCCAAGGTGTCCCAATCCACCAGAGGGATATCCAACTTGTCGATACCCTGGTCTTTGTATGCAGGGTCCTCCAGAGGCCCATAGTCTGAAAAATCCTTTTGAAATTACCAAAGGCTAAGGGCATTCATCAAACCTTTAGACATCCATGAATACTACCAGGCCCGGAGATCAAACCTATCTTGACAATCTGCCCAAAAATCTTCAATGTGAACTTTATGTGGTGTGGATGCCTGGGGAAGCTCCTCTCTTATCTTATCAACCAGATCAAAATTATTCTTGGTAAGGTGGAATTTTGCTAGTCCCAGGCTCTTTAGTTCATTGCCAGCTTCCTTATCCACTACAAGATGGCAAGAATAGTTCTCGCAAGCAATTAGGAATAGAATGGATGTAACCTTCTTCAAGGAAAAGAATGCATGGAGTTCCAGGATTTTCCTGCAGAACTCCAAAAGAATAATCATATCTCCGCAATGCCTAGGAGTAGGTAGGGCTTCCCGGAGAACCTAGTTATCTAACTATAAGAGTATTGCTAGAACTGAATGAAATAATTGTCGTATGTTCTCACCAAGGTCATTGCCTCTTGTGACAACTGATACCTAGAATCCTAAGTGAGTGTCAAAATGTTATGGTAAATGAACATGTCATTTACCTTGCAAAAAGGGGGAAATAAGATTCCCACTGGATCTAGGGATAATGTTCCCATGGGACAAGCTAGCCAGACTTGTTCTTGAGAATTCCCACTATTTGCAAACCCCAAAGAGCGGGTCTTTGTTGGGCCAGTGCCCATAATACATAGGAGGTCATGTAGAACTTAAGATTCTGGAGGACATTCTTTAGCTGGAAGTCTACATGATTGGTGATGATGGTCACCCAATCAAAGGTCTGACTGTAGGTGGTGATGCAGTAAAGGAAATAATACATGCATGCCAAAAATTCCTTGGCATGGGGCTCTCTGAAGAGCTTGCACAACAAGATGATTCCAACTTGTATGCATTCCTTGAAGTCTCCATGGGGAATCTCCAACTTCATCTTCTTATAGTCCCTACTTGGGGACTTTGGCCAGTGAGTATTGAGATGTTTTTGGGCAAGAATTGGAATTTATTAAAAATCCTTTAGTGACACACACTGAGAGATAACAATAGCTCCTTTGAATTGGGGGATTCCCAGCCCTAAAGAAAAAGTGGCAGCATCCAGGCTAAAAATGGTCGTTGGGTAGTGTAGTGGTAGAGAATTGGCAAGAAAAATAACCTGGGTGGGAGCGTTGTAGTTCTTCGCCAGTTGAAGTATCAATTTTGGTGCTTACACTAAGTAGGGGAAACATGCAACTTTGATAATGCCAGAGGTGGCCATGTTCTTCACCATATCATCTCCGACAACCCTCTGTTGGTACATCGTTTGGACAAGGCCCTGTAATTCAGCCCATAGTTCAAGCTCTGTATCTATGATATCCTGCAGCTTGGAGTCCACTTTGGAACCCACAAGATCACCCTCCCTCGGGTATTTGGAGTTTAATGGGAGCTTGGCCAACATCTTTTCTGCCTTTGTTTTTGTGGCCACCCGAGTGGAGGTAGTTGGAATCTCCAAACTTCCAGGAGGAGTTGTTACTTCTGACATTTTGTTGGATAACCTGCAACCTGCAAGACCAGAGAACCATTAATACATATGATATGATAAAAATAGAAATTTTGTTTATGGAATCTCAAGAGTTCACCACCATCTCACACCTGTTCAAAAATGTTAGTGTGCATCAAAATCTGGGAATATAACAGTTAATAATGACTGGATTCTGATTGACACCAAGAGGTTCCATGGTATTGGTTTATGTGACACAATGGGATGAAGACCCAGGGACTTCTCAACACCTGGAGTTTGGAGAAACTAGCCATTATCTAAGTGACTGAGCAACAATCTATACTTGGTTGACGTGGGTTGTCACATGGTCATGTGATAGATGGTGTAATGGCCCTTAATGGTGATAGGTGGTTGACACAAGTGAATTGAATGCCAGATGGAATGCTTTTGAATGCTCACTCATGGGGAAATTAATCCTGCCATCAATGAGGAAGTGACAAAGGAGAGAGGAAACCACCATGGCTCAAACATGCGAGGTGCCGAGTTTGAGCCAGGCAGAAACCATGCGTGTGAGCTCCAAACTTGGGTTTTAACATGTAGAGTGTGATGAGCTTGCCATGGGAAGGATTTCCAAGATGAGGTAAAAACCAAAATATATAGGAGAAACCAAAAAATATGTAATTTACAATAACCACGACACTCTATAGATAGACTACCTACAATTTATAGTAATTCCAAGACCTTTACACATGAGCTTGCAAAAATTTACAATATTTACACTTATTGTACACCATTTATAGAGCGGAAAAAAATGCGAGGAAGGTGGAAAACCTTCCTACAGAGCCATCCCACCAGTGGGAGTTGAAAACAAATAATAAGGCAAAACAAAGCGACAACAAGGACAAAACCAAAAGAGAAAAAATAAGCCCAAGTTCAAACAAAACAAAACTAGAAAGGAGAGCCGAAGGACCTACCTTAACACTAGGAAATGTGGGAAGAGGGGCATGGGAGGCACTCTACAACTAATCAGCTTCAAATGACCATTAATGCACACAATCTCACAAGGAAGCTGAGAAACATGTGCAAACTCAGATATCAGCTCAACTGCAAGGCACTATCAAACATTCAAAGCAATTCACACTTAGTTCACAATCTGGCTCTTAATCACTCTGGGTAATCTTGTTTGTGGTAAATGTGAAAGTGACAAGTAAATCTTCATTTATACCGCTAGGGTAAGAACATGTTGCTTCCTTCCACGGACCCCAAGAAAGGAAAACCTTTCCGACTCTGGGCCTAGGGATTCTGTACAACCGCACCCTCTAGCAAAAGAGGAAATGGTGACAGAGAATCTCAGAGTCTGGAAATCCAGCCAACACAGAAGATGAAAACACTCTGGGACCGAGTCCTGAAGGAAGGAAAACCAAAAAGAAAAGAAAATGGCCCTTGTGGGAGCAAAGACCAGAGGAAAATAGAAAGGAAAAGAAACAAGGCAAAATAAAAAAGGGGGACCCAACATTTTGCCTACAAAATTTAGGGATGGGTATGGAGGGCATAACACCTACCTATGAAAAGAAGAAGCCTATAAAGAAAAGGGAAATGAATTTAATTACACATATTCTCATAATGATAATGTGATCAATATGTTGGACATAAAAATGAATCAATCAATATGATCACTATCAAAGGTGTAAAAGAAAAATCATAACATTTGAATGTGGTAACTCGAAGCCAAGAAGCAATCAAAATTAAAGGGGTCGATTCCTCATCTAAACAAGTGACATCCTCTAAAACACCTATTGTCATAATTCTTAAACCAATGATGATAAGACAAATAGTTACTATACCATCTACCAACTATAAATTGGTAGACCAATTGCAAAGGATGACGACTCAAATATCTATATTTGAGTTATTAAAGATCTCCTTAGTGCATAGGGAAGTTCTTGAACAAGCCCTACATTCCCAAATTGTTGCAAAAGACAGAGATGTGGAAAATTTGTAGGAAATTGTCAATCACATATCAACTCCATATTACCTCTTCTTTTCAGAGGAAGATGACACATATTTGACTCATCCCCATAACCAACCCCTTCACATTGAAGTCTTGATCCATAAATCCCATGTAAAACATGTATTGATAGATGCAGGTGCAGGGTTGAATATATGTACTCTCAATCTGATCAAGAAATTGATGACATGTAACTGATTGAATGTTTGATAATGTTAAGTTGAAGATAATACAAGGCATTAAATTAGTTAATGGTTTGTATTTTCATTGATGTCAACTTGATATCATCTATACGATCATGTACATAATGCCAAAGACTTTAGAGAATAAATAGAACTAAGGTTATGCTTTTAGCAATGCATAAATTTCAAGTATTCACTGAGTGGTAGATAACATCGATGGAGTGCACACCATTGGTAAAGACAAATTAGAAAATTCATAGTGATACCCAATGAGAGAAGACAGTGTTTCCTGACAAAGAAAAACCATAGGATGCCCGATGAGCTGAAAATAGAGTTGCTCGATGAGAAAAAATCCAATGATGTCTGACAGACGGAGATCCCAAAGCTAACTAGATTCATGCCAATGGAACTGCCAGTTGTCACCGACAACTAACTAAAGAATTGACCAATGGAATAGAGAGTTCAGAAAATGAGAAAACATCTAGCTGGAAAGAGATAAAGATAGACTTAACTGGTTGTTTTATTTGTTTTATTCGACCATAGTTAAGTAATTGATTTAAAGAAGATTTGTATAGTTGGCAAGAAGATAACTACAAGATAAATTAGGAGTTATGCTTTAAATCAAATTGGTTGGATTGTTTTTCATGCCAAGAATCAAGAATGAAGAAATAGTGAGTATCATGTCTATATAAGAGAAAAGATTAATTCATTTTTGTATCACATTCACGGAAAAGGGATTAAGGGGAGTGAATGAAAAGAGGATGCTGAAGAGAAAATGATGAAGAAAACCTTTATACAGTCCTGATCAATCAAGCTGAAGGAGAGCTAAAGAATTCTGTAGACACCGACGAACAATGAAGCACAGCATCATAGAGCAGAAAGTGTGGAGCACAAAGAATTAAACTGATACATTGATCAGAGAGGTAATGTACTTAAATAGATCTAAAAATCTGCAATTCAAAGTTGCATTAGAAATAGGTCATAGTGTTTCAGTTTAACCATTGAAGCATCAAGTCTCATAACAGAACAAGACTTAATGGTCTTCTATATATTGAGGTACATCCCAAGGAGTGCCAAAAAGGTTGATTCATGAAAGTAGCATTGGACTTGCCCGATACCTATTGACAGTCTAAGAAGGAGGTTGATTCAAGGATGGTAACAATAGATGCCCGATACTAAGTGAAAACCTCTATATATAAATTCCTCTAACAATGTCACACTTAATAGTGTACTTGTAACCTTTAACAGGGTTGGCTCCTAACAGGTCTCACTTTAGAAGAGTGAAAATTTGGGGTACCAGTCCTAGTGGCTTTTCCCCTAACAGGGTTTCCACATTAAAAATTCTTATGTTATGTGTGTATGATTCATTTCTCTATTGTTTTGTATCTAACATAGTTAACACTAGGTTGATCGGTATACTTTGCTCATTTACTGAGTTTCGGTAAATAGTTATACTACTTATCAGTAATCAAGGAGAATAAGGATAGACAAGGAAAACTGACAGAAAATTATTCATTATATGTATTTCATGGCATGCATCTTGTAGGGAATTAATAATATGAGCTTTATTGATTGGTGGTTAAGTTTGAAGAATAAATTTTTGAGGCCATTGATTCAGCCCCCTCTTAGTTATTACTAACAATTGGTATCAGAGCTTGTGTGCTTAGAAAGGAAGGTTTCAAGAACTAAGTCAAGATCACAAGATGAACAGACGAGATGTGCCCAAGTTGAACAAAGATAACTTTGCTTCATGGAAAAGAAGGATAAGAATCCACTTATCAGGTATTGGTAATGATGTTACTCAATTCCTAGATACTGAATGTGTTGCCTACATGAGTATTGACAGTAGATCAATTAAGAGAGAATCTTGAACATAGCTGCATGGTTATAGAGCTTTCTTCCTCACTCTCTTATGCTAGATTCAAAGATGTCAAGGATTGAAAAACTGTAAAGATGCAGGACAAACTGAAGCTTGTACATAGAGGTGATACAAATATTCTGAGAGCCAAGGAAGAAAGCCTTAGAGGAAAATTTGATGATCTCAGAATGAAAGAAGGAGAAAACATCACACAGTACAACACAAGAATAAAAGAAGTAGTCAATGCTATACAAGGAGTTGGAGGTACACTTGAAGAGGATATAGTGGTAAGTAAAATCTTAAGAACTTTACTACCTGTATATGCTATTAGAGTTTCTGCCATTCAAGAAATGAGAGAAGTAACAAAAAATACAGTTACTCTTGATAATTTAATTGGTAGACTGATTTCATTTGAGATGAATAACTTTGATAATAGTTTCTTACCAAACTTAGAGTCTACTTTTAAGTCTTCTATGAGAATAAACAAATCAAGTCATAGACACACATCTAGAATAGATAGTGAAAGTGAAAGTGAAGAAGAAGATCTAGATGAAATAGAAGCACTTATGGGTAGAAGAATGCAGAGAGGCAAATGTAAATACAAAGGCAAGTTACCACTTGTATGTTTTAATTCTAAAGAGATTGGACACTTTGCTGCAAGATGTTCTAATAGAAGAAAAGATGACAGAAGTAGTGACAGATCTTTTGAGAATAAATTTGACAGAAGTGATAACAAAGATTATAGCGGTTACTGACAATCAGAAAGAAGAGATACCTGAGACTACAAGGAAAAAGGAAAGAAGGATAGTTACCTAGATGCTTGTAAAGATGAAGATACTGACACCAGACCTGATGAAGACATCGAGATGGTATTTTTAGCTATGAAGGATGATTGAAATGAAGATGAAAGGTATGTAGAAATTGCACTCATATCTAAGGTTAGCGAGAATGACATCTAGATTATAGATAGTGGCTACACTCACCACATGA
>MU222823.1:58684-85107 GCA_018584345.1 Thuja plicata
TAATCCATTAAATCACAGAATATGGAAAAACACTCATTAATCCAAAAATCACCTGAAAACATAATCAAGCAATAACACACACAAACTCAAGAGAGAGGGTATTCGAATTCTGTCAACCTAGACAAATACGGATAAGGTAGTCATACTGAAACTCATCCTACATTAGGATGATTAGGCTTAGGTTAGGATTTTGGATCTGTATGTTACCTCCCCTCTTTACCATTGAGATGAATATTTATGGGAACGCTCACTCCTGCCAATTCAGGGAAGACGATGCCCTATACTTACAATCCTGTCATCAAAAGAACACACATGTACATGCATATTATAATATCACAATCAATGATAGGGATCAGTCGAACGTGTGGATCTCGCTGAAGCAAGTAACTACGTCTCCGTCCTCTACCACAACAATACATCAACAAGTATATTCACATATAAGACAACCATACACATGCGAGTATGGAGTAAGTATATGATAAACTGAAATCGACATATAATAATCAACATAATAACATCATCACATATATCTATGCATAAGGTAAAATCATAACATCATAAATAAGTATCATCATCAAATGAAACAATATCAGCTCACATGAGATGTGGCCTTAAAGAATTCGGCCAAACAACTGAATCCAATGCCTAATAGTATGACATCCTAAACTAGAAAGAAAAACATGAGTGGGTATTAAAAAAAGGATTCATTCATTACCATTAAATACATATGTAGAAAGGCCTTGCCAGATTCATCCTCAAGCACAAGATACAACAGTGAAAACTTATCTTTTCAGAAAACTGGTGTAGGTGCAAATGCAGAAACAACATAAATCTCTTTCAGATCGACCATTGCAAAATGACTAAATCACATTCCAAAACTTCTCCATCAAGTCAGATAGTACATTCATATGCAATGAGCATGATGCCCTGATTGGTTCCTAGAAACAACTTTCAGACAGAAAGATATCACTCTTGCAAAATGGCCATCCTAAAAACTTAATTTGGTTTTGTACTACAAACTGAATAAACTGCCTCTGAAATTGAACTTGCAAACCCATCAAATAGATCCTTCAAAATTTCAACCTCTGGAGCCTGATTGAATGTAATATGTAGAACATGCATCCTCAGTTGCCTTGTCCTGAAAACAAACCATTCAACTGATACCAATCTACAAAATTAGCACCCTAACCCTTTTCTGAATTTTAACACGGCAAAAAAGTAGAAACTGAATCTGGAAACAGCAAAGCTAAGTGATCAACTGGATTGATCAAAGTCTAGAAATCTTCAAAGGAGTTCATTCCTAGGTCTACAATGCAAATCCACATTCAATTATGTCTGACCTAGGATCGGGTGTAAACAGAGAAACCACAAAGTATGCCATTTAATTCTGAATTCTGCATTTTTAATGAAATTTCAATGAAGCAGAAATGGGAAGGCTCTGGCAAATTGGATAAATGGATTGGCAGGAATCTATAAATCTTCAAAAAGGTGCACTCCTATGTTTAAAATATGAGGGAAAGCTCAATTATCCAAAATGTTCACCCGGGTACATATTTTCAAGACCTCAAAGTGGACAACTTAGCAATTCTGTACTTGAAAACTCAGGAAATCAGAATTATTCACCAATGGAATGGTTCTTAAAAACTTGTCATCTGATTTCATAAGGATCCGCAAAATGGAAATATTGGTTCATTGTAATGATTAAAATACCTTGGAACACACCATGATTCCATACCTATCAATTTGATCAAAGATGCAGGCCTTCAAAGTAAGGCATTCAGAAATCCGCATTTGACAGTTTGGCACACTGATAGAAACTGCAAACGGAATGGGCTTATCAAACTGACCAAATGGACCTGTCATAACATGATGATTGATAATAAAGAAGTATTTGAGCTCTATAATAGGATACAAAAGGAAATTTTTCAATTATGTCGCTAGGTCAAAAGTTATAACCTGTCAAAATGGGCTATTCAAATTTCTAGGCAGAACAAAGATGCAAACAGTTCTGAGCAACCAACTTTGGGAAGTATGAAAACCTATCAAATGGATTCAAAATGACTTAGGATTTAAAACATAATTTCTTTGATATGCATGTAACGCATTCCCAAAGTGATGGCTTATGAAACTCAACAAAGTGCAAAGTATTCAAAAGCAAAGTAGGCTCCGGACAGAAAAATGACACCTTAGCAAAAATGCAGAATTAGGTGACCCCCTCAAAATGACTACTCCCTAAACATATCACAATTGAAATTTAGGAGCTAGAACCCACTGCATATGCCAAATGGAAGGTACTGAACCTTCTTCCAAATTTTTACCTCATGAAAATCATCCGGGCATCTTTTACAAGCATTCTGACTGAGCCTTCTCACACAATTTTTAAGGGTACTTACCTACCTTATCTGAAAATTCAACATGGTCACTCCAAATTTGTTCCAAATTTAGGAGTACCAACATAGACAATATTAATTCATTTTTGTATCACATTCATGGAAAAGGTATTAAGGGGAGTGAATGAAAAGAGGATGCTGAAGAGAAATTGATGAAGAAAAAATTCATACAGTCCTGATCAATCAAGTTGAAGGAGAGCTAAATAATTCTGTAGACACCAAAAAATAGTGAAGCACAACATCACAGAGCAGGAAGTGTGGAGCATAAAGAATTGAATTGATACATTGATCAGAGAGGTAATGTACTTAAATAGATCTAAAAATATGCAATTCAAAGTTGCATTAGAAACAGGTCATAGTGTTTTAGTTTAACCATTGAAGCATCAAGTCTCTTAATAGAGCATGACTTAACAGTCTTCTATATATTGAGGTACATCCCAAGGAGTTCCAAAAAGGTTGAGTCATGAAAGTAGCATTGGACTTTCTCGATACCTATTGACAGTATAAGGAGGCTGATTCAAGGATGGTAGCAATAGATGCCCAATACTAAGTGATAACCTCTATGTATAAAATCGTCTAACAAGCTTGCACTTAATAGTGTGTTTGTAACCTTTAACAAGGTTGGCTCGTAACAGGGCTCGCTTCAGAAGAGTGAAAATTTGGGGTGTCGGTCCCAGTGATTTTTCCCCTAACAGGGTTTCCACGTTAAAAATTTATGTGTTATGTGTGTATGATTCATTTCTTTATTTTTTTGTATCTAACATAGTTAACACTGGGTTGATCGGTATACTCTGCTTATTTACTAAGTTTCGGTAAATAGTTATACTACTTATCGGTAATCAAGGAGAATAAGGATTGACAAGGAAAACTGACAGACAACTATTCATTATAAGTATTTCATGGCATGCATCTTGTAGGGACTTAATAATTTGAGGTTTATTTATTGGTGGTTAAGTTTGAAGGATAATTTTTTGAGGCCACTGATTCACCCCCCCTCTTAGTTGTTACTAACATAACTTGGGTCTATCAGAACAAACAATTGGTTCAAGAAGTAAGATAACCATCGAGGCTTATGACGAAGAGGAAAGATCATCCAAAGGGATAATTGTTTTACCAATAAGAATAGGAACTATTGAAGACAATGTGATTTTTCAAGTTCTTGATATACCATTGGCCTATAACATATTACTAGGAAGACCTTGGATACATGAAATGCAAGTAGTTTCATCTACTTACCACCAATGCCTCAAATTACCACACAATGGGGTGGAAGTAACAATTCCTGTAGATTCAAGCTTTAGTTGCAAAAATGTTAAAACAGACAGTATGGCTCCTCACAATAAGGAAGTCCCAAAAGAATTCCCACCTAAAACCTCTTAAGACATGGTAATGAGAAGCTTTGGAAAGATACTAAAAGTTGAAGAAACTAGCATGGGGGAATACAAACTAGATATGACGCCATCATTAGATAAAATTCTCATGTCTCCAAGATCTTATGGGAAACACTCCCCACCTATCAAAGCTATTGCATCAAAAGAATAAGACATTCATAAACCAACTGGTATGGTTAGAGCCTCTACTTCTCAAGAGGATGAAAAGAAGATAAAGCAGTCTTGGCTTAGCTCTATAAAGAGGAACATAGAGAAAATGAAGTAAAACATGTTGAGGTATCTCCTGAAAAGTATGGAAAAGGTTACGACCTTCTCAAAAAAATGGGATAAAAAGGGAAGGGACCTTTAGGAGATAAAGGAAAAGGACTCATTGAGCCTATACTCATGGAATTTAGAGACACCAAAGATAAAACATGGTTAGGTTTCAATAACAATTCAGAATACCCCACCTCAAGAGATAGTCTAATCTTTAATAAAGGAAGTGATGAAGAAGAGGAAGAAACATAACTTGTACCCTGGACATATGAAATATTACTACACATGGGTACATAGGATTCAGAATATCAAGCAGAAAGATATGTACCTAATTTTTAAAACAACTAGAGCATCATGTTCCTTTTTTGTCAAAAAATGATGTCCAAGAAGTAGAGGAAGAAGAAGACTCTCCAGAAGTCCAAAAAACAAAAGAATCTCATGAAGAAATCCCTCACCAACAAGATGTACACCCTAACTGGGGGAAATTGGTGACAATTTCATGTCCTAGATTTACCACACATTGATTTATAAATGGCTAATAGGGTACATCAGGTAACTATTGCTGTGTTTTTACACAAATCTGATAATGATATCACAAACTCACATGATTATGAATGGGATCATATGTCTGATGATAGCATAGACATTGAGGTATATGTAATTCATAAATGTGCACCTCTGTTAGAGAGATGAGAAATTTATAACACTTCTCATAACACTACTATTGTCACAGAATCAGATGAGATGGCAATGCCTAGGATTATTGATGAAGACATTGGTGTCTTGCTAGATCTATAAGAACTTCAAAGGATACAAGATATGAGTTTCAATATGATAAGAGAAGAAAGATAAATCTCAACTGATGAGTCGCTAGAGTTAGATCCACATATTACTAACAATGACCCTAATAATGACAATTTGACTCTTCACGATCTAAATGCTATAAAGATGACTTGATGAAACATGTATTGTAAGTTAATAGTATTGATGTTGACGCGATGTTTTCCTTACAAAACTTTGAATCATTATCCTTGGTAAACCCCAACCTTATTGATTGGACCAATTCAGACCCTACTCCTATCATGAACATTCCCAATAACTATACTTTGGCTTGTTATCTAAATGCTTATGAACCATATCCCTCTTCCAAAAATGCAAGGAGTGTGAACCTGATAGAGGAGGATATCAAGTTTCTTAGTCACAAATTGAAAAAAAAAAAAAAAAAAGAAATGATGGTGAAAACCATGCTGTGGCAGTATCAGATTCTAAAATAGTGAAAAAAAGATGTATTTGATGGTGAAAACCTCTTAGAGGCACACAAATATGAGATTTTTGATATCCTCCCTGAGCACATTCAAGAAAGATTTCATTACTGATAGATCCAACACAACCATTTAATTTGGGAACATTAGAAGCTCCTGAATTGTCCACCTAGCACAATCATTATTAGAAGAAGAAAATATACAATTTACTGAATTCCTCAAATAGAAGATGATCAACTTTGCATGGTCTTATACTGATATGATAGGACTAGATCCTGAGTTTATAATGCATCACTTATCTATAGCTCTTGGAATTAAACCCATCAAACAAAAACTAAGAAATATGCACCCACATGTGGCATTATTGGTGAAAGCGGAGCTGGAAAAACTCTTAAAAGCTAGATTCATAAGGGTCATTGCTTATGCAGGATGGATCTCTAATGTGGTACCAATTTCTAAAATAGACAAGTCTATTAGGATTTGCACAGACTTTAGGGACTTAAAAAAGCTTTTCCTAAATATGATTTCCCACTACCAAATATTGATATGATTATAGATCTCACAATAGGATATCAAATGTATTCACTCATGGATGGATTCTTAGGTTATAACCAAATCAAGATTTCTTTCGAGGACCAAGAAAAGGCAACATTTACATGCACATGGGGAACATTTTTCTGGAACATCATGCCATTTGGGATAAAGAATTCTAAAGCTAAGTATCAAAGAGATATGCCAATAATCTTCCATGATATGATACAAAAAAACATGGAGGACTATGTGGAAAACACATTAGCCAAGTCAAAAATAAGAACAACTCACATTAAATACTTGAGGAAGATACTAGATTGAATGGAGAAATTTAAAAATCCTTAAGATATCTCAGAATTCTTTTGATAGCCATTAAGTGATTCTCTCTAGGATTATCTAAAAATCTTGCAATAATATCCTATGCTAATGTAATATTAGGTCTAGTGTGAACAACATATTGAAGTTTATCAATCATGGAAATCTAGGTAGTCTGATTTACCTCCTTTGAATAATCATCCTTAGACAACTTATGTCCAGTAGGCATAAATGTTCCAACTAGTCTAGAGTATTCCATCCCAAATTTCTTCAGTATCTCTTTGATGTATTTAGACTAGGTAATGTAGATACCATCCTTCATTTGATAAATTTGTAAACCAACAAAGATTTTGATTTCACCAAACATAGACATCTCAAATTCCTTACTCATAACTTTAGAGAATGCTTTGCATAAATCTTCATGTCCAATAAATAGTTTGTCATCCACAAATATCTCTGCTAATAGTATCTTATTCTGAGGTCCTTCTTTTATGTACAAGCTACTATTATCATTAGTTCTCTGAAATCCAATAATTATCAAGTAACCATGCAGTCTGTCATACTAGGCTCTAGGAGCTT
The DNA here is from genome assembly GCA_018584345.1 of Thuja plicata. Lineage (NCBI taxonomy): Eukaryota > Viridiplantae > Streptophyta > Pinopsida > Cupressales > Cupressaceae > Thuja > Thuja plicata. The sequence continues at coordinate 65,408 of MU222823.1, forward strand.
GCTTCAGTCCATACAATGCTTTATGTAGTTCGCAAACCATATTAGTTTTGTTAAGATCTACAAAACCTTCAAGTTGCTCAATATAGACTTCTTCTTCTATAATTCCATTCAAGAATGCAAATTTTACATCCATTTGATATACCTTGAATCCTTATGTGTAGCATATGCCAAAAGAGTTCTAACTCCTTCAAGTCTTGCAACAAGAGAAAAAAGTTTCTCCATAATAAATTCCCTCTTCTTGAGCATATCCTTTACATACTAGTCTTTCTCTATTTCTAGAAACTTCTCATTTTTCATTCATCTTGTTTCTGAAAACCCACTTAGTACCAATCACATTCTTATTTTTGGTCTAGGTACAAGAGTTCAAGTTTTTTTCTTTTCTATTTTCTCAATCTCTTCATTCATTGCTTCGATCCAACTTTCATCATTCAATGCATCTTTAATAGTTCTAGGTTCAATTTCACTAAGAAAACATGTACCTTTGATTTTGTTCCTTGTCATTATACCTTCTATCTAATCTATGATTATTTTCTCAGGTGCATGATGCCTTATAACATATTTTCAAGTAAAGGTTCTTTCCTCTTTGATTTCGGGCTTTCTCCACTATGTTCACCATGCTCAAATATTATGTTCTGTTCTTCTGTCTAATAGTCGGGTTTGACTAACTAAGACTTGTGCACCTCTGTCTAAGACTCAAGTGACTCTATTTATGACTTGGTTCCCTTTGTCTATGACTTAGATTCTTCAGTCAGCAACCTTGGTTGCTCACATTGCAACAAGATTTGTGCTGATGAATTCAGTGGTTGACAAGGTTTCTATCCAATCACCATTACCTATTTCTTGGGTATAGTATCAGGTTCTGTAAAGGTAAGAAAAGGGGAGATGATATGTGTTTTGGTAATTTTTATGATGTGTTGATTTCCTTAAACCTACCTTACATTTAATTGAAGTTTGTATTGAAGTGTGTATTAAGAGGAAAGTAAGACATTCTACCTTTATCCTGAAATGTACAAATGAAAGATCCAAGTTAATCAACCCAAAAGAGGGATTAATGCACAAGTGAATCAACCATTTGGAAAAGAAAACAATGAGGGAGATCTTAAACTTTGTTAATTGACAATGTAGATATGATATATGACAGTAATTGAAAAGGATGAGAAGAAGAACTAACATTAAATAATTGCAGATCTGGAAAATGTTGTTTTCTAATGTCTGTAGACTATTTATAGAAAATATGAAGTATGATCCAAAACCAAAACACATAGAAAAACAAAACCCAGAAATATTTTTCTGATTTGACACCGTCTTATGAAAAAGGTTGACCTTGACCCACAAATGTCACCCCTGACCCAATAATGTCAACCCCGACCTGCACAGTTTCGACAGAAAATCTGTTTGCGAAGCCCGAAAGAAAGCCAAAAAGGGTATCCAGATCTGAGTCCAAATCTGTAGTCCCGAACCTATATGTACAAGAAAAAGAGGTTTGTTTGTTGTTGGGGAGGAGTTTTCCTTAAGAAAACCCCAATTTTGGAATTAAACTCAAATATATGTAATTGAATTTGCAGAAGTAAACAAAGTAAATGCATAAATTCACCTTGCTTGTAAAAGTCCTTGTGGAGGATTTGAATCCTTGAATCCACAAGTATGTATGCACTAATGGATCTAGAATTTAGAATGTAGAATGTTTTCAATTAATTTCTTGTAGATCTCCAACACCAAATCTTGAATGGGTTCTTGATTATGAAGAGGCTTGGAAGAAGATGGATGGAGAGATCACCAAAAAGGGCACTATGTGGCCTAAATCCTTCAATGGCCTCCCATGGATCTCTTTGAATGCTTGAAGGCTTGATGGTGGATGAATCCTTGCTTCAAATATTTCTTGATTTCTTACTTGAATCTTCACTTGATGATGTTTCTCAATTGCTCAAGGATGCATAGGCTTTCATAGAGGACTTCTAGGAAATGAGAGGAGAAAGGCTCCCTTTTATATGAAATTAGGGCACAATATTCTAAGGAGTTCAACATAGGAGAATTAAATTCTCATTAAATCCTTTACCCCTAGGAGAGGACCTAAGTTAAATATAATTTAGGAATCACCGATTCGAAAGTTGAAACAGCCGACCCAGAAGCAAGAATTAACTTTTTCAAAGACCGACATCTAGAAATTGTGGGACCCTAAGATTTGAACCCTGGGTCAAGGTCAAGGTCAATGTTGACCTAGGTCAAGGTCAAGGTTGAATTTAACCTAGGTTAGGTTCGAGGTTGACATAGACCTAAAAGGTCGACCCTGACCCTAAGGTCAAAGACCTTAGATCTGCAGTCAAGGATGGAAAAATTAGGTTGGAAAGAAGTGGAAAGAGAGGAAGAATAGGGGAAAGCCAGGTCAAAGTCAGGAACCCATTCAAGGTGCTTGATATGACCCAAAAACACTTACTGAAAAGGCTAAACCAGTCTACCATGGAAGTGCTTCCATTTTTTGACCATACATTTAGCCCCCACTTTAGCAAGAGTATGGACTCAACGCAAACTCTTGGTAAAGGAAATCATAGAGAAAAGACAATCTTATTGAAATCAAGAGGGACAAAGAAATCCTCAAGCCCCCAAGGGACTTAAGTCTTTATCAAACCTAAGATCATGATAAGAGAGACACCACTTTAAAGAGAGAAAAAGAGAGAGGGTGTGATTATCTTGCCCAATGAGAACTTATGTCCCATTGTGAACCACACAAGAAAACTGCATAACTGGAAAGATGGAGTTGAACTACCTAGTGAGTGTGGCTACTCACTAGTCAACCCATCGGGGAGATCCGTTCTTAAAGGGATAAAAAACATTGTAAATTGAAAACTAGCAGGATCAAGGGATCTATGTAATTTTAAACTAGAGGGATATTTTAGTCTTGAAATCTATTTTGAACGTGTGTGTGTGCAAAAAGTGAGTAGAATGTATGCCCCCACATTAAAGTCATTTCTAACACTTTAACAGGAGCAATGGTTTTAACAGAAACTTAAACAACTCTACGAATTATGTTTCCACTATGAGATGCCCCCAAACAAAGACAACTCAAGGGAAATAAAACATAAACATACACAAGAACATAGAAAGGATCTACCTACTGTGGGGTCATTATGATCATAAGATAACATATACATATAAATATGATATTATTGCAAATTAATTGATACCATTCCCCAAAGAGAGTAGAACTACAATCACAATGGAGGAAAGAAAACTTGAGGGTTATGAAGAAGAATCTTTTCGGACCACAACCTAGAGACCAAAAAGAATCAGTGCTACTATGTCATAGATCCAAGAAGATTATACAAGGGAAACATTTAAAAACACTAGAACAAGTACAAAATAACATAGAAACAACATATAGAACAATAAATATACATATAGAAGAATTGTACAACAGGTTTGATTCCTTTATCACCTTGCACCAATGAAGTAAGAAGGGTCATATAAAAGAATCTAACAAACATTTAGCAAATACATTATGGGAGAAGCACATTACAACATGCAAACACAAAAAGGGCTACCATAAAAGATAAGCCAATCAAGCACATTTCTGACCCTCCACATCTTGATTTATATTATTGATGGAAGGTAGGCAACTCGCAAGAGGGACTATATCCAATACAGTAGGAATGATAGCTAGTTCCAAACAAGGATCCTCTTGAGAATCGCAATGCTTGATACTAGGTGTAATTGTTAATTGAGTTGAAAGCATATGAGGTAGATCAATATCAAGATCAATGGTCTCATATTCATCACTAAGATCAATAGGATCATCGAGAGTGTCCTCCTCATCAAGGTTGATTAAAATGGGTTCTAAGATGTGAATAGGATCATCATACTCATTCATCTTAATATCTTTGTGAATATCCACATCCAACGCATCAGGCATGGGTTGATCAAAAGAAGGTAAGGAGTTACAAATAATAGAAGAATGAGCTCTAGCATTAGCTCTACACTTCTTACAATGTTCATTAGCAGATTTTCTATGTTTAGCTTTGTTTGGTATATTTTGAGAACTAGGAGGAATGACAACAGATTCCTTCACAGGTTCTATAGGAGGATTTTCAATGGGTTGTAATGAAACATTAGAAGTTTGATTAGTAGAATTAGAAGTAATTGATAAAGGAGGTATAAAAGGAGTAGGAAAAATTCCACGGTTAGGATCTATCTGAGGCATGCTTAACTCAGCAATTTTGTGATGTTTGTAAGCTTGGTATGAGTGAAAGAGATGATCAGGGTGAGGAAGACATGAGTTAGGTAATGAGGGCCAAAAGAAATTGAGAGTAGCACAATCTCTAGGCCTAGAAGGTTGATACAAACTATGATTAATCATTTTGACTTCTCCATTATGAATGAACTTAAGACATTTATGAATGGGAGAAGTGATAGCATGCATATCAGTTATCCAAGGTAAACCAAATTTGATTTGAAATTGATCAGAAGTAGGGATGATGATGAAGGTAGTATCTACAAATTTACCACAAAGTTCAGCAGGTAAGTTAATAGAACCAAGTGCAAGATAAACAAAACCATTACATGTTTGGATCCATGCATCAGATGGATCATAACAATCACATTTTAGTCCTTTCATATAGAGATTTTCCTTAGTAATGACATTTATTAAATATGTGGGATCAACTAGACAACCACGAGTAGGTATCTTAGCAATCCTAGCATAGATATAAAGAAGACCAATGGGAGCCTTAATTGTTTCAGAATCATCAAAGGTAATTAAAAGTTCCCTAGGTTGCTTATCCTTAGTTTGATTTTGAGGTTTAGGTAGAATTGGAAGTTGAAGTGGAGGTGAATAATCTTGAATAGTAGGTTGAGACGAAATAACACCCTCCACATGATTCACAATGTGATTAAGATCATCCATCTTTGAATCGTAAACAATATCCATAGAAGATGGTTGAGATATAGTATTAGTATCATGTTTAGGTAAGGGATTCATATAGATTTGAAGGTTTTGATTAGGAGGATAAATATATTTATTCCCATTACCATCAAATTTATCAACAGTCAAAGCCTTGGAATCAATTAATTCTTGAATTTTATGTTTTAGAGAGTAACATTTTTTGGTATCATGGCCATTCTGGCGATGGTATTGACAGAACGCTTTAGAATTGAAGGATTTTGAAGCTATCATAGTGGGAAGAAGAGGTTGAATAGGAGGAAAGGTAATCATATTAGCACTTAACAACCTACTCATTATAGAATGCAAAGTTTTAGAGAGAGGAGTAAATGTATGATTCATATGGAAGGAAGTGGATGCAGAAGTGGCATTGTTCGGTGTAACCGCAACTTGATCAGCAACCACATTTGTCTGTTTATTAATATTGACATAGTTGTTAGGTTTCTGGAATTTATTAGGATTAGGAGAAATTTCACTCTTATCAACTGGAACAGGAGCCATTGGAGTGTTGCTCTCAAACTGACTCACTTGTAATTGAAAATGGTGAAGTGTTGCACACAATTGTTGAAAGGAAGTAAATTCAGTAAGAAGAATCTTATCTCTAATATCCTTTTGTAAATTTGAAATAAACATATGTTGAATATCAATATCAGGAACATGATAGGAAATCTGAGCATACAAATGCTTAAATCTACCAATAAAATCAGTCAATTTTTCCTTAATGGTTTGTTTACAATGAATTAAATCATATAAGGACACTTGAGGACCAATGTTATTTTGAAATTGTTGGATAAAAGCATTTTCAAGTTTAGGAAAAGAATCAATGGAATAAGGAGGTAAAGAACACTACCATTGTAAAGCTTTATCTTGAAAAGTTCTAGCAAACAATTTGGATAAAATCCTATAGTCATGAGCATAATCACTACAAAGGATTTGGAAAGTTTTAACATGAGTAACATGATCGCCTTTACCATTTTAATTCTCAAGATGAGGCATATCGGCCTACTGGGGGACAGTAGGATGAATGGTGTCTAAGGATAAAGGACTACCCATATCACACATAGGAATGCTAAATTTGGATTGATTTAAAGATGCAAATTGTTGTTGTAAAGATGATATAGTTTGAGCCAAACTAATAATGGTGGAATCATTAGAGGAAACAGGTGTCATAAAAATATTAGGAACACTAGGAAAAGTATAGGAAGCAGCAGCAATAGAAGATACAACTAGTGGAATATTGGGAACCACAATTGGAAGAGGATTAGTATAAGTAAAAGGCACACTATGATATGAAGGTTGTGAGGTAGCTAAAGATACCAGTGGAGCACTCATAGAAATAGATGCAGTTGGGAGAGATGTGGTCATCAAAGGAGTATAAGTAGGAATGCTAGGTAAAGGAATAGAAGAAGGTCCTACACTAGTGACAATAGGTGTAAATCCTAACTCTTGAGCTTCTTGGGCTAAAGGTTTAACATTTGAATGCACAAGATGAGTAAGACCACACAATAAATTAACACCTTGATCATTATCACAGAGGAATTTCTTAAGGGCCTCTATAGTTTGGATGGAATCTTGATTATGGTTTTCTTGGATAAACCAATTTCCCATTTTATCAAGTTCGATTGAAATTTTTTGCACTTGTTCAGGAGGAACTCTTAAAGAGTCATTTTCATCATGAGATGAGTGAGAAGAGTTATGCTCCATAGAAGGATTGGAATCATGAGTTAGTAAATTATCATCCAGGGTCCTAAGGAAAGGAGAGGAAGACTCGGGCTCAAAGGAACCCAAAAGTTTACGACTTCTTCTAACCGGGATACTATAAGTAGGAATAGAAGTGGTAAAGCTCATACACCAATGTAAATGTAAATGAATAAACACAATATTTTGATTTATTAATTTTAAATGTAATTGAAGAACATGCAAGATATAATATAAACATGTAAATCTAACACTAACAAAAATGATTTGTCTATCGTGGGTTCACCAAAATGTAAAGGTAAGAAAAGGGGAGATGATATGTGTTTTGGTAATGTTTATGATGTGTTGATTTCCTTAAACCTACCTTAAATTTAATTGAAGTATGTATTGAAGTGTGTATTAAGAGGAAAGTAAGACTTTCCACCTTTATCCTCAAATGCACAAATGAAAGATCCAAGTTGATCAACCCAAAAGAGGGATTAATGCACAAGTGAATCAACCATTTGGAAAAGAAAACAAAGAGGGAGATCTTAAATTCTGTTAATTAACAATGTATATATGATATATGAAAGTAATTGAAAAGGATGAGAAGAAGAACTAACCTTAAAGAATTGCAGATCTGGAAAATGCTATTTTCTGAGGTCTGTAGACTATTTTTGGAAAATCTGAAGTATGATCTAGAACCAAAATGCAGAGATGAAAAAAACACAGAAATATTTTTCCAATCTAACAGCGTCTTATAAAAAAGGTTGACCTTAACCCACAAATGTCACCCCTGACCCAATAATGTCGACCCTGACCTGCACAGCGTCGACAAAAAATCTATTCGTGGAGCCTAAAAGAAAGTCAAAAAGGGTATATAAGTTAGAGTCCAAATCTACTGTCCCAAACCTGTACACACAAGAAAAAGAGGTTTGTTTATTGTGGGGGAGGGGTTTGCTTAGTCAAACCCCAGTTTTGGAATTAACCTCAAATATATGTAATTGAATTTGCAGAAGTAAACAAAGTAAATGCATAAATTCACCTTGCTTTTAAAAGTCCTTGTGGAGGATTCAAATCCTTGAATCCACAAGTATGTATGCACCAATGGATCTAGAATTTATAATTTAGGATGTCTTCAATCAATTTTTTGTAGATCTCCAACACCAAATCTTGAATGGGTTCTTGATTATGAAGAGGCATGGAAGAAGATGGATGGAGAGATCACCAAAAAGGGCACTATGTGGCCTAAATCCTTCAATGGCCTCCCATGGGTCTCTTTGAATGCTTGAAGGCTTGATGGTGGATGAATCCTTGCTTCAAATCTTTCTTGGTTTCTTGCTTTAATCTTCACTTGATGATGTTTCTCAATTTCTCAAGGATGCATAGGCTTTCATGGAGGAATTCTAGGAAATGAGAGGAGAAAGGCTCCCTTTTATATGAAATTAGGACACAATCTTCTAAGGAGGAAGACATAGGAGAATTAAATTCCCATTAAATCCTTTACCCCTAGGAGAGGACCTAAGTTAAATATAATTTAGGAATCACTGATTCGCAACCCGAAATAGCCAACCCAGAAGTAGGAATTAACTTTTTCAAAGACCGACATCCAGAAATTGTGGGACCCTAAGATTTGAACCCTGGGTCAAGGTCAAGGTCAAAATTGACCTAGGTCAGGTTCAAGGTCAACCTTGAGCTAGGTCAGGGTTGAGGTCGACCCTGGCCCTGAGGTCAAAGACCTCAGATCTGTAGTCTAGGATGCAAAAATTAGGTTGGAGAGAAGTGGAAAGTGAGGCAGAACAGGGGGAAAGCCATGTGAAAGTCAAAAACCCATTCAAGGTGCTTGATATGACCCCAAACCACTTACTCAAAAGGCTACACCAGTATACCTTAGAAGTGCTTCCATTTTCTAACTATATAGGTTCATAATACACAAAGTTACTGTATTCCTCATGATCTTTACTACTTTGTTCTTCATTTCTCTCTGCAAACTCATCAATATTTACGTACACACTTTCTATAACTTTATGAGTAATAATATTAAAACATTTATATGATTTTCTTTTGTAGGAGTAGCCTAAGAATATACCTTCATCACCTTTTACATCAAATTTTCTATTTCTTGTTTCCTTCAAGATGTAACATTTACTTCCAAATAATTTGAAATAATGAACATTAGGTTTATAACCATACCACAATTCAAAAGGTGTTTTCTCATTACCTTTCTTTATTTGAACTTGGTTCAAGGTGTAAATTGAAGTGTTGATGACTTCCTTCCAGTATTTGGTAGAAACATTCTTTTCAATCATCAAGGTTCTTGCACAATCCATAATGGATATGTTCCTTATTTTTTCTATACCATTCTTATGTGGTTTACCTAGAGAAGATACTTGTCTCTTGATTCCTCTTTCATTGCAGAATTCATTGAACTCATTAGAAATGAATTCTCCTCCTCTGACAGATCTTAGGCATTTAAGTTTCTTTCTTGTTTCTTTTTCAACTCTAGCAGGGTACCATTTGAACTTTTGAAAAGCTTTTGATTTTTCTTTGAGAAACATAATAGTCATCATTCTAGAATGGTCATCAAAAAATAGAATGAAATACTTCTCACCTATGTAACTTGTCATTCTAATTGGTCCACACAAATCAATATGCACTAATTCCAAGACTTCTTTTGTATTGTAATTCTTTCTCTTGAAACTAGTTTTGCCCATCTTCCCAATTTGACATTGTTTGCATAAATTGCTAATTCAGGTTTCTTCAAAATAGGAATACCTCTTACTTGTTTGTTCTTGCTTATGTTGATAAGGTTATCAAAATTCACATGACACAACCTTTTATGCCATAACCAACTTTCTTCTACTTGTGCAATAAAACATGAACTTTCATTGAGATCAAGATAAAATAGATTACCTTTTATTTGCCTACCAGTTCCAACTAGGTTTCCCTTACCATCTAGGAGCTTGGCCTTACCATTCATGAATTCTACCTTGAAGCCAATGTTATTCAGTTGTGCCACACTTAGTATATTACACCTTAGTCCTTCAACCCAATAAGCATTAACACATTTGTTTCCTTCAGTTAGAGCAATACAACCTTTACCTTTCACATAGTAGGGTTCATCATTCCCAAAATAGACACACCCACCATCATAGTGCTCAAGATGTTCAAATTTTCTTTTATCACCAGTCATGTGGTGAGAACAACCAATATCAATTATCCAAGTGTCATTCTTGCTAATATGAGAGTAAAGTGCAGTCTTTTCATTATCTTCATTATCTAACTCATCCTTAATAGCAATGTAAACCATTTCATCTTCATCTTCATCACTATCATAATCTTTAGCAATATAACAAGATTTATTACCTTTGTCCATGTAGCTTTTGAATCTTTCTTGCCTTTGTACTTGTTGAAATTTCTCTCACCTTTGTCTTCTTTGTTTGGACACTTAGTAGAAATGTGACCAACCTCATCACATGAAAATAAAATAAATGGTATTCTTCATTTGTACTGTCCTTTTCCTTTTGCATCTCTCCTTGCAAGTAATGCTTCAATGATTTCCAGATCTTCATCATCAGATTCATCATCACTGTCAGTGTCATTCTATTTTCCTTTCATCTTTCCAAGGTTTAATTTAGCTTTGAATGCAGACTCAAGATTGCTAGGATTAGGAGAATGATTGTCAAAGTTGTCTATCTCAAAAGCTGTAAGTCTTCCAACCAATCCATCTAGAGTTACATCATTACTGCATCTCATATCTTGAATAGATTAAACTCTAATTGCATAGATAGGAAGTAAATTTCTTAATACTTTACTGACCACTATTTTTTCTTTAATTAATCCTCTGACAACTTGGATTGCATTGACACTTTTCATGATTCATTCACTATACTTTGTAATTTCTTCTCCTTCTTTCATTTTTATCATATCAAACTGACCTTTGAGACTTTCTACTTTGGCTCTCTTTACATTTTCATCTCCTCCATGTATACCATGTAGTTTCTTCCACATATCCTAGGCAGTAGGGTAGTCCTTGACTTCATCAAATTTAGAGTAGATGAGTGAAGAAAAAATATCAATCATCATTATGTTATGATGCTTCATGTCCACTATCTATTCCATAGACATAGGTCTCGGTGGTTCAACATACTTGTGATCTAGGAATTTTAAACCACTGTCTCCAATAGTAGATAGATGTAGCCTCATCAAATCTTTCCATGCAGTGAAGTTGTCCTTGTTGAGCTTGGGGATCTCCCTTCTATAAGATAGCTCTGATCTTTAGCTTAGGCCTTTAAACCTTCCCTGTAAGAACTTGGTTCTCTGATACCAATTGTTGGAAATGAGTTTAGTAACTAAGAGGGGAGGGGTGAATCAATTATCAAAATAAGAAATCCAAGTCCCTTAGATGCCTTAAACAAATTTATCACTGTTGCTTGGTTAATATAGATATTCTACTGTCACTGGATTAACATAGAAAATCTTAAGATATTAACTGTGATTATCCTTTAGTAATTAATTGCAAAAACATAAACAATAAATAAAATAAAATGTACATAGATAACACCAAGATTTAACGTGGAAACCCAATATGGGTAAAACCACCAATTGCAAGTAGTCACTATTTTTAACTCTTCTAAAGTGAGCCCAGTTAGGAGCCAACCCTAATAAAGGTTACAATAACCCACTGTTAGGTGTGACCCTGTTAGAGAATTTAATCACCCTGTAAGGAGTGACCTTGTTAGAGGTCTTCAAACACTTCAATATAGAAATGTCACCTTGTGAGAGGATTTACAAAATACTGTTAAGTTTACTTTGTAAAGATATTTTGGTCACTGATACAATTGTTAGAGAGTAACAAAGGATTGACCTGTTTTGAGAAGCAACTATCTTTTTTGATTCAGATCTCTACACTGGCTTTTAATTACATGATCCTCACTAATCATATATTATGTTGCAACTTTGTATGTTATGTCCTCAATCAGAATCCCTCTGGTTTTGCCTCCACACTTCATGTCATAAACACATATCTCACTTTCTTATTTTTACAATATTCAATCCAAACTTGACCTTAGATATATGATAATCCTTGTCAATTCATCCTTAATAACCTTCCAAATAATCAATAAAAATTAAGTTTTTTGGCTTCATATAACCAATTAACCATAAAATATAAACTGTTGTTAGCCAGCTGTCACTAAAAGCATAACTCGGTTAATACTAAAATCCTTCAATGCCTGACCAAAACTGTAATGCCTGAGTGAAGTTGGTTAGAACTAAAAATCACTTTGGTCTTCTTCAATGCCCTAGAATGCTTGGCCTAAACTAGATGTGCTCAGATAGGATTAGACATTTGTGTAAACATCAATGACAATTCACAATTGAATAATTTTCATCATAAGATAGATGGAGGCGTCAGTTTGAACATTTGTACTCTTAAACTCATGACAACATTGGGTTTCTCAGGACACACAATAGATACCAGAAGGAAAACCACCATAAAGGCATATAACCAGGAAGAAAGTTCATCAAAAGGATTAGTTTTCCTACATATCAGAGTTGGACCAATTGAGAGAGATGTAATTTGAAAAGTGTTAGATTTACCTCTAGCATATAACATTTTATTAGTGGGAGCCTATATCCATGACATGTAGGCAGTCCCCTCAATATATCATCAATGTGTAAAATTCCCCCACAATGGAGTGGAGGTCTCTATTCCAGCTGATAGCACATACTCTTGTAACAATTTGAAGCAAGTAGACAACATGGTTCAACATAACAAGGAAGCATCTAATGAGCAAGAATCTGAAATTTCCTGAACAACACTCCTAAAGAAATTTGAGGGGAAATTGAAATTTAAAACCACAGGAATGGGATAATATCAGTTACATCCTATACCCTCTATGGCTAATCTCCCTGCATCTCCTAGATCTTATGGAATGACCTCATCATCATTCAAGCCTTCTAGTACTCCGAAATTGGAAATACATGAAGGGACTGGTATGGTGAAAGCTCATGTTTCTCTTAGAATAAAATGAAGAGAAGATTATTCTTTCATGGCTCTACAAAGGAGAAGAGCATAACTAGGAAGTTAAACATGTTGAGATTTCCCCATAGAAATATGGTAAAGGATATCAACTCATGCAAAAAATGGGGTATAAAGTAAAAGGACACCTAGGAAAAGATAAAGGGTTAATAGAGCCCATGCACACTGAATTATGGAGTCCAACAGATAAAATGTGACTAGAATAATGTGAGAAAATTTTTAACCCTTCCTCTAGCAATGCTATAAAAAATCAAATAAAGGACTCTGATGATGAGACTGAGGAAGAAGAAGAGATTACAAGGTTATCCTTTGAAATAATGTTACACATAGAAATAGATAATCCTCACTACCAAGGAGAATTAAATATCCATCTCAATTTAGATCCCCCTTCAAACCAAACAGATCAGTGTCCCAACAATTATAGGAGGAGAATCAATTGAGTGAAGAAGAAGCAGTAATCCCACAACGAGATGAGTTAGGATTAGAACCCAAAGGTGAACTTGATGAAAGACACCCTAACTGAGGGAAACTAGTCACTATTTCTCACATACTTGATTTACCTCACTTCATAGATACAAGAGTACACACAATTGAGGTATCTCCATCCCACCTTTTGTCCATACAAGAAGGTGAAGAGAAAGAAAGAAGGTGAAGATGACCAAGAAGAGGGAAAATTGAGTGGAGTTGAAGGAGTCTTCATGACCATAGTATAGTACCTAGGTAGGTTTGATGATAGTCAAAATGATTCTCATAAATACAAGTTTGGTCAAGGTACAAATAATGACCTAGAGGGAAGGCATCCTAACTAGGGGCAACCAGTCACTCCAGATCATGTCTTAGACATACCTCATTATATTGAAACATGTTCTAATGAGTACAAATTAGATTGTCTCTCAGATGCCACAGTAGATATTGAAGTTGATGTCATTCACAAATATGCACCTCAATTTGAACAAGGGGAAAGTTCCAATGCTACCCAAACAATAGTCCTTCAAAACATAAATTGGAACTTTGGAGATAATGATAGGGATAATCACACTAGAGCTAGGTCCACATCAATAATTGAGATCATTCCTCTAAGGAATTTTATATAATGAATGTCTACTAAGGAAGAGAATAATACCACTAGAGTTAGATCAAACGGTTTAGATTCACAAAATACTAACAACAACTCTGATAGTGAGATTAGGATGATTCATGGTCTAAGGAATCCTTTAGAGAGTAACATGATAGATATTCTCTTACCCATTGAAAGCCTTGATCATGATAATGTGGTTCTATCTTTAGAACCTGCTGGATCTTTATCCCTAATTCACCCTGAGCTTATTGAGTGAGATCTAAGTGAGCCTCTAAACCTAGTCTCTTCTCCAAATGACTATAATTTTTCCTGCTACCTAAATACTATTGAACCTCTCACCTCTTCCACCAATGCAATAAGTGTAAACATAATAGAGGGGGATATCAAGTTTCTCAATCTTAATAAGAAAAAGAAAATGAAAAAGAGGTCTGGCGGTGAAAACCACTTGGTGGTAGTTTCAAAACCCAAAATAGTAAAAACAAATGATGTATCCAATGGAAAAAAACCTCTAAGAGGAATAAGAGGATAATAAACTTGATATCTTGCCCAATCAGTTTTAGGAGTGGTCCTCAGTTCTTATATAGCCTACATAGCCACTCAATCTAGGAATAAAAAAATTGCCTCAACTGATATATCTGGCACAGTCTTTGTTTGTAAAAAAGAGAAACATCATTTCACTCAGTTTTTCATGAGCAAAAAAGTCAAATTTGCATGGTCCTACTCAGAGATGCCAGGACTTGATACATAATTGATAATACATCACTTGTCAATTTCTCCCAGTGTTAAACTAGTTAAATAGAAGCTTAGGAAGATGCATACCCATGTAGCACTATTGGTCAAATCTGAGCTAGAAAAGTTATTAAAAGTAGAATTCATCAAAGCTATTACATACGCAGACTAGATCTCAAACATTGTACCTATTTCTAAGAATGATAAATCAATCAGAGTCTGTATAGATTTTTGTGATTTAAACAAATATTGTCCAAAAGATGATTTCTTGCTTCCCAAAATTGATATGATTGTGGATCTCATAGAAGAACATGAGATTTATTCTCTCACACATGGATTCTCAAGATATAATTAGATAAACATAGCACCCAAATATCAGGAAAATATAGCTTTCACATGTGCTTGGGTCATGTTTTGTTGGAATGTTATTCCTTTTGGTTGACAACAAAGAGATTTACACACTTGGTTGACTTAGAGAAAATATTTAAGAGGATGAAACAATTCAAATTAAGGCTAAATCCAAAGAAGTGTGCCTTTGGTGTGACCTCAAGAAAGATCCTTGGGTATATCATCTTAGCAAAAGGAGTTGAAGTTGATCCATAAAAATTAGCAGTAATTATGGAAATGCAATCGCCAATAAATATCACCCAAATTATAACATTACAAGGAAAGCTATAGTCAAACAGGAGGTTTATCTCATAGCTAGCAGATAAAGCTCAACCCTTCATGAAGACATTACATAATGGTGTAAAATTTAAGTGGGATGAATGATATGAAAATAAATTTCAATAGATCAAAGATTACCTAGCAAATCCGCCTATCTTGATGACACCAATACTAAGAAAACCTCTCCTACTATATATTTCATTTACCAAAACATCACTTGGAGCTTTACTAGCACAACATGATGAAACATGAAAGGAAAGAGTAGTTTATTACATAAGAAGAACAATGGTTTCCTATGAAAAAAATTACACCATTATTGAAAAATATTATTTAGCGATGGTATTTGCTTCAAAATATCTCCGACATTACATGCTTGTACATTTTGTCAAGATGATTGTAAAAATTTATCCTCTAAAATACTTTATAAGTAAGGTAACTGTAACTGGAAGACTAGTAAAATGGGTGATGATACTCATCGAATTCAAAATTGAATACATAGACAAAAAATATATCAAAGGACAAGTCATTGTAGATCATCTGGCAGATGCTCCTCTTTAAGATAGTAAAGTATTGATCATATAATTACCTAATGAAGCTATTCTACATCTGATAGAGCACCGAAATGTTCTTCAATGACTCATTTGTACAAAAAGGGTCTAGAGCCAGCGTACTCTTTATAACGCCTCAAGGATACAAAATCTCCAAAGCAATAAAGATGAACTTTCCTTGCACAAAAAATATAGCTGAGTATGAAGATTTGGAAAATGGACTAAAATTAGCTATCAAATGGAAAATCACAAAACTGCACATCTATGGGGATTCTCAGTTAGTGATCAATCAAGTGAATAATCAATACCTAACCAAAGATGAGAAGCTTACACCCTATAAAAGGATGGTTGATGATCTATAAAATTACTTTATCTTTATCACCTTTCAACAAATACCAAGAGAAGAAAACAAGGTATCTGATTCTATGGCAACTTTGGCTTCAATGTTGCAGTTAAAAGAGAATCAATTTTGCTATAAATTCTTGGTGGAAGAACTCCCATTTCCACCCTACAATTTCCCAGAATCCTAAATAGTATGCTCAATTATGGGCATTGAATCCTCTCTATATAACCAAATATACTCCTACTTGTGTGACCAAATAATTCCTGATGACCTATCTAGAAATGAGAAGAGAAACCTTATAAGAAATGCCACATGTTATTTGATAATATCTAACGATTGGTATAAACAAGGTCTAAATGGTACTCTCCTTAGGTGTCTAGAACGTGAAGAGTTTGAACGTCCACTAAAGGAAGTCCATGAAGGTATTTCTGGGTTTCATTCAAATGGTCTTTCATTGGCTAAGAAAATCCTAAGGGTGGGGTACTACTAGCCTTCCATGGAGAAAGATGATATTCAGTTTTCCAAGTCCCACAAAAAATGCCAACTACACGGTAACCTAATCCACGCTCCTACTCGAGAGATATTATCTTTCATCACACACTAGCCATTCCAATAATGGGCCTTTGACTTGGTAGTAAAAATATATCCCTACTCATCCAGTGAATATAAATTCATCATTACAACCACTGTATACTTCAAAAAGTGGGTCGAAGCAGTCCCACTTATCAAAGAAACTCACAAACAAGTATCAATGTTTATCCTGAACTATATCATTTGTAGGTATGGGATACCTTCCTCTATTATAACAGATAATGGAGGACAATTGAAAAACAAGGATACAAAATAATTGTGTAAGAGGTTCAAAATCACCCAGCACTGTTCCTCTTTCTACTATCCTCAAGGGAATGGACATGCTGAAGCATCCAACAAAAACATATTGAAAATCTTGCATAGGGCAGTGAGTAAGTTGGGAAAAGACTAGAATATCCAATTAAATCCAACTTTGTGGTCTTATCAAACCAGCATCAGAACACCTACAGGGGCAACACCACTTTCCTTGGTATATGACACAAAAGAAGTACTACCTATTGAGGTTGAGATACCATTACTCAGAGTCACTTTGCAGGGACTCATAATTGATGAAGATTACCAGATTTACAGAATATATGAGTTAGAACTACTTGATAATAAAATAAATGAAGAATTTTACCATCTAAGGGTCTATCAAAAAAGTATGTCTAGAGGTTATAAGAATAAATTAAGATATAGAGAATTTCAGGTTGGCGATCTTGTACTTAGAGAAAATCCAAAGAATCAACATCGCTAGCAAAAGTGAAAATTTGAAACCAATTGACTAGGTCCCTTCATGATTATTGTAGAATTTGGCTCTAAATCCTATCAACTATCAACTCTAGAAGGGGAGACATTTCTTTATCCCATCAACACAATCCACCTGAAGAATTTATATAGCTAGACATGTTGAGCAGTTCTTGTACAATGAAAATGATCCTAAAAAAATACCCAAAACAAAAAAAAGTAGAAAAAGCCAATTTTTTTTTGGAAAAAGTCCTGAAAATTATCATTCTAGTGAAAATATGGCAAACAGATACCTTGATGGATAAAACAAAAGTGGAAAAGAGAAAAATACTAAAAAATCAAAAAAGGGAAAAAAAAAAAAAAGCAAAAAAATTCAAAAAGAAAATAAGTGCCTTGGTGAAAACCTAGTAAAAAGGTGCCTTAGTAGCAAAAATGGAAATTCTGCCAAGTGGTGAAAACCTAACAAACATGCATCAATTTTAACTAGCACTCCATATATCAATACATAGATTGACTATCTCACCTACATAAGTCTCAGCTTGCTTTGTTGCACTTAACAACTTTTAGTCACTTTTTGCAACCCATCTCAAACATTGACTTGATATAATAGCTTCAAATCGATTGATATCTCAGCCTTATAGGCTTATTCCTCACTAAGGGAAATCTCCTAGAAATTTAAGGCAACCAAGTCAACACCTTTTTAGTTGTCCTAATAATCATCATTATCTATATTGGTCTTCCAGCTATTGAACTATTTTCCACTGACACCCTTGGTGTTTTCAACACCTTAATCAAATAGTGTTTCTCAACACTACCTGTTTGGACACATCTGTGTTTTCAACACACATTGGATAATATATGAATGCACTTAAATATTGGCTTAATGACACTCAAGAACACAACCATGTTTTTCAACACTAACACCTATAAGCACGATAATGTTTCTAAACACCTTACATAGAAAAAATTATAAAAATCAAAACTTTTATGAAGATATGTGGAATATTTTCTTGAATGATGTCTGTTATCAATGGTTTTCATCCTCTTTTCTTTGATTTCTACTTGTGGTGTAGTCTCGATGATCCTGTAACATCAAATAAAATGGTTATCTATGATAAGAGATTCCACAGTAAGGTGGATAAGCCTCACATACCTCAAATCCATTTGTTTTTATGCCAAGGTGATCTGGGAACTATCTCCTTGAATATTAATCAGCCTATTTATGCAAGAATGCAATCATGGTTACCTCAATTCTAAATGTCTCAATACTGGTGTAACCTTACAATATCAACTGGGAACAATGTTCAGGTCATCCTGGTTCTTACATGTTGATGCTTACATTAGTTTCCCACATTTTATCTGAAGAAATTCATACTCATATTCTTATGGTTGTAGTGGTACTAGTAAGGGTTGTATCGACTTCAATGTCCCAAAACTCTTGATGATGACAAAAATAGCTAAAGGAATCAGTGACTAGAGTCACATCATAGGATACACTTTATTTTTAGGCTTGCATAATAGTATTATGACAAAAAAGAGCTATCCTTCTAACGTCGAGTCCTTCATTGAAGTGATCAAGTGCATTTATACCCTTAAGGTTATATATCTGAAAGAAAGAGTAAGAATAGACCAAGCACAAATAAAGTCATCATAGTTTTCAGAGAACATAATATCATGATAAGAGAATGTTACATAATGATAAAAAAGTAATAAGATATGTTTTCATCCAAGATATGTGCAAGAGCTACTCAACAAAATGATAAAATATGCTAATCTACTTAGAAGTAACACATGAATGAATGAAAGAGAAGAAGGCATAAAGATAAAGACATCACAAATGTGTTGGAAAGTGATGTTTTTTGTATGATATGAGACACTTATGGGTTTTCATTTATGGTAGCACATCTGATATATTGATCACTTGGAATGAAGTTCAGTTTTGGAGATACAGTCTTCAAAATGACTAAGTACAGAAGCAGACATATATTGTATAACAATATTGTTTTGGATAGCAAAGATCGAGTATGATGTTTTATGACTAGAGAGATTAGAGGAAGATAATATGGATTATGTATGACCTCCACCTAAGATATATTTGGTTTTGGTGATGATTACAAAGAGTTAGAGAGATTTCAAGACATGTACAGATAGCAGAACAATGTAACAGAGCAGTTGAACAAGTAGCAATGATTTAAGGAGTATGTCGTGGACTCCTGGCAAGCTAAGTTGGATTATGATTTTGGATAACCTATATTTTGGTTATGTAAGAGCACCAAATTTGTATTTGATCTTTAAATTATTAATTCTATTTTGTATTGAAAGCCGACTATGTGATAATAATTAAGAGAGTCGACTTGATGATGAAA
>MU222823.1:106321-123866 GCA_018584345.1 Thuja plicata
CTCTCTCCTCTTCTTAGGCTTTTCATGCCTCATTCATAATGTCACAAGGGGTTTTCTTTGCTTTCCCCTTTCAAAGATCTTTCCTTCTTGTGTTGAATCTTGGAGCTTTCTCTCTCCTTGTTTATGGCAATATTTCTTTTATGCATTCACTTGCTTAGATTCTTTCCTGGTATTGTTCATTTTTTACATATTTCTTTTTCATTTCTAACAGTAGTTTCAACAGTCCTTTTTCATCCTAAGAAAATCTCGTGCCTTCAAGAACTTCACACATCCTTATAACTTGGCTTTCGTATTCTCTTTTTTATCTTGGTTTCTTCTTCAGTCAGGATCTTGATCTTTTCCATTAGATCTTCTATTATAGCCGCAACTTCCTTGCAGTTAACACTTCCTTTAGATAGTTCATCAATGTTGTCCAAACTTTTTTTTAGTTGTTCAGACAATTCTTTTCTCTTTTCCAATGAATTCTTTAGTTTTTTCTTCAACTCATCAATAGTCTTATTGGCTGCCTCCAATTGTCTCTCATGCCTATAGCTTTCCATCTCCTCGGATCTACTCCCTAAGTTATCAAATTTTTCCTCTAGAGAGTTTTTTCTCTGCTACCAGTTGTTGAAAATAATAGGTGCTGAGGGGGGAGGGAGAGTGAATTAGTACTAATAAAACTTTGAAACTTTTACTGATACCTTTCAATAGTAACAAAAGAAACTTCCAAAATATGAAGCATATAACTAAAACTATAAAGTAAAAGTGCAATGAATCAAATGATAACACATGCACACACATAACACTCTAATTTTTATCATGGAAAACCTTGATCAGAGGAAAAAAACATAATAGGGATGAAACACACAATATTCTCACTATAGTAGAAAAGAGTGATATGTTAGGAGCTTACAATCTGTCACTTTCTAGGTGACTCACCCTGTTAGGAGTGATCAATACCTTATTATAAGTATCAAAATCACTATTATAGACTACCTTGTTAGAGGATTTTAATCCCACTTATGCAGTGTTCACCTTGTTAAGGGATACATAATAAAGTCTTTCTAGGGACTACCCTATTAGGGGATTTTTAATTGTTGAAACTATTAGGAAAACAACAAGAAAAATTGGCTTGTGATATGCACTACTCAATGCTAATCATATCCTTGATGCTTTGTACTTATTTTGAATCTAATCTTGTAGCTTCTCTGGAAATAGCTCTGTAATCGCAGCTCAAGATATTATTGACAATAAAACTTCATCAACTCTTCAACTACTTCATAAACTATGTGGATCTGATTTTTACATGAAAATTGTGTGTATGTGGAGGTGAAGGATCTTGAACAATAGTTAAAGAACCTGCAAATTGTGGATCTGATTTTTACATGACGAATAAAACAATGTAATTCTATTTATAGAGTTTTTATTTGTTTTAAATCATAACTTGAGGGTCAAGAAAGATTTATGTAAATGTTTTAATGCATGCTAATGGATCTAAAACATATCTAACTAAAGATCAAGGTCAAGTTGTATACGTTGGATCTAGAGTTAACTTGCGATGCATGAATCAAGAATTGAGCCTAGATTAGTATAAATAGATGTTCAAACTCAATTGTGAGAACATGAATTCTTTATTATTGATATCCATGAAGAGCATTTGAGGAGTAGAAGGCAGAATTCATGCAAATTTTAGAAACAAAATACACCAGTTATCAAGAACACATAGAGGTTACCGACGAGTAGATAACGGTATTATTCAATCATGGAAGGATGATTACTTATATGTATGAAGCTTTATAGGATCTGTTATCAACAATTGAAGATTGCATACATCTACAGATCAAAGAGTTATGTAGTTGCATTCTAACAAGTGCATCACATCTAAAATCCTTTTGTAGAAGGTGGACTTAACTGTTCTTTACAAATCTCTTAACAAAGTGCACACTTAATAATGTTGCTAAAGCTTCAAATGAAGTAGATCTTAATAGGTCTCCACTTTAATACTCCTAATAGGGTAGGTCACCAAAAGTGACCAATTGTAAGCCTTAACCAGCCCCTTCTTATCTACAGATAGTGAAGTTTTGTGGGTAACAATCCCCACTGCAGTTTTTACTTCCTAATAGCAGTTTTCTGCGATATCATATCTTGTGTTATGTGTTATCTATTTTCATGAATGTTTCTATTATGGTTACATACTAAAAGAATTTATGATATGATTGCATATGCATAATGAAAGATGAACAGGTGGATAAGATAATTTACAAATTGGTGATCAAGGGTTAATGGGCTAACCAAGAAATGTTTTAGAGGTACTGTTTCACCCCTCCCCTCTTAGTACATCATCTCAATATAGTTCCAACAAATGCAAATAAACTATTGAGAATGAGTAGTTACAAATGCAAATAAACTATGAGAAGTATAAGGAGGCAAAGATAAAGTTGAGAAAAATTCTTGATGAAAGAAAGATTATGGAAACTAGGATAAATGAGAAAGACTAAAAAGAATTGGAAATAATAGATTACTTTGAAACAGCAGAATCATCATTGAGAAAATCTTCAGACGCATCAATTGAAGAAATTAAAAGTATGGAAGAGATCAATCTACATCTGAAAGATCAAATCAAGATGCGGAAAATTGGTCAAGAGACTCAAATGGTAAAAATGATTGATGTCATGAATGATGCAAGAAAAGCTAAAAATGAAAGAACACTAGCCATTGATGATAGAAGAAAAATTACATAGAAACTACAAGATATAGATTTAGAGATTCAAAGACTCACTGAGCATGACCGTGAGGTTACCAACCAGATTATTCTTATGAGTCAAGAAGCAAACAGATTAAAGACATAACTCATTGAAAGAATACAGATCATAGGTGAGATAAGAGAAGAGAATGAAAAATTGAAGCATGAAATCAAACTCCAAAATCAACACAATGACTTAATCAAAAAGGCTGAGGATAGCAACAGAAGGATGGATGATTTTCTTGATGGACAAAGAAGAGTCAACAACTAAATAGGATTAGGGTACAATGAGAATGGTGAATCCTCTAATCAATTTGATAAGAGGAATTCTTTCACAACCCCAAGATCCAAGAATTTCTCATGCAATCACTGTGGAAAACTAGGCCACACCTCAAACATCTACAGAAGCAAAATGAAAGGTATTTCTCAAGAACAATCTACTTTTATTGGTAATTGTTATAAATGTCAAAATAAAGGACACAAGGCATATGAGTGTAGATCCAAAGTGACAAATCCAAAGAGAAAAACCTATATGGACAAGTATTGTCCTACATGCAAGATGAATGGGCATACACAAGGAATGCTGGAAAAAGAACAAGGCATGGACTCCAAAGGAAATTGATAATAGCTACAAACCAACAAGAGAAGGTAACACATATGTTTGGGACTATAACACATGGGTAAATTGCATAGCATGTGGAAGGTATGGTCATATTGCTGCCAACTGTATGAGAAAGTGGACCAAAAGGTCAAGAGGTTGGACCAATCCAGGTATGGCATGTTTACATTGTCATAAAGTTGGACATGTGATAAAAGATTGCAAAGACCGACTGACAGACACAAATACACATCCCAATGGAAATACCATTAATGACATCAAAAGAATGAGAAACAAAATTTGAGTAAAAACCGCAAACACTGAGGGCCCGTTTGGTAGCAGGAATTGGACCAGAATTGGCATTATCTAATTCTGGATAATGCCAAATTCCATGTTTGGGTCTTTGGAAAAAAATGGAATTGGAATTCTGAAATTCTCATTTTGCCCCAAAAATGGGAATATCATCTTCCACCTAAATAGGTGGAATTGGAATTTCGAATTCCAATTCCAATTTTTACAAAAGCAAATTTAATATTTCGTGGGATCCATGACTATAAAGATGTATATTATATTGTTATAAGGATGTATATATATACATGTGTGTATATACACATGTGTGTATATATGCATGTGTGTATATACACATGTGTGTGTATATATACATACATGTATGTGTGTATACACATATGTGTTTATATATACATACATGTATGTGTCTATATGTGTGTATATATACATACATGTATGTGTGTATATGTGCATATATATACACACATGTATGGTGTGTGTATATGTCTATATATATACCCACATGTGTGTATATGTGTGTACATATACACAAATGTGTGTATATATATACACATGTGTGTATATGTGTATACATGGATACACACTTGTATGTGTATATGTATGGTGTGTATATGTGTGTATATATACACACATGTGTATATGTATGTATATATACATAAATGTGTGTATATGTGTATACACACATGTGTATGTGTGTGTATATGTGTATACATGGATACACACTTGTATGTGTATATACACACATGTGTGTATAAACACACATGTGTATGTGTGTATATGCATGTATACACACATGTGTTTATGTGTATATATGTGTATACATGTGTGCATTTATACATGTGTATATACACACACATGAATGTATGTATATATACATGTGTGCATGTGTGTATATATACACACATATATACACACCATATTCAAATAAATTAAAAAATAAAGAATTAAAATTCCTTATGCATCTTCTCATTCATCTTTCGGGTGAACCGAATGGGTCAGACCATATTCCAGATTTCATTTTGAGGATAAGCATCCTCTTGAATATGCAACATCTTCCTGAATTGACCATATCTAGGATATGGTATTGCAGCACCCAAACGGGCCCTGAAGGTGCTGGAACAAGCAATGCAAATGATGACACCCCATCCACTGGATCTAGTGACATCACTACATCTAACTAGATTGCACAAGTAAGTATGGAACTGCATTATGACAAGTTATATTATGCATCAATTCCATTATACATAGTTCATATTGTAATATTAGCATGAATAAAGGTGCAATACATTATTACTTGCTAATCTATTAAAAAGTAACCATCAGTTATTGGGCACAATTTGCATCGGTGAACACACACAGAAAAACTTAGCGTTACTTACAGGAATATATCAGTCATTACACAAGCTAAGTGTAACCCGACAGATATCGGTGAATAATGAATCACAAAAGCTATCTTCACAACCTCGCCGATAATCATCGGTGAAGTCTCCAAAACTGCTACATATCCTGATGCTTTGCATAGACATCGATGGTGTTATGAATGTCTTTATCGACAAAAGTAGTATTCATAAACCAGCAAGTTGGTAAGCATTTATGACAACTTAGGGCACAAAAAGGTATAAAATCCTGATGGGTAAGCTCATTTTCACACCTGTAATTTTTGAGTAGAGCATAGAAAACCAGAGTGATTTGAGAGTAGATTGGAAAGCAACCCAGTAGAAGTCAAACATGGAGCATTCAGATTCACAGGCAATCACAGAGAATCAGTAAGTTAATACACTCACCGATAGCACTGTCTTTATTTTGTAAAAATCCCTAAATTGCAAATACGATGGCATCGACTTCTAGGCTAGAGAAAATTAAGGATGTTAAGAAGAAACCATTCAGACTTGTCAATAGAGGAGCATGTGTTGAACCTAAGTATAAATTACACCCTGAAATAGCTTCACAACCAGACGATTCTGGAGCATTCTCTCGAATCCCACCTAGGGTTTTACTGGTAGAGGACGTAAGGTCCTATATTCATTGTAAGATCTCAGAGATAGGAGATCTAGACCTTGATAACACCTATGCAGCACTTTTTGATGATGGTGGAAAGCTCAAAGAAGAGCATAAACACTTGGAAGTAAAGGGACTCACAAATGCACTACATTTTCCTAGGGTTTTCAAGACAGAAGATTAAAATCATTCTTAACAGAGTTCACGACAACACTCTATGGATAAAAAAGTAAAAGGCTATAAAAAAGGATGTTATACATGCGGTTACTGGTTATCCAACAACTGATAAACCACGGGCTCACAAACATCCATCTTTAGCAGAAGTTGAAAGACTAACCGGTGCAAAATTAGACAAAAGGGCACTAAAGGTAAACACCATTACCAACATAGAGCTAAAATTTGGAGCATGTGTTGTTAGATACAAGATCTTCCAAGATAGAAAAATGAACAACATATCTAGCACTGCCATGAGCATAGCATATAAGATCATCAAACAGGGGAAGAAGATGGATCTGGCAGAGATATTATTACATCAATTTGAGGAGAACATGTGCACAATAAGGTCTTCAAGGACAAACACATGTAAGTTTGGTTCCCTCATAATGTGTATATTCTTTTACTTTGAAGAATACTTTCCTTCCATAGGAAAAGTGGTATGGGACACAAGTAGATCGATTACCATTCAGATAAGTGAATTCATAGAATCACTTGGTATAGAGTTTGACAATGTAATGCATGAATATTTCAAGACCATTAAGGAAAGGCTACAATCTAGAAGTAGAATTCCTGAGAGTCTTATAGAGGAACACCGAGAAGAAATATGTTTTATGGTGGATACAGAATTCACCTACATATAAGCTGTAGTTCCAAGAAAATCATGGCTTACAAAGTTGGATTATGAAATCAAAACAGGATTAGCAACTGAATGCATTCAGGCATTGTTAAATGAACCCATTGACAACAAACAACTGAGATTTGGTACCTATGAGGAAGCCAAGCTAAAGATTAAATCAAATCTTATTGTCAAGAAGGTTGTAAAGCAGTCAAAAAGAATGGTAAAGAATCTAAAAAAGAACCTGAAAATATCTTCTGGTGGAGAAGAAGATGAAGAAGGTAAGGAGGAACAACAAAGTAAGGAGGAAGACACTGAGGACCAGCTTCCCATTGGTAATACAATAGAGAAAAATGAATCAGAGGAAGAGAATTATGATTCACCACCTCCCCCTCCACCTAAAAAGTCTAGAACAAGGAGCCAAATAGCACAAGATGCTATTCCTTCTCCCATGGTAAAAGGGAAGGTGTACAAGAGGAAACCTGGACCTCAAAAAGAAAAACAACCAGCTAGGGCACCTGCCAAAAGGAGGAAATATGTTCAGAATGATGAAGACTTAGAGGAATCAGCTATGGATGAACTTGACACTGTAAAACTTGCAAAGGAAACATCAAATATTTCATCACCAACTGAGGACATCGATGAAATATGTAAGTCTATTTATGAAGCTGCATCTATTGGACATCCTAAAATTAGGAAATGGTTAAGGTGGGATATAGTAGAACAAAATAAGATTGAAGATGCACTTATTCCTAAGATGTGAAAACACTATTATTTCCCACTGCACTTCACTACACGTGATGTTCCACAAGAACTATTAGATAAAATTTCTTCTAGATTCACTTATGCACTCCATGAGGAGAAGAGGATAAGATAAAGAGTATTGGTTTCTCTTATGCCTCAATCAATGAGAGAAGAAATCAAATAAGTCATGGACAAATATGCAAAAAGCTTCTCACCCAAGTTGAGAGCTTATAAATTTCTAAAAGAACAACTTATAGAGCTAGAAGAAGACACTCATAAAATATGGGGTGAGATACTCAATCATGATGAGGAAAGCAGTCCTGAAAAGGAACCTATCAACAAAATAGGTAACTCAACAGTTGAGTTAGATAGTGAAGAGGTATAGATCACAGGCCAAAAAAAAACTAATGTTATAGATGAGGACTAGTCAGAAGATGGTAAGGTTGATCAAGTACCAGCAAGCCCCATCTACATAAACTTGGAGGATCAAGAAGTTACCAAAGAAGAACTGCCAATAAAAGGTAACTTAGATGTTGATATAAATGATGATTCATGGTTAGACAACATTGTCAATACCATTACAGAAAAATACCCTATAGAAGAGCTTTAAAAAGATGAAAACATCAATGCTACTAAGGGTAATACCAATGGACAAGACATAGCTATTGACACAACAATATTCAATATGCTGACAAACATGAATATATTAATAGATGCTATTGATATAAAGTCAAGTCAGGATAAATCATCTAAGAAAGATGATGATATACCCAAGGATATGGGTACCGATGAAAACAAAGGTGCATCCAACACTCCCGAGGATACAGATATAGAAATGAAGGATGCAACCGATGACCAACAAGATGTATCAAAAGAACAAAGCAAAGAGGTAGATAAAACCACTGATGATACATTGAGAAAGGGGGAAGATAAAGATAAGAGTGAAGGTGTCAAGAAGAATGAAGGTATAAAATTAAAAGAAGATTCATCTATTGATACACCCAAGGTACATGAGGAGACATCTTCACCAAACTGGCCAGTGAACACTAAACAAATACAAAAGGATGCCTCATCCTCTCGACACTCACCCACAAAATCTACCCAATCTCAAGCCTTACAGATGGTGGTACATCAATCTGCCACCGAGCCAAAGAAGAAAAAGAAGAAAATAGTAAAGAAGGACATCTTGGTTGTAACACTTAATGAAGTCATTGAAGTTCCAAACTGGGACATTACCACTTTTGACAGTGACAAACTTCAAGAGTTTGGAGTGTTATGTCAGAGAAAATCCATACAAAAGAAAATGATACAAGAACATAGGGAAAACATGGCACTTTACAAAGCTAAAGAGATACTCCAACAACTCATCCCTGAAGTGAAACTTGAAGAAAATGCTTTAGTAAAGGAACAAATTGTTGTTCTTACCGACACCATCACAGAGAAAGGTATAGATGCAGAACAAGCAATGGAAGAACAAGCAGAAAAGAAATATAAATTCAAGTTAATTGATAAAATCAGCCAAGAAGTGGCATTGAACAAGGTAAAGCTCTCAGAACTCACTGAAGAATTAGAGCCAATGATTGCTGAAGCAATCACCTTAGTTCAAAAGATGTGCACACTTGAGAAATTTGCAAAAGAAAATAGTGACAATCTAGCATAAATTGATTCAAATGTCACAAAAAGTGCACAAAGCCTAACCTCTCATACCGACAGCATAAAGGCACATCATGACATAGTCATAGAAGTGAACAGGCTAAGGCAAGAAATATGGGATGCTAAAACTCAATTCAGAGGTGAGATTACCAAACTAAAGACACACATGCCTAATCTTACCATTTTGCAGCAACATATTTCTGATGCTAGAAATCTGATAGAAACCCTTGAGATGTCTGTAGTAGACATCATCTATGACATACATGTACGGATTTCACTGGAGCACATGGCTCTAGAAATGTTGATGGATAAATGGGAAAAGAAGATGGAGGAGATCAAATCCTCACATTCAAACCTTTTTGAAAAGTTGTAATTACCTTTTCCTTTAGAATCAAAAAAGGAGGAAAGGATATGTATATATACTTACACTTACCGGCATATACATAGGGGGAGTCATTCAAATGAATAAGGAAGAATTATACATAGGTTTACATACTAATACACTCAGTATATTGCACATATCATGTTTTTGATACTAATGTCAAAGGGGGAGATTGATGACACTATTTTTCCATTAGTACACTTAGTGAAAAACATTGACAAAGATCACCGATAGCTTACAAGCATTACTGGAAAATAGCAAGCATACCCAATAGAACACATAGGTCATGAAAATTGCTAAGTATAGAATTGTCAAGCATCACCGGTGACACAGTTTTCAGAACTAACCCGACACGAATAGAAAAGGAATATTCGATGACAAGTTCAAGAAAGGAACACTGATGACCAAGAAAATCGACCGTCAGAACCGACAGTTAGTTAAAGAACCCACAAATTGTGGATGATTTTTACACGACGGATAAAACAATGTAAATCTATTTATAGAGTTTTTATTTGTTTTAAATCATAACTTGAGGGTCAAGAAAGCTTTATATAAATGTTTTAATGCATCCTAATAGATCTAAAACATATCTAACTAAAGATCAAGGTCAAGTTGTATACCTTGGATCTAGAGTTAACTTGTGATGCATGAATCTGGAATTGAGCCTAGATTAGTATAAATAGATGTTCAAACTCAATTGTGAGAACATGAATTATTTATTATTGATAGCCACGAAGAGCATATGAGGAGCAGAAGGTAGAATTCATGCAAATTTCAAAAATAGAATACATCAGTTATCAAGAACACACAGAGGCTACCGATGAGTAGATAAAGGTATTATTCAATCATGGAAGGATGATTACTTATATGTATGAAGCTTTATAGGATCTGTTATCAGCAATTAAAGATTGTGTATATCATCATATCAAATAATTATGTAGTTGCATTCTAACAAGTGCATGACATCTAAAATCCTTTTGTAGAAGGTGGACTTAACCGTTCTTTACAAATCTCTTAACAAAGTGCACACTTAACAGTGTTGCTAAAGCTTCAAATGAAGTAGATCTTAACAGGTCTCCACTGTAATACTCCTAACAGGGTAGGTCATTAGAAGTGACCAATTGTAAGCCTTAACCGGCCCCTTCCTATCTACAGATAGTGAAGTTTTTTGGGTAATAATCCCCACCGCAGTTTTTACTTCCTAATAGGAGTTTTCTGCAATATCATATCTTATGTTATGTGTTATCTATTTTCATGAATTTTTTTGTTATAGTTACATACTAAAATAATTTATGATATGATTGCATATGCATAAAGAAAGATGAACAGGTAGATAAGATAAATTACAAACTGATGATCAAGGGTTAATGGGCTAACCAATAAAATTTTTAGAGGTACTGATTCACCCCTCCCCTCTCAGTACATCATCTCAATATAATTCCAACAATTGCGGTTTCCTAATCTCACTTGTCCATATCCTCATTGCATCCATCATTTGTGCATTTCCCTAATAAAGTCTCAGTGCTGCATTTTGTCACATTCCAGGTTCAGTTTCCCTAAGTTTCACATTGATCACATTTATCACTTGGGGGCACACATCATAGATTTTGGAACCAACCGAATTCAATAGTGCAACATTTTGGTCACACATCAGAAGCAGATTTTCATATTCAGGAGAGACATTTTGGAACCTTTGATTAATATCATTGTTCAACCCTAAACAGTTTGATCGCATAAAATGATCCTTGAATCTCATTCCCTTATTTTATCAGGATTAGAAATTGACACACCCTAAATGATCAGATTGTCTAGAATTATTTTTTGAAAATCTTGATACATTTCACAAACACTTGGAATTTTTGATGAGTTTTTCATTGAATTTTTCAAGTCATGTTATTTTTAACTAATCAATGATGTTTTGACTAGATTGGCAGTGATAAGAGACATGATATTTTCTTAAGCTTCTGAGTGACTGTTTTGAGGAAGATTCTTTAAACTTGTGTGAATTCATCTAAGGACATGGCCATCAAAGAATCATAGAGGATATTCATATGGGATGAAGGGTTAACCTTTGTTTTTTTACGCAAAAGGATACCTTGGTTATTTATATTTTCCATATCTTAATACCAAAATCCACTTGCAACATTGAATCCAATTACACTGGTATTCATACTCCCATAGTTGGTCATTCAACTAGTGAGGGTTGTACTTGGTTTCATAGAAGGGGTTACCACATGAGAGGAAGTCATATTCATATTCTTATGGTCGTAGTGGCACCAGTAAGGATTGTATCAACTCCTAGCTCCACAACGCTCTATGATGAAAATATATCTCAGTTTGCACCTCTTTCGCAAACCTCAAGGACAATTAGTTGCATTGCATTTTTCATGTTAGATTAATTTCATTTTGCATGTTAGATTAATTGCATTTGCATGTTAGATTAATTGCACTCATGTTAGATTAATTGCATGTTTATTTTTAGCTTAAATGCATTCTCAAAAGCTTAGTTCTCAAGTGGCTTTCCATTATAGCAAATTTTCCACGTTCAAGGGGGGGATAAAAGTTGACAAACATTTCATCAAATTATATTGGTTTCAAGTCATTCAAGATGAGATTTTCCTTTGCATTCATCATCATTATTCATTATTCATTATATATTCATGTCAAGAGAAAAACAAGAAAAAAAGAAGCATTAATCATTATTCATTTTCCATATCATCATGAAGAAAATGGGGTATAAGGGAAGAGGACCCTTAGGAGTTTGACATAGAGGGTTGTTAGAACCTATTGAACTATTTTGGAGAGCCTCTATGTCAAAATCCTAAGGGTCCTCTTCCCTTATACGAAAATCTATGATGTGTTCCCCCAAGTGATAAATGTGATCAATGTGAAACTTAGGGCAACTGAACCTGGAATGTGACAAAATGCAGCACTGAGACTTTATTAGGGCAATGCACAAATTACTGTTGCAATGAGGATACGGAAAAGTGAGATGAGGAAAAAACAATATGTACAAATTCAACTAGGAAAAACCTAAGGGAAAAAAGGTGCTTGTTTCCAGGTTTTCACCTCTTGGGATTATTGCTCTTTTTCTCTTTTTTCTCTTTTTTTTTTCTACCAAGGTGCCTATTGCTAGGTTTTGAGATCTTCTTCTCTGGTTTCTGCACCTTTGGGTTTCTGCATTTTCCACGTTCAAGGGGGGGATAAAATTTTACAAACATTTCATCAAATTATATTGGTTTCAATTCATTCAAGATGAGATTTTCCTTTGCATTCATCATCATTAGTCATTATTCATTATATATTCATGTCAAGAGAAAAACAAGAAAAAAAAAGAAACAAATATGGTGTATTTTTCATCCTTTATCCCCTATCATCCCTTGTTTATCCTATCTACATCCATATACCCTTTTCCAAATTTTATATTGACAAGGTTAAGGATCTTACTAAGTATCACACAACCTATCTTTTTATACTCATTCACACCCTCAGTCCTTATCCCTTATCTTATCCCTTCCTTCCTCCACCATCCCTTATCACCTTTTATCTTTCTTATCTTATCCATATCATATCTTTATCCTATCCAAATCAACCCATTGATCTTGATGAAAACTAAGGACATTAAATAGAAAATAATTTTTAAAAGCCTCTTGACATGTCCATTTTTTTTGGACCACATGTAATTCAATGCACCATGTCATCATGTTATATTGTAGGATCCCAATCCTCAACTTGTAATATATGTTATCTTATCATGAGATAGTCCTTGAGGATCAAATACACTTCCTCTATCATTCACTTATCTATTTCTAGCCTATCATGTTATTCATCCTTTCATAATGCCTTATGTCTTGCTAGACATTAGGGGAAAACAAACACAATCTTGCTTGAGAATTGCTAATCAAGGAATGATTAAAAAAAAAACAATAAAAACCAAAAAAAAAGTCTTGGAAAAAAAATCTTAAAAATAATAAAATGTCATGAAGAAAAACTCATAAAAATAAAAAAATGTCCTGAAAAAATCAATAAAAATCCCCAAAAATTATAATTTTAAAATATCTAAAAATATACAATAAACACCATCAGAACATTGCACTTAGCAAAATAAAAATCAACCAATAACCTATGAAGCTAGCTTATAATTGTGTGATCATTCATATTCTATCATGTATCTTCATTAGACACTATCATGATTTATACGTTGTCTTATATAGAATAAATCCTTCCTAGAACAAGGTATCTCGATCATTTCAACCTATTAGACTATACACACGAACTGTAACAAGAATAATTTATACATGAAGCATAATGGTTATTTGTTTGTTGTCTTTGATTGTTTATGATTTCATTTTTGGTGGCTTGTCTTTTAGCTTTTTCGGGATGTCTTTGACTATAGATCTTATTTCTATGATGTCTTTAAATAAAAGGGAAAGGATGGGGCATGTTCACTTATTTTCTACTTGTGGATTGCTTCTTAGTTATATGATGACTCCTCTTAGGACATGATTGTCTAAGATCATTAAGGACGTATGATTCTCATGTGAATTGGGGAATTCCTTGATTTTTTGATGTGTTTTCATAAATGCAATTGGTATGCCAATTCATTTGGATCTAAAGCATATTAAAATGATGTCATCCATTTTCCATAATAAGATCGATGATGATATAAGCACTTCAAATCACAAGAGTCATCATCCCCTTCATTTCCTCTTTCATTATTTGTATCTCCTTTCATATCCTTTGTCATCAATCCTCTTTTATCGTTTCTCCTTCTTCATTCATTTTTTATTCTTCCTTGTCTCAATGAGATCATTCAATCACTTTATCCATCTGATATATATCTCTTGCACCAAATTTCAAATCAACTTACTTCTTGGAGTCTCATTTCCCCTCGATCAATCAATCAATCATTATATCAACTTCTCTTACAGTAGCATTAATCCCATTAAACTTAATATACTTATCGGGCAGTATCAATACTGAGGCATTACCCTACAATCATCATAAATATCACTTTATCTACCTATAATTAAATATTTGTGTCATCTACTTGCAATCAATAAATTATGCATCATTTTATCTTGAACCAACATCAACTAGCCTTATTAACACAAATGGCTATCAACTAGCCCAATCAACTCACTCCATCTAGTTATCCCGATCATTTCTATCAATTGTTTCGTTCCACTTATCAGGTGTCCAACTTATCCTTTGCTTAGTGTAGAGTCTTATTATTTCCAACAACTTAATAATTCATGCAACATCAAATTAAATATTCTCTTTGATTTAACTAGAGATTGTCCTTCAGATATCTCACACAATATCTTGAGGGGCATACCATACCTATATTCCATACTTTATTGAATTGGGGCATAAATCAACAATAATAAATTTTCAAGGATTTAATGTTGATGTTGAGTTCAAGGAAAGATTGGTTGAAAAGGGTTATTTCCAAGTTGAGGGAACATATTATGGTGATATTTCATCCCTAGTATAAAAGTTGGCATCTATTGATTTCTATTATCTCTTGTTGTAGCACATGGTATTGAGGTTGAGCATATGTATGTAAATAAAATATTCCTTCATAGGTATTTGAAGGAAGAAAATTATATGATACGATTGAAGCACTAAAATGAGAAAGGTAAAGAACATTTGGTTTGTAAATTGAACAAAAATTTATATGTTCTTAAGCAATATCATATGATGTATAGCTAAACCCATCAATAATAAACATTTTTTGAGCTACCAAGTGTGTTGGATTTTTATGTTAATTATATTTATGTGACACGTGCGTATTATGCACAATTTGCCTTCATATTGTACATTTTTTAATAAAAATTGCACTTTAAAATATTGATATAAATAAAGATGTTGGCATCACCAAATTTACCTTTTTCTAATTGGTAAATTATGATCTTAGATATGAATCCCTCTATATTATATTATAATAAAAATATTACATAAATTTAAATATTTTTAAAAATGTCAACATCTTCTATTTTATTTATCTTCTATCAAATGTTTTTCTACTATATTCGAAGGTAAAAGAAGTAGAAATGATATTGATTTTGAATCCATTATGGACATGTTGTGAATGATGAAAATGTGAATCTAAATAAAATGAAATAATACAATGTGAAATCCAAACTCACGCTCACACTCACTCATTAAAGCCTAAGATCTATACATAAAAATAAATGATAGATTAATAGATGCTAAAATAAAATGGGATCTTGGAAAGGGAAAATAATAAATCTATAGGTAAGTTGATGATGGTTAAAGAAGTCCTTTCAACAATTCCTATATTCTCCATGACCTGCATGAAGCTCTAAAAGTCAATAGAACTATATGATCTAAACCAAATAATGAGATGATTTTTTTGGAGTAGGACATGGGATCAGAATAAATTTTTTTTCTAATAGCATGGGATAAAGTGTGTTTCCCCAAGAAGGTGGGGGTATTGGATTAAGGAAAGTATCCATAATGAACCTAGCTATGGGGAAAAAACTCATATGGAATTTATACAAAACTAGACACTAGAAGTGGGTCTAGATACTTCAATACTTCAATAGAAGTATCTAGATTCTAATAAAGACACGAGGATTCTAAGAGTGAATAATCCACCTAAAGGAACTACCATTTGAAACTAAATCCTAGAATATAGGGACATCATCTCCCATCACGTGACATGGGAAATAAGGAATGAAAGATACCCCAGGCCTGCAAGATATCAGAGAGGAAACACTAAGAATATAAATGTCAAAAGCATCTCACTATGGAGGAGTAGTGGAACAAAATAACACAAGAATATGGGAATGGAAAACTTTAGATGGAATTGATACACCAGAATATCAAAAAGTGTCATTAAGTCAAATCCTAAAAGAAATAAAAGAGTTCCCTATAGATGGAGAATATATTATTAGATGGTGTGGAATGAACATGAGAAATTATAAAGTTAGTGTTGGCTATAAGATCAAAGAAGTAATAAAAGATAACAATAATTGGTTGATTAAACTTGTAGGAATAAAGCCATTTTACTGAAGGAAGGGGTATTACCCTGAGAAGCACTACAAATGTGAATTCTAATGGAAAAAAGGCTACAAAAATGAGAATTCATGTCCCGGGAAGATGTACCTTTTGTTTAACAGAAGAATAAATTGTGGATCAGATGTTGACAAACTATCAATATTTAAATTATCTTTGGAATTATTTCATGAACAAGTTGAATGTATAGTGCCCGCTCTATTGTGGATCACATATTGACAACCTATCAATATGCAAATGATTTTTGGAAGTATCTCATTAACAAGTTGAAGCTATAGTGCCCGCTCCCAAATGACATTGAAAAAAGGTTTAATATATTTCCAATAGAAAAGACATAATGCCTTTTTAGCTACTTATGGAAAATAATTCTTTTCACATTCATTTACAAAGTATGGAAAGACATAAATTGGTGAATATTTAAAGGAAAAGACATGGAAAATAGATACCTTTGTACCAATATTTATGGTGTAGTGATAGAAATAGTAAAAAATGCAGTCATCATAAAGATAAACAAACACCATACCTTCACAAGCTGGGATGACTAAATGCATAAGGCCTTCAATGGATTTCATATACTAAGAATTGATGGAACAATTATGAAAATGAAATGACTAACTCATGGGAAAAACTAGGTGGATTCCACTTGAAAAATAATGGTTCAAAATAAACTTTGATGGGGCATCCAAGGAAACCTAAGCCCCAACGAAATTAGATGTATAGCCTGAAATTTTGAAGGGAATACAATAGAAGAGAAATTAGAATTCACATATGAAATAATAAATAGTAATGTTGAATTTAGGGTTGTGCTTGTTGGGATGCAGATGGGTTTCAACATCAAAGTAAAGAAAATACATCTAGAAGGAGACTCCTTAAATGTAATCAATGAAATCACATAGAATGCTACCCTAAGCTCGAAATTGGCACAATGTATTAGACCAAAAAGGGAGATAATAATAAAAATATAATACTTTAGAATCTCCCATATATACTGTAGACACCTAAAATTGATCGGGTGTATCTCAAGCATTCCAAATTATAAATCTCAGCCAAATGCTTCAAAATATCATCTCAATGCAAAACAAATGGATCAAATCAAATGGAAAAAATTCAAATCAGATTAAAAGATCAAATAATCGTAAAATCAAATAATTAAATTCAATCCTAAAGGGATTAATCAAATTATGCAATTGATTTTTCAATTGTATAGTTCAAATAAAAAAGGATCAAATCCAACCCAATCACCCTTCCATGGCTAATTTAATT
>MU222823.1:135295-179244 GCA_018584345.1 Thuja plicata
CCATAGAGGACATTCATACAGGATGGAGGGTTAACCTTTGTTTGTTTACGCAAAAGGATACCTTGGTTATTTAGATTTTCCATATCTTAATACCAACATCCACTTGCAACATTGAATCTGATTAAACTGGTATTCATACTCCCATATTTGGTCTTCCAACTAGTGAGGGTTGTACTTGGTTTCGTAGGAAGGGTTACCACATGCGGGAAAGTCATATTCATATTATTATGGTCGCAGTGGCACCAGTAAGGATTGTATCGACTCCTAGTTCCACACCGCTCTATGATGAAAATATATCTCAGTTTGCATTCCTTTTGCAAACCTCAAGGACAATTAGTTGCATTTGCATTTTGCATGTTAGCTTAATTGCATTCTTTGTTAGATTAAATTGCATTTTGCATGATAGATTAATTGCATGTTGCTTTTTATCTTGCATTCTCAAATTCTTAGTTCTCAAGTGGCTTGTCTTTCTAGCAATTTTCCAAGTTCAAGGGGGGGACAAAGGGTTGATAACATTTCATCAAATCATATGGTTTTCAAGTCATTCAAAAATGAGATATTCCTTTGCATTCATTATCATTAGTCATTATTCATTATACATTCATGTCAGGTGAAATCAAGAAAAAGATACATTATTAATTATTCATTATCCATATCATCATTTAGAACTGCATATCATAAATTAAATTGCATACATTCAAAAACACAAAAAGATAGATGCATTTGATTTACCATAAGCACTAAGTATTGCATTCATTGCATTGCATAATCCATACATTGTTAAAACAAAAAACATATAGAGATAAATTGCATTCACATCATTTGCATCCACTTATCTATGTCCTACTCTAAGACATTTGCATCCATTTCATAATAGAAATAAATACATCATAGAAACATATAGACATGCATAAAAGAAAATCTCATAACATCATCAAAGGAGAAATAAAAGCTCATCATAAGATAAATGTCCATCATCAATGTCTATAGCATAATCAGTACATCAAAGGTGCATAAAAATGGTACATCATAGGTACATTAAAGTCCTGATAAAAAAAATACATATGATACAAATCTTGGGTCCATATCTATCTCATGACCCAGTAGGGGCACCTAATCCATCCCTGGCCAAACCTGTTCCTGACCCACCTGCGCCATCAAGATCTCTATCACCTGGTCTATCCTATGAACCAGGAGGTGCCTGACTAGTGCTCGCACTGGTCAGTAACTAAGCCAGAGTGGCCAGAAATTGCTGCAACATGGTCATGACCTGATCCAATCTCACTGGAACTGTAGTCATCCCGACATGTAACCCCTGAACATCCTGCACTATATCATCTCAAACTAGAGGTGCCTATGATCCTAGAGGAGCCTATGGTGCCTAAGGTGCTAAAGGTACCTGCGGTATCACCTATGCTGAGCTCACCTATGGATCAACCTGTGGTATCTGTCCTTGTACAGGAACCTGTCTCGCCTCCTAGACCTGTCTGTGCCTATGTTTTGTCCAATCTGCATCCACTTTCAGTGGAGCTTGTGTAATACCCACTCATGTTTTTCTTTTTAGTTTGTTATGTCGTACTCTTTTAGGCATTGGTTTCAGTTGATTGGCCGGATTATTTTAGGCTACTTTCATGAGAGCTACTATTCTTTTAGTTGATGGTGCCTATTGTTTATGATGTTATGGTTATTATCAGGATGTGATGATTTATGTTTCGATTATATTGTACTTACCCCATACTTGCATGTGTATGGTTATCATGTTTATGTATCTATTTGCATGTTGTTGTGGTAGAGGATGGAGACGTAGTTACTTGCTTCAGCGAGATCCACATGTTTGACCAATCCCTATCATTGATTGCGATATTATATTATGTATGTACATGTGTGCTCTTTAATGACAGGATTACAGGTACAGGGCATCGTCATCCTTGAATTGGCAGGAGTGAGTATGCCCATAGATATTCATCTCAATGGTAAAGAGGGGAGGTAACATACAGATCCAAAACCCTAACCTAAGCCTAATCATCCTAATGTAGGATGAGTTTTAGTATGACTACCTTATCCAGATTTGTCTAGGTTGATAGAATCCGAATACCCTCTCTCTTGAGTTTGTGTGTGTATTGCTTGATTATGTTTCCAGGTGATTTTTGAATTATGAGTGATTTTCCATGTTTAGTGAATTAATGGATTATATTTGAATTGATTATTTAATTATATCATAATTTTATTTTAAATAATTAATTAAATTGAAATATTTGAATATTTTGATTTAATTAAATATTTAATTGAAAGCTATATTGCAAGTGCTTTTATGATTAATTAAATAATTAAATATTTGGTTGCATGCATTATTGTGACAAATATTTAATCTATTTAATTAAATATTTTATTAATTACATGTGTATAATTGTGTTGAAAAAAAATATTTCAAATTCAAAATATCTCGACTTGTAATTAGGAGTCAAAGTTGAGTTGTGGCAATAAAGCATATTTTATTTAATTAATTTGGATTTACTTTCAATTTTGAAGTTGAGTAAAGTTAGGGATTGACTTGGGATTTGTCATTCACCTTTGCATGTTTTGGGGAATTTGAAGCTCTTTAGGGGGGATTGGTCATTCATTCTCTCATAACAGGTTTTTTGAAAATTGGAGAGCTCTTGGTGATTTTGGGTTTTTGAAGAATTGTGGATTGTTGTGGATCTTCGTTGCTTCAAAGTTTCAGGATTTTTTATTGCTTGTGTGTATGTGTGTGTTCAGATCTACATTGTGTCAGATCTGTGGTTGAATTGGGCTTGAGGGTTTTAGATCTACTTTCATCCTCCAAGCTACATCCTTTTGTTTCTTGCATTGGATTAAAGGTAGGTTTCATTTGCCTTGCATGGATTCCATTTTGTAGATCTGAGGTTTCCTGTGTTGTTTTAATGCATGTTCCTTAAATTTGGTCTTTAAATGGCTTACGAACATTTTCCATGTTTTCAGGTGTTTCTAGAAACCCTAGATCTAATTTTGTATCATTTTCTATATACTTTGCATTGTAGGGTTATGCTATCAAAATTTCGGGAAGAAATTCCCTCTAGATCTCTTAGAAAAGGAAAAATTAAACTCTTCATATAGTTTATACTATACGAGAAAATTAAATTTATGGATGCTTAATGTTTTGGTGAAATCAGAGTTAATGATAAGCCTGGATCTATTATTTTCATAATTAAGTATTCCTGGTTATAGTACAGACATGCTGTCAAAATTTCGTAGATGGATTCGTCCTAGATCTCCTATAAATCAATAAATCAATTTCACTATAGTCTAAACTATAGAAGAAAGAAAAATAAATTTAGGAATAAGAATCTATTCCATTCAAAAAATTAATTAAAAGGGAAAAAATGTGCTCTCTAGAATTATACAGTCGCAATTTTTCTTCACTAGTAAATAAAGTTCAAAAAAAAATAAAAATCCCCTTACCTTGTAATTTGTTCCGTTTTCAGAATTTACCTCTTTTTGGTTAAAAAAATACATTTCATTTTTGAATGCAAATTATGTATTTGTTATTAAAAATTAAGCGCATAGCGCAGTTAGAAAGGTTTTTTTTTGTTAAAAAAAAATTTAAATTTTAAAGCGGGCGGTGGGGAGCGGTGGGCTCCACCCACCCACCCGCAGGGTGTCAGGCCCGCGGCAGCCGACACTGTCATAAGGCAGGTTGGACTGCCAGTGGTAGACTCGAACCTGCCGCGGTCAGTGCTGCAGGTGCAGGGGGTGGGGACCACGGGTTTCCCCCCTCCCCCAAAAAAAAAATGATATTTATATTTTAAAAAAAAAGTTTTTTTTTGTGTTTTGTTAAGTTTAAATTTTATTTAAATTTATTTAAATTTAATTTTTAATTTAGTTAAATTTTAATTAATTTAATTTATTAAGTTGTTTTTTTAAAATTAGTTAGATTTTAATATGTTCTAAAGATATTGATGGGTATATTATATTATAATCATTTAACAATATAATTAGTTTCTAATTGTTATTTATTATTATTTTTATTTGATTTTAAGTAGTAGATATATATTTATATTAATTTTTAATTAATAAAGATATATATGGTTAATTTTTATTAAATACATGATTGTGTTAATTTAAATTACTCCATGTGTATTGTAGTTTGAGGCGTTTGGAGGCTATAGTTTTAAATAACTAATTCAAAATAATTAATAGATGTCTTGATTAATTTATTTAAGTTCAAGAAGTAGTTGTAAATGGTTTAAATACAAGTTACCCTAATTACTTCAAGTTAAGTTAGAAACTAGATGGAGAATATGCATGGGTTAATTATAAATATTTACATGGATATAGTTCTTCTTTCAGTCCTTTAGGACGTTTTCGTTATATGCAATATTATGGATCTCTTTTTCTTAAAATGTGTAATCTTTGGGGGCATTAGACAACCTAGAATGTATACAAAGGCTGGGGGAGTGTTTATATTTTTGTTACTTCATGGTGTGTGTGTTGTCAGATATTACCCTAAACTGACCATGATGACCCTTTCGATTATGTACCCGTCTGTGTACCTTTATGTGACCGTTCCTAATTGTGTGGGATACTGGATTTGGGGTACACTAGGGTTGCGACCTATGCTAGATCTATTAGGATCTTTGAGCCAAGGGTAGGTTATCTAGATGTATAGTAGGGGGTGGCTTGCAATAAGTTCTGTGTCCGTAAAAGACTACTGGATTGCTTATTGTGGAGTTTCTTTAATAAGTGATAACTAAAGACATATTTAGAATATTAAAATGGATTGATAAGATGTATCCTCACCCATGCTTGAGTGCTAGTATAGGATAAGATGGTGTTGAGAAGATGTTAGTTTCCCTACGAGGTACCTGACATAGTTAGTGGCCTTGTCAGTATGAGAGGACATTAGCTCCGTGTATGGTCAACTAGGTGCCAAAATCCATTGTGATTATCAGGGTAGAACTTAAGGGTTAGACATAGATGATGACACCTTCCTTTATACATGCTAGATTTCCTACGTTGTTAGTTGCCTCTGGATTAGTGAGTCTTACCTTTTATGATGATTAGTACACCGAACTAGAGAGCTATCAGGATTCCTTGCTTAGTGGTTATGCCTTGTTGGTTTTGGATATCTGATTGGGATCTGTTGTTATCTCCTTAGTACGGTGGGCTGGACCTTTATGGTTCCTCACGAATGGGTGGTAGTGATTCTTTATCCATTGAGATTTGACATCCTTTCACCAGGTGCTTGATGATTCTTTGTGGATGAGCTCTTTATGTTCCTTCATCATTCATTATGTAATTTCATTATTGTAATCTTGTATTAGGGTATTGCATCTGATACCTAATCTAGAAATTGTAATATTAAGTAGTTTAGTGTGATTACTACATACCCTGCGACATGTGCAGTGGATGTGAGTTTATGGTAGTTTCATGGTTATCCATGAGGATTGTAATTATGGTTATGTAAGTTGTAATTGTTATGTTTAATCAGATGGAATCTTTTGTTATATTGTTAGTTGTGTTTTTCTTTAAGTAATTAAACGTCATGGGACCCTTGAGTCATGTAATCTATGTGAGTGTAAGACATGTGTATAAATGGTAATCGCTTCCACATGATTGTATGTTTCTTTATGTTAACTTTTAAAAACAAAATTATTCAGCACACATAGTGACATGTTCTAGGTTAATCTCTCTTGGGTTCCCTGGTGGGGCGTTACAGCCTGACCCTGTGGTACCTGTGCCCCTACTAGTCTCTGCCTCGACTGTCTAAAACTACCACCTCGGTGTCTCACATGTCTACCTCTCATCTGAGGCCCAGCTGCTCTCTGTACCTATGGCACTCTAGGTTCTCTCTAGACTCTATGCCGACATGGTCTACCGCCATCATCCCCATCATCTCCACCATCACCATCATCCTTATAAATCTCATCAACATCAGGGATAGGCTCTACCAGATCCGTGAATCTCATGTAATGATGTTGCATGAACCACTTTTGATACTCTGCTGAGATCCCTGCGTCTGCAACCTATGGTAGCATATCGTAAACCCCATATCCCAGTTGATCTATCTATAGACAGGCTGACTAGTAGTCAACCTGTGCTCCCCACATCGATCTCTCAGCCTGTACTTGAGCATATAATTCCATACCCTGTGGCATATCCTGCATCTAGACGAACTGGCATAGCACTCTGCCATAGCAAAATCTCTCAATAACCAAAGATGACCGGCCTATCATCCATCGAGGTGAAAAAATGTAGGGTAACTCATTGTCATCATCCCACCATCTCTTGCACTACAAGTACAACCTCCAAACCACCTGATCTATATCATCAATCGTGCGTCTCCAAAAATAACCTTGCCCAAACGATGCTGGACAATCATACCATCATATAGAAATGCATATGGGAAACCACAAGCCTAAACTCATGTTGACACTGGCCTAGTAATAGGGATATGCTCCCATGTCCACAATTGTAACAAAACTGCACCTATAGAAATAGTCGGACTGTGTCGATATACAATCTCATGCAAATCATGATACAACTGTACCAATACACAGGAACCCCAATCCAATCTCTGTGGATGAGCAATCAGGTCCTCTATAATCTGGCCTCATCCAACCTCAAAACCATGTCCTCACCTATTTGGC
Organism: Thuja plicata; assembly: GCA_018584345.1. NCBI lineage: Eukaryota > Viridiplantae > Streptophyta > Pinopsida > Cupressales > Cupressaceae > Thuja > Thuja plicata. Next base: position 141,943 of record MU222823.1, read on the forward strand.
AATAATAATCCTCCTATCACAGCTCCTAATAACGCTGGTAGGGTGGGGAATGAGGCAAACTGCACCCAAGTAATGCAATCATTTGCAATGGTGTTATCTCCAAACACCCGTCTGCAAACACTACTATCATACACTGCATCATAATACACCCGCTCTCCATGATTCAAGATCCTCAGTAGTCTATATACATCCTCTAGCATAATTGTCATCTCGTCGAGAGGTAAGTGAAAGGTATTATGGTCAGAGTGCCATTGCTCTGCCATAGCTATCAATAAACCTCGGTTCAACTGAAACCGAAGGAGATCCGAGAGGAAACAAAGTCCACAAGTCTAAATAATACACCACTTAGGAGGCATAAGCTCATCTACAGGTCAAATATCCATAATGCTACACCTCGCACCCAAAAACTTGCAGTAATGCTCCTACATTTTGAAACAAAGTGCATCATATTAGTTTTTCTCTTGATGAATCATTCTAAGTCAATCACAAAACATTAAATCTATCTTTTCTCTAACTTGAGCGTATCGACTTATTGCTCCTAACCTCTATATTGTGAGACACAAGGACAATTTGTAATCATTTTTAATCATATCTGATTGACCTATCAAACATTCATCATTATGACTTTTCTAACATCCTAAACACTACGTGAAATTTTGGACGAACATTTTCTAGCTTGGGACCTAATTGAGTCATCTGGATGATCAATCGAACTAAGTTCATCTATTTTTTCTATATCAAATTTAAACTTTATGGTAGGTGGCACTTAATAGAGTGTACATGGCTTTTTAAGCCACGCAGCTTTTTAATCTTACAAGTGGCACTTTATCACGCGGAGGTGGTGCTTTACTATTTAGGTGGCCTTTTATAGGCCTACGCAGCTTTTAAACTATCATACACGGCTTTTAAAACATGGTGTTTTTAGGCGGCGCACTGTCTATTTTGGATAGCAATTTTGAACTAGCCCCTACACAGCTATGGATTGCGCATACATGGCTTTTCATAGTGTGGATGCGGCTTTTTATAGTACTACGCGGCACTTTACCTAGCCTACGCAAAATTTGGCTAAAACTATTCTAAAAAGTAGTAAAAACATGCAATAAATGCCATTTTCAAAGCAATAAATGCACCAAGAGGGTTTGAACCACTCATCGGAGGCCCGTAGTGAGGAGGTCTCTGATATCAGTGTGCCCACTTGAACCTATGCTCTCGTATGGGGACCACCATCGCTATCAGTTGTCAGAGGATCAAAGCAAAATCTCAATAGTGAAAAGTGAAAATGAATAGTAAATTTGGGTTTTTCAACCTATTTAAGCTATTTTAACCTATCTTATGAGATTTTTGATCCCATCAAACTTAATCTACATATTCCGCTCACTTGAGCATTTGTTCGCCATCTTTTCACCTCATTGTTTATCAGAAATGCTATCATCTTTGATCTATCCTATTAGCATTATTCATCCAAAACTTTTACCTACGATCAAGATGATTCCATTTCCGAGGGGGCATCATCATATCATCAAACTGGGATTCTGCAACATATCTTGTATCAAATCTAGGGCATTAAAATTTCAAACTTTATCAATCAAAATTTCATATAGGGTTTTCATATCAGATTTTCATATCAGGGTTTCATCTCGGGATTTCATATTGAGTTTTCATATCGGATTTTCATATCAGGGTTTCATATCAGAGTTTTATATCAGGGTTTCATATCAGGATTTCATATCAGAGTTTCATATCAGGAGTTTCATATCAGGATTTTCATATCAAGTTTTCATATCAGCTCATCAGTATCAGCTCAATGATCAGGACAATCAAACTTTCTTTGAATCAATGTGCTTCACACATCAATTCAAAGAGGGGCATTTGTAGACACCTAAAATTGACCAGGTGTATTTGAAGCATTCCAAATTATAAATCTCAGCCAAATGCTTCAAAATATCATCTCAACAAATGGATCAAATCAAATGGACAAAATTCAAATCAAATTAAAAGATCAAATAATCATAAAATCAAATAATTAAATTCAAGCCTAAAGGGATTAATCAAATTATGCAGTTGATTTTTCAATTGTATAGTTCAAATCAAAAAGGATCAAATCCAACCCATTCACTCTTCCATAGCTAATTTAATTAAATGATGGAGTTATTTAAATTCCTAATTTCTTTGAGACAACCAACCAACTTTCCCTCCATTTGAGAGCACCTCAAAGCTATTGACTTAACCAAACTTTGATCATGATCAACTCACTCTACCCCCTACCCTTAGGAAAATGCTATAAATACAAGCCATTTCCTTTGTCTTTGGGATCCAAGAATTCAAGAGAAAAAGCATCCTTATTATAGGCACATTGAGAGCATATGAGGAGCATTTGAGAGATTTTTGAGAGAATTTTAGCATTTGCATTACAGATAGCATATCATGTTTAGGAGCATTTGTTATTTTCTCATATGATCTTGGAGCATTTTTTAGCATTTTGAGCATTCTAGCTAGATTTGAGCATTCATTTTCATACATATCTCGTTCTAGGATTGTCCTTGAGAGAGATTAAGCCTGAGAGCTCTCTTAACAAAGCTTGGATAGAGAACCATGAGATGATATAGATTTAGCTTCAATTCTTAGATTAACTTTTTTTAATCTTTCCATAGAATTGTTTGCTCTAATCTTAATTTCATGAAGGTGTATTTTCTTACACACATATACAAAGAAGGTAATGGAAACATAGACCAATTAGCAAAAAATGTGATATAAAATAGAGATATTACATCACCAACCTCATGAAAAAGTTGATGACAAATTTGAAGTATGAATTTGATCACATAAAGGACCCGCACATTATGAAGCATAAGTGAATGAAGTCACACCTCCACATACAATAAAGGATTCGTAATAATTATAATATCATAAACCAAGGTAGGGATAGATGTAGTGAAAGATATGTTTTCATTTGATGGAACACCATGAGCAATGTGAACCCTAAGGTGACTGATGTCATCACTAAAAAGATTGGAGTGTACACTGGACTAGTAAACTCATAAATTGTTATAAATAATCAAATGTACAAACTGATATGGTAGGGATTGCAAAGTATAAAGAAAATTGGTTGAAGGCTACTTATACTCAAGATCAGTTAAGTGTGAGTCATTATATTAGAATAAAGTCTTATAGACACGTCAAGAAGAAATGGACATGTTGATTGCTTTAGATTCAACCAAATCAATGATATCCTTTTTTGGAGAAGTTTTAGATACATTTCTGGGCATGGTGCTTTTTGTTAAACACCCATTGGTTATTCACATAGTAAAGGAGGTGTTGGGAATATATTTCCTCTAATACAAGCATTGGGTTAATGTCCACATTTTGACAATGTGTTTGGCCTTCACCTTGACTCGGGAAGTGAAGAAGGAAAAGGAAATAATTTCTACCAAACACTCTTCAAGAATGATTTTCTTGACAAAATTGATTTTGTTTTGAACAATGTGGATAAGGAAAAACTGATTCCTATTCCATAAAATTACTACATCACTAGCATGGAAATTATAACATTTCCCCTCATTATATCTGTGGAACTAGAAGAGATGTAGGAAAGACTTGGAGATATTTACAAAAACTTGGAATTTTTTTAGAGGTTGGCTGATATCCTCCCCCCTCTCTAGAAGGAGTGGATAAAAATATACAAAGAATGAGAAGGCATATGGGTAGACAACAAGAACATGGAGGAGGATGACATACCTATAATGTCAAGTTTCATAGGAGATTAGTCTCATTATTTTGTTGGTCGACACCTCTCAACTAACTATACTTTTATAGAATAGGGTTTTTGGTAAAAGGAAAGGTTTTTTTCTAGAAGGTATGGGTGATTTTGATTGGTTCCTTTGTGGGAAACAAATTTTGGAAGTGGTAGAAGGTTCAACAGAAGGTTGTGTTGATGACTCAATTGTAGATTAGAAGCTTTTCATAGTATCACTTTAGCACAGAGGCTATTGTAAACACCACACAAGGATCCTAAATCTATTTTTTAACATTTGAGGATTGTGTCATATAGTAGTTATATAAGAAAGGTTTGATTCTAGAAGATTCAAAGTTTGTCAGAAGACCAATAAAGGTGAAAGGGATTTCATTGCCCTATTTATTTTGATGCACAACTAGGCTACAATAGGAGCTACATTGTCAAGAATATTGAGTTAACATTCTCCTAAGTATGGGAAATTATTGTTCAAATAACCTAAATCTCATTCTATGTCTTGTGAGTTGGTGGAGCTCTTAGACCTTATTATTGCATGAAAAGTGATAATATAAGTTAAAAGCAGGTGGTTTTCTTTTTTTTTTTTTTGTCTAAAACCATTATCAACAACAAATAGCTCTCAAAGTCTGTAATATTATGATTTGTAAGTATTCTGGATATTGAAAGAGACCTCTAATCAAGTTATATCAAACACCTTATAATTGAAGGTTGTAAGCTACAGAAAAGCATGTGTTTAAAAAATTTCTTAGTTGGTGAAATTTTTTTGTGAACAAGTAGCCCATAATTAGTTATTATAAGACTTTGCATGATTTTACTATCTAGGAAGGTATTTTGGCATTTTTCTAAATTTGAAAGAGGTGCTTACTTCATGATTTTCCCTTCAATGTTTTTTTTGGTGTTGTTGGTTAAATATTCATTATAATCATAATTATAACCCTCTTCGAAGTCACTAAATAAGGTACATCTAATTTCTTTTGAAATTTGGTTGAATATTTAACTCTTAAGTTCCAATATATGATTTTATTATTGCTTGGTAGATTTTGAATGATTAAAAAAATGAATGCAAGCCTATGCCTCAACACATGCAATGAATTGTAACAAAGCTTGGTAAGAAACATCTTTATATTTGAAATAGATTTTAAAAACAAATTTGGGTTGAACATGTCACCAATATCCACAACACATCTTCTATTCATCTTTTCAATGACAACACATATTGTCATAAATCAGGTTGACATTAATGAAAACACATATTGTTGACAAATTTTTTGTCTTAGGTTATCTTTTCCTCCAAATATGGAGTTTGGTTATAGTATATTATAATCAAAGACTCTTTATTTATCATTTTTATAAATTAGGACACATATTGGTAATTTCCCTAGCAACAAGAAAATTCATCTTGTTTAGAGAAAAAGGGATCAAAAACTAATCATTGTTGAAGAGTGTATTTATGGCTTGTCTTTGGTAACCTCAATTTGAATTTTAAAAAAAATTAAGCTTTTCTCCCATTAATGATAACTTAAGGTGAAATCTGAGTGATATTGTGAATAAGCTTCCAATAAATGTGGAATTTTATAATGGGTGGCATTAGAAAGAATTGTTGAACCTGGTTCAGAGGGTTCAATTGGTTCAAGTTCAAAGGACCGAGTTCAGTGGTTCAAGTTCAACAAGTTTGAAGGTGCAGGTTCAACATAAAGGTTTGAAAAGAACAGAGTGCCTAGGTTTAAGGTTCAATTTAAGAGGTTCAATGAGTTTGAAGTTCAAAAGTTTCATAATACGCCAAATCCCCAATTTTAGTACAAAAATGTGAATACAACAAATGAGGCTCTTGGAAATGATAGAATAAATCCATCTAAGTGTCACAGGATAGATTATAACTTGAGAAAAATTGGGTCATAATTTGCAAAATTGAGATCCAGAAGTTTATCATCAAATGCCACACCTAAATATGTGTAGCTCTACCAAGCATGGGAAAGAATTATGAACTTGGGGTACTCAAATGTCATCATTGAGAAACCAGTTCAATTGATGTTTGAAAATATTTGAGTTCATGAAGAAGAGATAGCTTTGAAGGAGAAATAATATTCTAGTGTTCTCTTACAACAAAGGTTAGCACGATATGAAGCCAATGGTGGAATATGTATGACCAGTCAAGGGAGATGTTCATTGAAAATTTACCATGCCAATAGAAGAAACTTGACACCTAACAAATATCAAACTTGATGCCTCACTATCATTACTAAAGGCTTATCTTTAATAAGATGCCAATATTGTAGATGTGGTGACTATGGATTCTCCCAATCCAAAGACTTGATACCTCACTCACCAAGGCTCAAGAAAGGAAGTAGTAGTTTATCATATAGTTAGTCAAGTACAAAATCTCAACATTGGGCCCGATAGGTGGTTCCAAAGTTTCAATTTTCTCTAAATTTTGATATCAAATGGGAAATGGCCCAAAGTGATACAAATGAAGAGATGGGGAAGAAGAGTGTTTGGGGAAATCAAAGGTTATGGATTAGGGTGATCGGGTTGCTGAAAATATAGTAGTAGAATGTGTGTCACAATGACATCTCACACTTTGCGAGTGTTTATCAACCAATGAATATTTATGATTTCACCCATTCATTGAGATCCTTCACAAAATATAAGGCACAAATACAATCTACAACCACATTTAAGTACAAAAAGATGTCTTAAAGAGATCACTGAATCCAATATCCAACCTCCATATACGATGGACAAGCATAGTGTGGGAGACCAAGTCAAGCCATCATGGGACTGAGTACATTCATTCAAAACTCCATCGAATGATAATGTTGAGGTTATTAAAATCTGTCCTGTCTTCCAATTTCAACACAACCTAGTAGGAGCCACCTACACTTTATAAAAAATTTCCATTGTTGAAGTTAGAAGCATATTTATGTTGCATCTTTCAACTTAGGGTGAAATACACCTAAAACTTCCTCATTGAGAAAAACTTCTTGAGTTTTCATATCAAGTAGAGGCCATAAAGTAGAAGAAACTTCAAAGTTGAGTGTTGGTGCTCAAGAGTACATGGAATAGTTGCAACAATATAAAAGACCCATCTTATTCTAGATTTTAGGTAGTCGATATTGGAAAGTTTCCATTATATAATGATTTATATGTTTTCATTTATGGAAAAAAGTATACTGGTATAGTCCCTTGATGTACATATCAGTTTTGGATACTCTGCTAGTGAAAAATGTTTAGGCCACAAGACAGTTAACAAGGTACAGTCAACTTGTTTTGATTGGCGAGCACACAATACAGATCATGATGACATGAAATATTAGATTTATGATGTATGGAGTGAAATACAACTTCTATTATGGTTGTTGGATTTTTGGATATGTCTGGTAAAAGATACAGGTTGATGAAGTCATGCGAGTGTAGACACCTAAAAATGGTTTGACCTACTAGTCTACGTGTTTTAACATATTTAGAATTACAATTGAAACATTGTTTTGTGATTTAATTATTCCTCTATGTTGCGCATATTATCTTTATTATATGACAAAATTGTATCTTTTTTTGATAATTGAATAGTGCAAAATTGTTCAATTATCTACTAATATTTCTATTATCTTTGTCAAATTGATCAAAGAGATCATTTTCCTAATCAATTCTGATCAACCCTAAATCAACCCTATTCGATCCTATTCAATCCTAAACCATATCAAATCATCCTAAATCAATTCAAATCTATTATATTCTCTTCCTAATCATTTCAGAATCATTTTGGACTCATTCTAACCATTTTGGGGTATTGTCCAAGATCATCGATGCCTAATTAAATCACCTTTCAAATTGATAAAAACCATTTTTCTAAATCTAATCAAACCTTATGATCATTGTAGGGGCATTGTCCAAGTTCATCAATGCTTCGTATTATTTTATCATCTATTTGATAACATTGTCCAGTTTCTTTGATGTTATCGTTATAAGCCTATCATTATCAATTCACTAGTATTGTCCAAGTTCATCAATGCTATTGATGATCATGGTCATTTCAGAAACATTGTCAAAGTTCATTAATGTTTCCCTATCCCTACATCAATCATATGGTGTCATCAAATTTCACTGATGCTATTTAATCAGTTTCAAACATCATTATTTGAGTGCATTGTCAAAGTTCATCAATGCCTTGAAACCTATCATAATCCTATCAATATTATCAAAAATCAATCCTATTGCGCATTAATGCCTTCAAATTGATCAATAATTCACTAATTTATCCTCTTGGGATGAATGACCTAAGATTTGTCCCCATTCTTTATGAATAAATCATATTTATTCTTTCTTGTCTTAAGTCTTCACAATTAAATCATTTATAATTAATTAATTGGCTAATTCTAGTTTATGGGATTTTAGAATTTTATAAATGCTAATTATTTCATTTATGAGGATTATTGATTTTCTTAATTGAATTAATTCCTCCTAATTCCACCTAATTTGTCATCTCCTCTAATTATTCTTCATCTCCTATTAATGTGCTTCATGATTTCTTCCACCTTTCCCTATCCATTTCCCCCCTAATTATGCTTCCATTTCCTATTAATTTGTTTCTTCCTTTTCCCTCCCTTATGCATTGATTTGTGCATACTAATTCTGCAAATTGTCTCTCATTTCTATAAATTGAGATGCAATTCTTTCTTTCAAGTTTGAACCACTATCTCCTAGTATTATTGACATCAATTTGGCTTTTCAATACTTGTGCATTTTTTTCATAGGCAAAAGAGAAACAATAATCAACTCTATGGAGAAGAAAGGAGAGAATTTGAGAATCATTTGAAGGGGGTTTTTATTTTTTTCTTGCATATGTTTTTTAATTCCCATTTCATTGGCTCTAATGTTAGATTAGATAGTTTTTCATATTGTTTAGGGTTTTGTGGTTACCTAGATATGCATATTCTGCCTTTTTCTAGTTTTACAACGAGTATGGTAAACAATGAATACAAGGTATGTGAATGGATGCAATGTTTGGGGACTCAACTTTAGTTATTTTAGTTATACTTGTCCATAGATGAGATCCAATCCAACAACTCATCTACATCCAATCGACCATCATAATCTAGTGGATTAAAGTATGATCTTTTATTAAACCTAGTAAGAGATCTAATAAAGTTTTCTTCTCCTTGATCCATTTCAAGTTGTTCTTGAGCTTATCCTTCAACTTGTTCTTCAATTTATTCTTCAACATCACTTATTTATTCAATATGTCAACCTCTCCTTTGGGCCGTTTACATGGCCTCCAATCTAGCAGTAATTTGTCTCAACATTTCAACAACATTAGGGTCTTCACCTCATCCAACTCTAGAACCTCTCCTATCCATCTCCAATGATTCCTCTGCAACTGTGGGTCAAATCCTTATTCTACCTTCCCACAATAAACCAAATTAGGAACCACACACTTAGGAGACAATATCTATTCACCATAATCAAAAACCTATGCTCTGATACCACCTAATGAAACCAAGGTAAGAGGGTCCATTAGAATGAACAATCCAACCTCGCAGAAAGAGTTACATAGAAGTGTAACACCCCAAAATTGGCATCCTACAACCCTAACCAATTTTTTTGCATTTTTTATTCTTTTGAATCATCAAAGTCCTATTGTACTAGGCAGTTCTAAATTTTAACTAACTCTACTCGACCTAAGTGTCAAATGCAGAAAATCCTAAATCTGCAATAATCATACATCATATTTAATTCCTAAATATCTATTGGCTAAACAAACCCTATGATTGAATTAATTTAATTAATAAAGTCCTATCACTTTAATTAAATAAAATTCACCCCTTTTAGCTAAAATACATAAAAAAGAATTAAATTATATTTAATTACTAAATAAATATCCTCATTTCAATAATTGAATTTAAATATTCAAATAATTGAGAAAAACCTATTTATGAGGTCATATTTATTTAATTAATTGGATATTCTCTCAAAAATCTTTCTTCTATTCAGAAATAGAATCTTTGAATTAATTGCGCTTTAAAGATAAATAAAATAGTTAAAATCAAAGAAAAGAAAACAATTTATTGTTTTCTTTTAAAGAAAGCTTTCTATTTTAAACTGGCTTTTCTATCTATTTTATTTGAAAGAGGAAAGTTTCTATTCTGAACAACCTCTGAGTCTATAAAAGAACTCTCATTCCTCATTCAAAATCCTTCCAATTACTTCGTGAATTTCTAGTCATATGCATTGTTAGATTACTGAATTGTTGCTACATTCTTAGTTCATAATCTCATATAGAATAATCTCATTTTGTAATAGATTAATTTCAATTTTTTAAATAATATCATTGAAATCATGACATAGTTTTAATCTCATTTGTAGTTTAATGGATCATTTAGATTAATCTTGCATGTTTCATTTCTAGATTAATCATTGCATTACATTCATGGAGAAAAATCCTTTATTTTTAGATTGGTCTATGTTTGTGAGACTCTCATTCTGAGAGCTATTTTGAAAAACCCATCTGGATAGAAGGCAACAGGTTGAATCATGCAAACAGGTAGGATGAATAATCTCATATTTAGTCTTGTGTGTATCTTATGAAGAAGGACTACGTTGAAGTGTAAGGTGAGTTAAGAAGGCCAAATTTACCACATACATTTCTGGTGCCCACCATGCGGCAGGTACATTTATGTTCTGGCCTCATTTCATTTCACTTTTTTTTTTCTTTTTTTTGCAATCTATCCGTACTTCCGTATTGCTTTGTTTTAATCTCGTGCAAACTTTCTCAGCGTCTCGTGCAAACTTTCTAGTTCTTCGTGTGGCTCTCTGAACTTCTTCGCACGATCTAGGCTGAATCATCACATGAAATTACACACCAGAGCTTTGATTTGATATTTTCTTTTCTTATTTTTCTAACCATCTGCTATTTTCTGACATCTCTGTTTCTTTGATTTTATCTTTTGAAACAGCTTAACAATGATTTTCTGGATGCTGAGATAAAGAAAAGCAATCATAAACTTCTAACGTGTTTATTACAGGATGCTGAAATGAAGAAAGACATTACAAAATACTAATGGGTTTATTGTAGGATGTTTGTCGAATATCTTGCATGTTTTCACAAATTCTCATGTCTTCTTTTAGTAGTTAAAACACACTTCAGTTGGTACTTAAAATGAATCATTGTCTTGCGTGATTGAAGTGTTTTTTAGATTGTCATCCTAAGAACTACATGAACATATCCTCTCCCCTTTCCTTTATGGATATTGGGTGTAAGAAAAAGTCATGTGATTCTTCTAGAGTGGCTACCTCTCGAGAGCTTTAGCAGAGCCGGTGAGAGTGGATACCCAACCGATAACAAGCTAAACCAAGCCCTTCCAAACCGGTAAACAAAAAATGCTATTGTGATTAATGTCACAATAGATAAGTGTGAATTTGTTGTGGAAACCAAAATCTCCTCCAGTACCCTAGTGGTGCATTAAAGTCCCTACATTGTTAAGGTGAAAATCTTGCTTTGAAAGGATTGGGAGAGCCCCCTTAATTGGGAAAATGACTTGATCACAACCACCTAAATGGATGTCCTTACTAAAAACTATTGTTATAGTATCCAAAAAACCTCTATCTATTGGTGCAAAAGGTCAGAGACTAACTAAGATGCCCCACACTTTTATGGCTCTTAGTAGAGACAATAGCCCTTTGGGAAGCAATTCATTTGGGGTTTGAAGCTTGGTGTGCCTGAGAAGTGAGTGCACATGTAAAGAGGAGCCCATGCCTCCAAGTTTCTAAGTTGTCTGCTAAGAGTAGGCATAGCTAAACTTTGGTTCAAGTGGGGATTCAACAGATACTATCCTAGCTATCCTAGGATTGTGATGTTTCTATTCTAGTACTACAAACATTATGTTTAATGTGTTTTTCATGGGTGTATCATTTGAACAATTGAAACTAGTGTCAAAACACATATACTGTCAATCTTGAACATGTCCAAAACAATCTATAACTCAAACTATCTGTCAGAAAACAACATGATTTTATCTCAGGAAATGCAATCTAGTCTCAACTGTCTGATTTTGTAAATGTTCATTTGTCAAAATTTGCATATTTTCATGCGACACTTCACAATCTTTGCATCATTATCTGAGAATATTCACGCGATACACTGGAAACTATCATGTGACATTTGGTAATAGTGCTATTATTTTGTCACTTTTTCTTCACCAGTCTGGTGTCATTCTTTGTGCGAGACTGCAAAGTTTCACGCGCGTCAGTCAGAATCTTTGTGTGAAAGTTCATTCCTTCACGCGAGTCTGAAGCCTTTTTTTCCAAAATAGCGAGCTAATTCCTATCAATCAAACATACTTCTATCAAATCTGGTCTCTGATCTGGGTCTATTTTTCTTCCCTCTATCTTCACATAGTCTGAAACTTCGTTTCTTGGGTTGAGAATTATGTGATTCTTGCTTAAATTGGTCTTGTCTCATATCTTTTGGTCTCTTTCATCTGTGTTGTCATGCCTTGTGTCTTAATAGTTATCTCTTGGCTTTTCTAGCCTCATCTCTGATGATTTGCACCAAGGATACTTCACCCTTGGTACTTTCTATGTATTTACTTTGAGACAGTTTCACGTTTGGTCCTAGTTCCCATCCCTTGTTCAATCTTTGTCTATGACTATCACAGCTCGAAGTGGAAAAACATTTCCTTCAATCAATCAAGATGAATCTATGCTTTCCACACCATTTTTGGCTACATCTAGTGAGGAATTATCTCGATCTCCTTCCCCGGTACTTCAAACTTTCATCAAACAGTCATTTCCAGTGGATTTTAGTCAGGTTTGAAATCCTTTGTTCCAAGAAGACCCAAATTCTGAGAACACTCAATCTTTTCATACTGGGTCTTTACACCTTGAACCCTTTCATTCTATCAAGATAGCATATCATAACCAATCAGGTGAGGCTAGCAGAGCTGACCTCTTTAAAACTTGGGGTAAGTCCCATTCGCAAGACCCCCGTAACGATGTAGAAATAGAAATAACTCAAGAAGAGATTACACAGGCTCGTGCTAATAAATATTTTTGTAGGATGATGTGAGTTCTCCTAGCTGAGGAGAAGGAGAAATACATTCTTGAACTAGCCAATCAAGGGGCTAAGTTATCCTCCAACTATGATGTAGAAATACTTGTTGAGAAAGAGGAAGAAACTGAAAACTCCTGCTTGCGAAAAGAAATGCAAACTATGCAAGAGCAATTCTCTCAACTCTTGAAAGAGAAATACAAACCTGTTACACAATTCACGCTGGAAAGAATCTATTCTTTCCCATTTGACAAAGATCTTTGCATGCCTCCTTTTCCCAAAGGAGTTGAACTTCCTAAATATGATAAATACTTGGGTAAATCTGACCTTCAAGACCATTTGAGAGAGTTTGGTGCTCTCTCCATGGAGTTCATACATGACACAACCTATCTCATCTATCTTTTCCCACATAGTTTGGGAGGGTCAGATATGGAATGGTTCTCTAGACTACCAACTAGCATCAAAACTTTTGACAAAATTGCTAATTTATTTCTACAACACTATTCTCACAATATCCAATATCCCGTTCATATCCGAGATCTTTGCAACTTGAAAAAAAATCATGGGGAATCCTTCTTGACATTTCTCTAAAGATGGAGACAACTTTATACATGATATTCTCGCAAGATACCCAAATGTAAAAAGTTAGACATCTTTCTCGATAATCTTCTCCCCATCTTTGGGTACCAAGTATAGCTACAAGGTCCTCTAACCTTTGATGACATGATTAAGCAAGCTGTGAGAATTGAGACATTCATGATCAAGAAAGGAGAATTGACCTTACACAAGGAAAATAAAAAAGGGTCTTCCTCCTCAAGCAAAGATAAACTCAAATTTCCCAAAAAGAACCAAAATGTTGTGAATGATGGAGTTGTGGACAATGTGACTGCCAAGCCTTCCAAGGCTGGCTTTAACCTCACTACCACAATGCAAGCAGCCAAAGCCACTAAACAGGCTGCAAAAGATTCCAAACTGAGTACTTCATGATTTTCTGGACCTAAACCTTGTGCTCCTAGACCCGAGTGTGATTTCACTCCTTTAGGAGAACCTCTTGAGGCGGTATACAAGACTCTCTTGGACAACCATTTATTCACTCTACTGGATAATTCATGACCTTATTGAACCACCTCACAATAGCTATGGAATAATCATGCTCAAGGCCTTTCTTAGGAATAGTTTATTCAATCTAAGGACTACTTCTCCCACTATGAGGTGCATTTAACTTGTCAACCCAGGGATGTATACTTGAAATGGTCAGCACAGTATGTGCACTAGGTTCCTTAAAGAGTCATTATGCTTATTTTGTAGGAAGGTAAGAAATACATAAAAGAAACCTACTCTAGTGTTGCAGGAAAAGAATACACTTATCTCCTTTCTAAAATGAATGCTATAAATTGCAAACTCTACTTAAACCTATACTTTCAACCTAGAACATCCATTATAACTATTCTTGCAGATGTTGTAGGAACATTCACAAAGTACAATGCTATAGAAAGAAACTGTAACTTCTATCTGAAATATTGGAAATATTGGAAATGCCAGAAGTAAATCTACTCTACTCTAATATATTCCACCTCCCAAGTGAGACTTCTTGGTTGGTTTTTGCTAATCTATTAACACAGAACATAAACCAAGAATTACTTCATTGTATTTCAAAAACTCATTACATAAGAACAATACATGAAACTTGAAATAACTTGCTGTAAGATATAATAGTTTTCTGTAGGATTTTCCAAATGCAAATCCACAAAACCCAAATACACCTACATGAAAATAACTTGTTACAAAGAAGAAGCACAAGAATGAAAAATCAGAACTCAGAGATGCTCAAAAGAAGAGTGAAAATATTGTTCCCTAAGTTATGAAAGAAACATTACAAAGTTCAGCCTAGAAAGGTGAACAAACCCTAAATAGAAAAACTAGGTTGCGCAATATAATTAATATAAAATATTAATTATATGTACCTAAGAGACAACGTAAGTGAAAAAATAGTAATAAAACTAACTAATTACTCTAACACCCCTCCTTAAGTGAAGCTCAGAAGGTAAGCTAACCTAGCACAGCTATGAAAGCAGGAAAGGTGGGTCCCAACAACAAGGCCTGATCAGTTACCCATTACAATGAAATCTCTATAAATTGGAGAAAAAAGAGAAAACCCAGTGGGAAAAAATCCTCTCCAAAAAGAGATATAAAAGCAAGAAAAAGACAAAGAATGACTTCAATAGACTCTCTCAAAGCCATGAGTACAATGTGTTTTGCCAACCCCCCATGAGAGAGGGTCGAGGCTCCAAAGCCCCCCAAAAATGAAAGAACCCCTGGATCAATGAACTAACCACTGTAACTCCAATGCAAAGGAGTGAAAGATAGTGAGCAGTGAAGAGGTAATCTTGAAAGATGGGGTGTCATAGGATGGCCGAGCTGATGCTCAAAGGAGTAGACATGAGGATCCTAAAATGGAATCCCCAATGCAAGTGGTATGATAGGTGTGCTGACACTATCATGAGAGAGGAGATGAGTGTCCTTTGTAGAATCCTCAACAACTACACCTAGTGGCTCAATGAATGGAGCTGGAGGGTCTGGCAGTGCTGAGGAAGAGTCTTGCTGAAGAGAAGAAACCTCAACAAGATGTGGTGTGGCAGTCAGAACAGTGGTCTTAGGAACAACACATAGGTTTAAGTGACCTGACTGCACCAAATGATGCTCTCACGGAAGAGGAGAGCTGAGCTACGATAATGGAGATGGTGGACCAAAATGTGTGAAGGTGTAGAGATGGGTGGAATGATCAACTGTCCCTATAGAAACAATGCCTCCTGTCGCACTATCCCTGATGAGGGTTGAATCTGTCATGAAATCAACTGTCTTCCCTGACCCACTAAGAGTAATCTGATGAATCGAGAGAAGGTTTGCAGATAGAGATGGAACATATAATACATCATTGAATTTTCCATCCTAAATGCTTACAGAACCTTTCCCATAGACTCTCATAATAGTGTTGTTCCCCATGAGAATGTGAGGAATAGGAGAAGCCTCAAGAGAAGAGAAGATCTCTGAAGAAGATGACATATGGTAAGAAGCACCTGAATCTAGTATCCAAGGGACCTGTGAAGGGGATGCAGCAGAAGCCCAAAATGCATGACCCTTTCCAAGATCTTGTCAAGCTGAAGAAGATGTGGTAGAAGACTGAAAAGTAGACCCCTATGAGCCAGAAGAGGATGGAGAGGAAACAGTGCTCTTTTGAAGGAGAGCTTGCAAAGCCGTAATCTATTTCTCATAGCCATCAAACTTCTTCTGATAGAAAAGTGAATCATCATGAGTTCCCTTCTGAAAATAGGAACATGAGGGTTTTTTAGTCTTTGATTTCTCCTTCTGAGGAGTAGATGGTGGTGCCTATTTCTACTTCAGCTTCCGTGAAGATGAGTGGACAACCAAAGCATGACTCATAGAGCCAGAAGAACTATCCAGCTGTTGAATCTTTGACTGCTCTCGATTCAATCAATCATAGAAGGTCTCAAAGGAAGGCATAGTTTTTTGAGGGCCCAAGGCATCCATAATGGAATAGAAGGTGGAGGAGAAGATTGAAAACTATCCACAAAGCTTTGAGAGTATCAAAAAAATACACTCATTATCTGAATTGGTCTTCCCACATCCCTGTAAAACTGAACAAAGAGAATTGAACTTCATCAAGAAGTCCTCAATGGTGGGAAAAATATCAGGAGACAAGGATGTCAACTCTGCATCAAGCTGAAGTTCCCTTAACTCATTAACTATGCCAAACAAATATGCAAACTTGTTCCACATAGCCCGAGGAGTGTTCAAATTCTCCAGGTGAAACAAGAGACTGTCAGAAACATTCAGTGATAGTAAGCCCATGGCTTCATCCATTTTATTTTTGTGCTGAAGAGCCTCAAAAGGATGCTACAGAATAGGTTGGTTCTCATCACATGACCATAGGCCATGTGACATGAGTAGCCTGGTTATGTGTGCTTTCCAGGTGTGGTAATTGTGCGGTGTCAGCCGGGCCACTGAGGGGTCTGACATTGAGAGAAGAAAAAGATGGAAGTAGAAGGGTCATTTTATAAAATTAAATGACAAAAATAAAAATCACCCCCCCACAATGTATGATTCTATCCCACGTATAGCAAAGAAATAATTACTGAAAGCACGAAAAGCGAGAAGAAAACATGGATGACAGATGCAGAGATGGAGGAAATGGAAATCTCAACTTCAATGCCAAAAATAAGGGATAAAATGGCTGAATCATTAATCAAGACCATCACCATTGTGTCTATATTGGAAACACCTTTTCGACGATGTTTTGTTTTTCAAAAATAGACACCGTATGCTCAAGTTATGGCCAAAAAAATGACTGCTCCTCCGAAGAATAGCTCTCAAGAAAAAATCAGAGATGGGAAAAATTTTGAAGGTCAAACGACCGTCGCCAGGCACTACAAATAATTTGATGGCCATCACACTGTCACCAGCCCATCATTGATGTCAGTGATGTCATTGCCAGAAAGTGGATATCGGCTACCGAAAAAAATTTGTGGCACTGGGAAGGTGACGTCACCTATCAGAAAGGTGACGTCAATAGATGGAACATGGGTGGCAGCTCCGGATGGTGGCTCAGTGGCTCGGTGGTGGTGTTGTGGTGGTGTGACCACTCCCAGGTGGTGTTGTAGTAGTGGCCGGGTGGAGCTGGGGTCACGACGGCTACCAGGTTGTGCAGAGGTGGCACGCTGGTTGGGGCGGGGTGCAAGCCAGGCGCAGGTAGCGCGTTGGCTGTGCATTGGCTGTGCGCAGGTGGTGCATTGGTGGTGTATTCTCCCTGCGCTCAAAACCTTTTAAAAAACCCTTTTTTAAATTTTTTTTCCTCAAAAAATGTGTTGTATGCCTCAAATGGCGAGAAAGATCCCCAGATGCTACTATGGCCAAATATGGCCAACTTTATATGTATTTCGACTCTCCTGGGCCTTTTGAGTGCAATGGTAGAGTCCTTTTTGGCTCAAAAGGTACCAAATTTTTATTTTTTTTTTGCATGTAAAAAAGAAACAAAAATATCATCCTACAAAGAATACCAGATCTGAAGGGCAAGCCCAGAACCCTCTAGAGAGAAGCAACTTTTCCACTTTCAGCTGTGAATCACAGCTTCAAAAAACCCTCAGACTAGGCAGCAGTAGGGAAGCTCTGATACCATGTAGGATTTGCCAAATGCTAATCCATAGAACTTGAATACACCTACATGCAAATAACCTGTTACACAGAAGAAGCATGAGAATGAAAAATTAGAACTGAGAGATGCTCGAAAGAAGAGTCAAAATATTGTTCCCTAAGTTATGAAAGAAACATTACAAAGTTTAGCCTATAAAGGTGAACAAACCCTAAATAGAAAAACTAGGTTGCACAATATAATTAATATAAAATATTAATTATATGCACCTAAGAGACAGCTTAAGTGAAAAAAAGAGTAATGAAACTAACTAATTACTCTAATATTTTCTTCCAAAAAATTTCTCTCTCTAACTTTCCTCTAACTACAAACTATCGGTCCAATCCCTATAAATAGAGGATCAAACACTTATGACAAAACCGAAAAGAAACTATCTTGCTGAAAACATGTTGGAGAAGAAGATGGAAACACAATAGCCCATGGTGTGGGTAATAAAGCTTGGGCGACCAGTTCAACATAATAAAGTGTAGAGGGAATATCGCAGTACAACATCCCCGCATCCTTGAATAGTGGCTCCTCACTCTGCTGTAGCTGGTCCTCAACAGTCTTCCTTGAATGTTGTCGACCACTCTCCAACTGCTTCCTTCCTTGACAAGTTAGTTGTGATGCAGAAATATTCATGCAACAAGATTAATCAAATTAAATCCAGATATTAGAACATATATTCTGATGGTTATATGAAATACTGCACTATATGTATAATATTGGCAAAATATGTCACAAATATCTACCCATGGTTTATCAGTTCTAACTAGACATTATCAAAAATTTTAACTGGCTAGGTTCAAAAATGTCTTGACAGAAATTAGAATAGGGTATTTAAAATTATACAAAATAAAGGCAATAATTTGGCCTCATCATCTACCCCTTGGTTAATCAAATGCTTGTCCTCAAGCATTGCATCTTCTGGCAATTGACCTAAAGTCACCAACTTTAGTTCTTCCTTGCCTCTGGCTCTTGAAGGAGTAGTAGAATCCTCTTGTTCTTTCCCAAAATTCCCTTATGTTATCCTCCTACAACCTGTCAAGCCTGGAAGTGTTGATGTCATACAAGGGCCAAAGGAGCATGGGTGGCTGCATTGTGAGAGGATACCAGAGTTCCTACCTGATTTGCCTACCCAAATCCATATATTTTGGTGCTCAGTGTATGGTTGCTTCAATGTTAATGGGGCTGTGTGGCTCTGACCTTTTGAATGCCTCTAATAATCTGCTCCACCTACGTCTGGCACCGGTCAAGGCTCTTTGGAAGAAAAAATAAGACATTTTGTCATATTCTTCATACACATCTATTCTGAGCTTGAAAATTTTATCTCTTATTTCCCTTTTAACATTCCCATATGTTAGTTTGAACCAATCCCTAAGGAATTCTTCTGGTTGACTACTTTTTTCTCTTAATGGCAGGGGTTTCAATTTCTCCAATTCTCTATTATTCTCTAGTTGTCTATCATAGTTGGCCTTGTTGTGCATCCAATACATTAGGGCCCTTAGGTGTATATCCCCTATGTAAAGTAGGGGGTTCCATTCAGTCTCTGTCGGGATGATGAAATTATGCACATACAACTCACAGAGTAAGTTTTGTTGCCATGATGGAAGGGTCTGATATAAACCATAA
Source organism: Thuja plicata (assembly GCA_018584345.1). Taxonomy (NCBI): domain Eukaryota; kingdom Viridiplantae; phylum Streptophyta; class Pinopsida; order Cupressales; family Cupressaceae; genus Thuja; species Thuja plicata. Next base: position 161,572 of record MU222823.1, read on the forward strand.
AATTCTTTGACTAATTTGAACTCTGCGTTTACATCCTTGAGGGTCATCATCAACTGAAATAAGAGGAATTGTTCTTTTAGACAGATGGTATAGACCCTAGGTGTTGTTCTACAAGCAATTATCTAGTCATTCAGCTTAAGGGCATGTTCCATCCTTTGTTTTTGTCTTGCCAATTGATCTTTTAATTATGCAATTTCCTCTCCTTGTTCTGCTATTACTTTCTACAATTTCTTTTTCTCTTCTCCCCATAGAATGGTTGTCAACAAATGCTTATTATATAACTGGAAGAGAAGAATTTGTAGAGTTATTGGACCACTATTTTCATCCTGGTTATTCTTCCTCCTTTGCTCCCTCCATGACTACTCTAAGAAATTTATTAACCAAGTTCACTTATAGGAAACTAGGGTAGTTTCTATGCAAGCTAGCTAGTGAGCTATAGGGGTTTCTTCTTCACAGTTTGGGACATCCTGATGACTAGCTCCTAGGTCATTTTGACATACATTTGGCTTAGCTTCACACTCCTCATCTAGATTTTGAGAAATGTCTGGAATCTCAGACTGGCTGGGAGAATCATCTGGAATAATATGAATAGGAGTTTCCTCCTCAAATTGTTTTGGGGAAGCGAACTGGCTTTCAGTGGGTACTTTAGGAATCTACCCTCTCATCCTAGAGCTTCTTCTTACAAGGGTTTCCTCAACCTCTACAACCTTTTTTCTTACTAACCCTCTTTGGTTTCTCTGCTACAGGAGTAGTGGTTGCAGGAACTGACTTCATTTTCTTCCCTCTCAAGACTGTAGGGTTTCGTGGCTCAGCCGTAGGAACTGAAGTTTCTCCATCTAACTTATTTTTTCCTTTTGTTTGGGTGGAAGTAGATAAATTTCTCATATGAGTAGGTAAAGGTATAGTTTCTTGTAAATTTTTGGTTTTTTCCCCTTGGGTACCTTGGTCAACAACTGGGTCAGTGGGGACTGCATTATCTTGGCTAATTTGCACATTAGGGGCAATTTGAGGCTATAGGGTTTTATGCCTGATAAATTATGCCCATGCCATAGGAGAGATGTCCCTAAGAGATTTCTCTATGAGAAATTTAATTAGGGCATGGTGAGTAATAGAATTTTCATTTCCTTTCTGGGTGTCCTCGACACTAATGCATAACATATTAAACAAGAAATTGGGGACATTCATTGGAATATTATGCCTTACATAACTAAGAAACTTAAAGATGTGCGTACAAATTAGAAAATCTTCCTTCATAGGTAAAATACCTAATAATATGCATGGCCAAATCATAATATGGTGGAGGAATGGACATTCTTTTGCACCCGTATTTAGTAATCTCTAGTGGAGGATCACCTAGTAGGGTAAACTAGGCCCTAGTTGACCTGGCATCATGTACATTGGGGTAGTGTTCCCCTGCTACTGGCAGCCTGGTTATTTCCACTATTCATTCCTTTGTGGCAATGACTATCAACCCCCACACTGTTGCTTGGCCTTCATCAAGTGTGTTTGCAAATTCTATTGCTGCTTCTTCATCAAACTCCATCAATTTCAAGAAATATCCCAGCCATCCATAAGCGTTAAATCTTCTTACTACCTCGACATCAAAAAGTAAAATACCATGAACTACAGGTTCATGCCACTGCAATTGACCCCCCATTTGTGCTTACCAAATTCAACCTCTACTCTAATCTCGACAATTACCTTCTTCTCTTTTTAATTTTAGACTACCCCTTATAAAACCACAGACCCTTTTTCACATTCTTCTGGAATTCTTGGTATGAACAATAATAATGTACTTTAATAGAATGAATTATAGATATTCATGTGAGAGTTATGTCATGGTTTTAATTCTGGGTCACATCTAGTCTGACAATTAGGGATTTATTTAGGAATAAAGGTATGACACTTGACACTTGTGTGATGCGGCAACTGGATTTTAATTAAGACAAGGCCGAAGTACAGATTTGAGGATCTTAATGAGTAAATAGAAATGACATTTAGGAATTGGTACACTTCCCCACCCCCTATGAAACATTGATAAGTGTCCTCACTTGTCACACTTAATAGGAGGTATGAAACTGGCTTCAGGCTGCAACGATACATTTATTGCAGTATTAAATATAACCAACAAAATCTATGTGCTAAAAATGGAAATAAATTTGAAAAGCTCATACCTATTAATTCATTGTTTCACGTGCCAGCAAAAGGTGGCAAGAGTGGAATGATGGTGGTGGCACGCATCAGCGCATGATCTCTTTATTGAAAGCATAGAAAAATGATGACGTGGAAGGTGGGTGGATGGAAGATTAAGGAATGAAAAGAGTTGAAAAAGAAGAATGTAGAAAGTGAATGGGGAATTGAACTTTATGTAAACATAAAGTTTTTATTATGGTCATGCTTCAAAGGAATTCTTATTGAAGAGCTGCAGGAAGAAGGTTGACACCCTCTACTATAGGAAGTGTTACCTGTTGATTCTTTAAAACTGGCTGGTATAATTGTTGTAGGAAGTCTTCTTTCATCTGTGGCTGGTGATACAACTTTAGTCGATGTCTATTGACTAATAGCTTGAAGTGTACTGGGTCGATTGTGGTCAACTGGACTGCTTCATTTATAAATACATGGCTTATTTCATATGGACCTAGCCATCATGTCTGCAACTTGCCTGGTATTTCTTGGAATCTGGAATCATACAACAATGCCCAATCTCCAACCTAGAACTGCTTACTCTTAATATGGGAGTCATGCCACTGTTTCCTTTGCTTTTGGATAATTTTTGTGTGCTTGAGGGAAAACTTTTGCATTTCATCCAAAGAATTGAGATGCAGCAAGCGCTCTCTCTATACTGTAGGAAGATCAATATTTAACTCCAGCACTGTTCTTAATGTCTTGTGTTCAAATTCAATGGGTAGCATTGCTGCTTTACCATATAAAAGTTCAAACAAAGTGAACCCTATGGTGGTCTTCCATGCTATTCTATAAGCCCAGACGGCTTCAAATAGTTTTCTGCTCCAATCTCGGTGATCCAAATGAACTGTCTTTGTTAAGATTGCTTCTATATCCTAATTGGTAATTGTTGCTTTCCATTGGCTTGAGGGTTATAGGGGCTTGAATTCTGATGTCTAATATTATATTCCTTCATGAGTGTTGTTATCATATTGGAAGTGAATTGGGTACCTTGATCAGTAACAAGTTCTCTTGGCACACCATATCTAGTAAAAATTTCTTCATACAGAAATTCTGCAACTTTATGATCCCTGGCATGCTTCATTGCTCTTACTTCAACCCATTTTGTTAGGTAATCAGTGCAAACCAAGATGTATGACTTCCCATTGGATGGAGGGTCTATTGGACCAATAAAGTCCATGCCCCATTTATCAAATGGTGTTACCACCACCTATGGATTTAAGGGCATTTCATCTGATCTTGTTGGTCGGCCCATTCTTTGACATTTGTCACACTTCCTTGTATAACTGGCTACATCTTTGTGAAGTGTAGGCTAGTAGTAGCCAGTTGTTAAAATCTTCAGTGTTGTCCTTTTGGCTGCAAAGTCTCCCCCACATGGTTCATTATTACATGAATGCAGAATGTCATATGTCTCATCTTTTCTCACACATCTCATGACTTGGTCAGGTCCAGTGCAAAATAATGTGTTGTCAATCCAAGAGAAATGGAAGCCTTTATCTACAAGCAACCTCTTATCCTTATAAGAGAAATGTGTGGGCATTTTGTTAGCTACTAGGTAATTAGCTATATTAGCATACCATGGATTTTGGATAGAAATATGAAATAAATGCTCATGGATTTTTGTATCTTCTTTAGCATGGTGAATTCTGGATAGATTATCAGCTACCACATTTGTTTTCCCTAGCTTGTCAATGATTGTTATATCAAATTCCTATGAAAGAAGAAGCCATCTTGCTAACCTACCTATGATGGAAGGTTTGTTCATGAGATACTTAATTGCTGCATGGTCAGTATGAACAAAGATGGGATAACCAGTTACATAATGGTGAAATTTGTTTAGAGAATAAACTACTACTAGCAATTCTTTTTCAGTCACTGCATAGTTTAACTCTAATCAATGGAGACTCTTACGGATATAATAGATTGCATTTTCAAGGTTTCTAGACTTTTTTCCTAGGACAAAACCTATGGCATAGTCTGAAGCATCTGTATGTATGTGAAATGAAAAACTCCAGTTAGGACTCCTAAGTATTGGTGCAGTTGTCAAAAGTGACTTGAGCTGCAGGAAGGATTCATCACATTATTTTGTCCAAGTAAATTCAGCTTCTTTGGTAAGTAAGGTGTACAGAGGACTAGCTATTTGACTAATGTTCTAGATAAACCTTCTATAATAACCAGCGTGACCTAGGAAAGATCTGACATCTTTTTGCTTAGTGGGAATAGGGAGTGTGAGAATTACCTCTATCTTCGCAAGGTCTACCTGGATTCCATCTTCGGAGATAAAATGTTCCAACACCATGCCTTCTTGTATAATCATAAAGCACTTTCGACTGTTGAGAGATAGGTTGTGTTCCTGGCATCTGATTATTACTCTCTCCAAGTTCTCCAGGGCTTCCTCAAATGTGACACCAAATGTAGTGAAGTTGTCCATGTAGAATTCCATGCAATCATGTGATATATCAGCAAAAGATGCTGATCACAGCTCTTTGAAAGGTAGCATAAGACAAATTGTAATACTAAATAAGCATATGTGCCCCAAGGGCATGTGAATGTGGTCTTCTCCTAATCTTTGGGGGCAATGCTTATCTGATTGTAACCACTCTATCCATCCAGAAAGGAGAAGTATTTCTTTCCAGCCAAATTATCCAAGACCTGGTCAATAAAAGGTAAAGGAAAATGATCCTTCTTTGTGGCATTATTTAATTCCTTGTAATCCACACATATCCGCCACTTACCTCCTCTCTTAGGTACAATGACCAATGGTGATACCCACTTTCTATCAGAGATTGGATAGATGAATCCAACATCTAACAACTTCTACATCTCAGTTTTGACTATTTCTCTCAGTGTGAGATTTATTCTCCTCTGAGGTTGACAAAGTGGCAAGCTTCCATCACTAATGTAGATTCTATGGGTGCAAATTTTAGGGTTTAGTCCTTCCATATCCCCATAATCCCATGCAAAGGCTTTTTCATGTTGATTGAGGAGTTTGGTTAACAATGCCAACTGTGATTGGGACAACTTGTTGTTTACATGGAGGTTATGACCAGGGGAAAGTTCCACTATTGTTGTTAGCTCTACCATTAACACTTTGGGCATTGGACTTCTAGCTATTTCACTTGTCAGTAATTGATCAATTATCTCAGGGGTTGCTGGAAACACACAGTCCTCATAGGTACATAGCTGTAAAATAGAACTCTCTAAAAGATATTTAGCCATAATACATTCATTGGTAAGAATTCTATGTATTACATCATCTTCCTCTTGCATCTTTAGAAAAGATTGTCTATGCAACATCATGAGCTGGGCTACTAAATTCAGCTCTTCCTCCTCATCCCCTAAGTCTGGCCAAATAGGTTCTCCCAAGTCTAGCTGGGGCTAGGCAGGAGGATATAGGGATACCTTCCTTATGGCTTGACCATTTGAAATTATCATACTGCCTGATCTGCAACTAATTTTGGCATCAGTGGTTGCTAGCCAGGGTCTTCCCAAGATTACAAGATAGCCAGGAAAGTTTACTTTAGGTGATAGGATAAGAAAATCAGTAGGATACTCCCATGAATCTAAGGTGACTACCACATCTTCTATGAGACCATCTGGAGTAACAGTTGAACTATCAGCAAGTTGTAACACTATGGGTGTTGTTCTTAAGCCTTCTATTCTTAGCCTATGCATTTTATCTTTAGTCATCACATTTATTGCTACTCCCAAATCAACTAAAGCATTTTTCACAGTCTGTCCATTTATTATTAGGTCGACTATTGGGCTGCCATGATCTGAATACTTTGGTATTACCACCTTTCCTAACATGATATCTTCTAATTGCCCTACAACATGGACTATTTGAGGGTCTTTCTTCTTCTGTCCTGACTTCTTAAGGCATGCTTCCTTAATAGCCTTTCCATAAAAAGGTATATCTTTGATAGCTTGGAATAGAGGGATTTGGATGTTCATATTTTTCAGCTGCTCAATAATATCAAATGTTTCGGCCTCTTGGGATATAGGTTTTTCTTTGTTTATCCTAGGTGGAAAGAGTGGATTTATTGAAGTGTGGACAGTAGTTCTGCTGGGTATATCAATTGGCTAGCTGGTATTTGGCAGTGTGACTTCTAGAAGTAGTGCTGCAAGAATGTCTGCAAATTCTATGATAATAGGATATTTAGGTTTAGGTAGAGTGGTATCAGACCTCAAATGGATATCATATATCTCTAGTGAATAAGTAGGGCACTGCTGAGTGTCAATAGTGTACGTTTGCTGCTGCTATTTTTTGTTTGGATTTGGCTAAGGTTGAGCAGGTAATTGGGTTGGCTTTGGATTAGCATTAGTTGCTATAGGAGGTGGCATTATTGTAGGTGGTTATACTAGAGGTGGTAATTGTGGACAGCTAGAATTTTGGTTAGGCCATTGTGGAGGCGCCCTCCATTGATTAGTTTGTGGCCAATTTCCTTGCGGTGGTTGCCATTGATTATACTGATTAGGCCACTGGTTATTTTTCTAGTTAGGCCACTGGTTATTTTGCTGGTTTTTCCACTGGTTAGGCCACTGGTTATTTTTCTGGTTAGGCCACTAGTTATTTTTCTAGTTAGGCCACTGGTTATTTTGCTGGTTTTGCCACTGGAGATTTTGCTGGTTAGGCCACTGGTTATTTTGCTGGTTAGGAAACTGGGGTTGAGAGTACTGAGAAGTGTTCTGATAACTTTGGTTTTTCCATTGATTATTGTTAGAATTTGAAAATTGTAGAGGATCTTGTGGCATACCTTGTTGTGAAGCCCATGGTCGACATTGAGCAATGAAGAACACTTGATCATTGTCTCCATCTATCTTCATGTATTCAGTTGGAAAATGTTGATTTTCTAGGTTTGCTACCAGCTTACATCTGCAGTCTTTATTTTGTTTGCGGCAGTGTGGATAGTACTTAGCCAATTGTGATTCATCCTCTACATGCTTCTTCTTGGCAGTCATTGTGTCTAAATGTGTAGCTACATCATTTATGATGTCTTTCTTGAAATCCACAAACAAATTAGATATCTCCAACTTTGAAATGCCCAAACTAATCCCTTTCATGACTGTGGGATGGTATCCTCTGCCTTTCTTCACAATTGACCTTGAATAGTTGAAACAGATTTTCTTGAGGTCATCCCAGGAGGATTGGGATATGTCTCCACCAACCATCAAGTCTAATTCTTCCAGACAATTTTCGTTTACCCCTCTTAAGAAGACTACTTTCTGTGAATCCTCTGCCAGTACATGTTGGGGGTTCTTTTGCATTGTGTACAAGAAATGTGAAACATAGTCCTCTAATGTTTCATCCTCCTTTTGAGACATCCTAAAGATGTCATCTCCTTTTGGGTCACTCCCCTTGCAATATTATTTGTATTTCTGTATAAACAATGTCTGCATCTCATCCCAGGTACCTGCTGCATTGGCCCCTAAGCCCATGAACCATCGTAAAGCTGACTCTTTTAGTGTTGCAGGAAGCAACTTGAGCTTATGGGCATCGGTATTATAGTTGAAGGTACGATAGAGTATGTCAAACTCAAACAAGAAAGTGTAAGGATCCTTTGTTATAAGACCATAAAACATTGGAAGAGAAGTTGTAGGTATATTTTTGAGATTAACATTGTTTATAAGGCTAGGGAGAGGAAATGGGAAAGTAGAGTGTGCCATTACTGGGGGTATTTGATTATGGGGTTGCTGTTGGAAAGGAGCATTAGCTACAGGATTTTTAACAACAGGTGGATTTGGTCTAGAATTATCTATAAAGCTGGCCAAGACTTTAGCAAAAGGATGAAGACCGCTTGTATCAAATGGTTTTGCTTTGGAGGAAGATGCTGCAGGAAAGTCAGGACATGCATCTTCAAAGGGTAACTCAACTTCTTCAACTTCCTCGTCCAAATTAGCAGACTCTACTAGGAGAAATCTTCCATATTCATCTCATTGCCTTTCTCTTTGATGCATGAAATTGAATCCTTCACGCTTGTGAAGTAATTTTTAGGAATACAAATCTAAAAACTAACTAGAAATGAAAAAATGACTCAAAAATGTTCCTAGCTTGACACCATCCCTGGCAGCGGCGCCAAAAATGAACTGCCTCACAATAGGTGTGGAATAATCATGCTCAAGGCCTTTCTTAGGAATAGTTTACTCAATATAAGGACTACTTCTCTCACTATGAGGAGAATTTAACTTGTCAACCAAGGGATGTATACTTGAAATGGTCGGCACAGTATATGCACTAGGTTCCTTAAAGAGTCATTATGCTTATGCTGCAAGAAGGCAAGAAATACATAAAAGAAACCTACACTAGTGTTGCAGGAAAATAATACACTTATCTTCTTGCTGAAATGAATGCTAGAAATTGCAAACTCTACTTAAACCTATACTTTCAACCTAGAACATCCATTATAACTATTCTTGTAGATGTTGCAGGAACATTAAAAAAGTACAATGATGCAGGAAGAAACTGTAACTTCTATCTGAAATACTAGAAATACTAGAAATTTTGGAAGTAAATCTACTCTACTCTAATCTATTCCACCTCCCAAGTGGGCCCCCTTGGTTGGTTTCTGCTAATCTATCAACACAGAATGTAAACCAAGAATTACTTCATTGTATTTCAAAAACTCATTACATAAGAACAATACATGAAACTTTAAATAACTTACTATAAGATATAACAGTTTTCTTCCAAAAACTTTCTCTCTCTAACTTTCCTCTAACTACAAACTATTAGTCCAATCCCTATAAATAGAGGATCAAACACTTATTACAAAACAAAAAAGAAACTATCTTGTTGAAAACATGTCGGAGAAGAAGATGGAAATGCAATAGCCCGTGGTGTGGGTAATAAAGCTTGGGTGACTAGTTCAACATAATAAAGTGCAGATAGAATATAGCAGCACTACATCCTCGCATCCTATAATAGTGGCTCCTCCATTTTAGTAGTCGTGTCTCCTGGTGTTGTGATGATCACTCCGCCATAGCTGGTCCTCAACAATCTTCCTTGAATGTTGTCAACCACTCTCCAGCCGCTTCCTTCCCTGACAAGTTAGTTGTGGTGCAGAAATATTCATGCAACAAGATTAATCAAATTAAATCTAGATATTAGAACATATATTCTAATGGTTATATGAAATACTGCACTATATGTATAATATTGGCAAAATATGTCACAAATATCTACCCATGGTTTATTAGTTCTAACTGGACTTTATCACAAGTTTTAACTAGCTAGGTTCACAATTGTCTTGACAGATATTAGAACAGAGTATTTAAAATTATACAAAATAAAGGAAATAATTTGGTCTCATCACTTATGATCCACAACCAAAACCCTCGATAGTGAGGTTATTGCTTTGGGAGGTCACAATAAAAATTATGATCACCAAGCTTTCAAAGATCCATTTCCTCCCCATGGAAAAGGTGAATCATCTAAAGGAAAAAATACTGATGCTAGGGTCAACTATACATACACCAATAACGACAATGTCATTAATATGGTTGAACCTGTTGATACTGAATATTGTAATGTCATCATTCTCAAAGGAAGAGAAGATACTTCCAAGTCCAAAACACCTTTCATTTTGTGAGGGTCTACGCCTCAGTCTTCTAAACAAGAACAGTCTCAAGTTAGTGCTAAAGTTGTTACTCGATCTCGTGCTAAGATCATCCTCAAAGGCCCTAATCCTTCTATGTCTACATCAACTCAACCTTTAGAAAAAGCTAAGGTTGACTCTGCCAATAAGAATCCAAAAGTGGGTTCCTCATCTAATGCTGCCAATTACAACATTCTTGATCAATTGCAATGTACTAATGCTCAAATCACTATTTTTGAGCTACTAAAATCTCCCCTGCTCATAGGTAAATCCTGGAAAAAGCCCTTACCAAGGCAAATGTCCCAAATGATCTTGATCTCAACCAGTTTCAATCCAGGGTAGGTCACTTGACCTCCTCCCATTATTTGTCTTTCTCTAAGGAAGATGACCATTCTTTGAGTCACCTGCATAATGACCCTCTGCACATTAAATCATGATTGGTCCAAAGCGGTGTTTGTCGTGTTCTCATAGATAATGACGCTAGCCTCAATATTTTCTCTACTAGTTTCCTTACTGAGTTAGGCTATGGTGAAGATTGCATTGATGCCGACAAAAAGATTACTATTAAGGCTTATGATGAGGAAGAACATAAACCCAAGGGGCTATTTGTGTTACCAATCAGAGTTGGCCCTATTGAACAAGATGTTATCTGTCAAGTGCTTGACATTCCTTTGGCATACAATATTCTATTAGGCAGGACATGGATTCATGAAATGCAGGTTGTCCCTTCAATGTACCATCAATGCATTAAATTCTCATTCCAAGGATCTAAAGTGACTATACCTGCTAACACACGCTATGATTGCAACGCCCTCACAAAATCTGCTGACATCTTTATGCCTACCAACAGAGAATCTATTGAACTCCTTGAGACTAAATTAAAAGAAATGGAAAAGAGTTTGACACTTGAAGAAACTGACATGGGAGGATATCAGATTGAACCTGTGCTATCTATTACATCTTTGTCTTTGTCTCCACGTTCTTTTGGGAGACCTTCTAAGAGCTCTAAACCTTCTATGGTTCCTCCTCCAACAAAGTATGGTGGTACCTTTGTACAAGCCACAGTAACATTAGAAGAAGAAGTTGAAAATAGAGTTATCAAAGCTTGGATCTATAAAGGAGAAGACAATTCTACACAAACTACTCCTCCTTATGACATAAAACCTGAGCAATATGGCAAAGGTCTATCTATTATGAAAAATTTTGGCTATAAAGGAAATGGTCCCATAGGTGTGAATCATAAGGGACTGATTGCACCACTTGAAGCTATTGGTCATAGAACACGCGACTCTATAGGTATAGGCTTCAAGAAACTCACATTTCAACTAGGTATAAACAAGTTCGTACCTCAAGAAGATAAACAACCAATACCTGAAGAAACATCTAAAACTGAAGAATCTGAAGATAGCTCTAATGAGGATAGTTTTCTTTATCCTATTCCTCTAGACCTAGCGGCATTCTTTGCTGAGCCAAATGACTTTATAATACAGGTCAGTATAGTAGACACTGATAGCGATTCTGATGACACCACTTCCTTTGCTCCATTAACTTATGAGGAGTGGAAAGAAATATATACTCTAAATCTAGGTCATCAGGGTGATTTATACATACCACCACACTTTCAAGAACAGTTTGAGAAGGAATCCCAGTCACTTCTCACTACACAAGAGCCAACTGATGCTACAAACACTAATGAGGTACCTAGGTCAAAAGGTGCTCATCTGACCATAGCAGAGGTTCTAGGTAAAACTCATCCCAACTGGGGACAAACGGTGGATTTCACTCACGTTCTTGACATGACACCTAATGATGAAATGGACTCTCATGAATATGAGTTCGACAAATTTTCATATGCCACCTCCGATAGAGATACAAATATAGCTAACGCATATGAAAACCTTCTCAAAGTAGATGAACGGTCTAGTGTAAGGTCACACGAGTCTGACTCCATATATTTTAACATGTCGTCTACTATGGTTGCTAGGAATCAAAGGAATTCAACTATAGCTCTAGATGATATTGCTTTAGGTCTCAACTTCCTTGTCCATGATTTTGATGATTATACTGTGAACACACTTGAACCCATCACTTCTCTTTCACTTCACCATCATGAGATTATAGACTGGAACTCTACCTCCGCATCTAATGAAGTCCTTAGGTTCTAGAATGATTATGCTCTTGCCTGTTACCTACACGCTATCGAACCTATAATGTCCTCCACTATCGAAGAAAGTTTCGACATGACTAAGGCTGACATCAAGTATCTTAGTCACAAAATCAAAGGAAGAAAAAATAGGTGCTCTGATGGTGAAAACCAAATTGTGGTAGTATCAGAGGCTAAAATAGTCAAAATAAAAGATGTATCCAAGGGTGAAAACCTCTCTGAGGAGCCTGAGGATGAGATACTTGATGCACTTCCAAGTCATTTTTAGGAATGATCATCTGTGCTTATTGAACCAACTCAACCTATCAACTTGGGTACAGAGGTAGAACCTCGGATCATTCACTTGGCACAATCACTATTAGAGGCAGAAAGAGAGGAATTCACTACAGTCTTCCAAATTAAAAAGATAAAATTTGCATGGAAATATTTAGACATGTTGGGATTAGACCCTAATCTAATCATGCTTCATTTGTCCATTGCACAAGGTGTCAAGCCTGTTAAGCAGAAGCTTCGCAAAATGCATCCACATGTAGCTCTACTTGTCAAGGCTGAATTGGAGAAACTTCTTAACGCAGTGTTTATCAGAGTAATTGACTATGCAGAATGGACCTCTAACATTTTTCTATTATCAAAACATGATAAATCTATCTGAGTCTACATAGACTTCAGAGACTTGAATTTGGCATGTCCTAAGGATTACTTTCCATTGCCCAATATTGATATGATTGTAGATATTACAGCAGGGTATGAAATGTACTCACTAATAGATGGTTTCTTTGGCTACAACCAGGTAAAGATCATGCCAAAGTACCAAGAGAAAACTACTTTCACATGTGCCAGGGTCACTTTCTGTTGGAATGTCATGCCCTTTGGACTCAAAAATGCTAGTGCTACATATCAGAGAGCTGTTACTACTATATTTCATGACATGATGCATAAAACAATGGAAGATTATGTGGATGACACTTTAGCTAAGAGCATGCACCAAAAGAAGCATCTTGTAGATCTAGGTCCTATACTAGATCATATGGAATAGTTCAGTCTGAGGCTCAATCCTAAGAAATGCACATTTGGCGTAACATCTTGAAAATTGATTGGCTATATCATCTCTGCCAAAGGCATCAAAGTGGATCCTGCAAAAGTACAAGCTATCATGGAAATGCCATCACCAAAGAATATTAGACAAATGAGAGGACTTCAAGGCTGACTGCAGTATATCTGGTGTTTTATCTCACAATGAACAAGTCACCACCATTCACCAAGAATTTGCACAAGGGTTTGGCTTATCAATGGAACAACGAATGTGATGAAGGGTTCACACAAATCAAATAGTATCTTGCAAACCCACCAATATTTATGTCTCCTATTCATGGGAAGCCACTTATACTTTACATCTCTGCTACGGATACATCATTGGGTATCCTATTGGCTCAAGAAGATTAGGACAACAAAGAACGGGCTATCTATTACATTAGTATAACTCTGGTCTCATATGAAACAAAATATTTTGCTATAGAGAAGGCTTGCCTTGTAGTGGTATTTGCTTCACAAAAATTATGGCACTACATGCTGGCTCATACTACACGTCTAATTGCTAAAATTGATCCTCTAAAATATTTTCTCAGTAAAGCTACCCTCATGGGTAGACTAGCTAAATGGGTCATGCTTATCAGTGAATTTGATATTGAATATGTAGAAAGGAAAGCCATTAAGGGATAGGAAATTGCAGATCAATTAGTAGAAGCACCTCTAGTAGATCATCAACCATTGCACATTGAATTTCCAGATGAGTCCATATTACTTCTCACACATTGATCATGGACTATGGTTTTTGATGGTTCATTTACCCAACAGGGGTCAGGTACTATAATATTGTCCATTACACCTCAAAGGTACTCTTTAACAAAAGCATATAAGATGTTGTTTCCTTGTACAAACAACATTGCTGAGTATGAAGCCTTAATAAATAGTATGAAGATCGCCCTTGAGTGGTGCGTAAATGAACTCAATGTCCTTGGAGATTCACAGTTAGTCATTAATAAAGTAAATTATGTCTATCAAATAAAGGAAGACAAGTTGGTGCCTTATAAATGGTTGGTTGATGACCTCAAAAATTATTTTGTTCACATCACATTTCAACAAGTTCCAAGGGTAGATAATAAAACAACAAATGCCATGGCTACTCTTGCCTCCATGCTACAGATGCCAAAAAATTATTTTTGACATGAATTCCTAGTGGAGACATTACGCTACCCAACCTATGATTCCCCCAATTCCTAGATGATTTTTTCTATCATTGGACATGCATCATCTCACTACCATCATATCTTTTCCTACCTTCATGACCAGATTATTCCAGACACTTACACCTAGAATGAGAAACATCAGTTAATCTGCAGTGCTTCACGGTTTGTCATCATAGCTAACGAATTTTATAGACATGGTCTAGACGGTACCCTCCTTAGGTTTTTTGAACCCGATGACTCCAAACATGCATTAGTAGAGGTTCATGAAAGCATCTTTTGGTCTCACTCTAATGGCTTGATACTGGCCCGTAAACTTATTAGAGCTAGTTACAATTGGCCATATATGGAAAAAGAAGCTACATAGTTTTCTAAGTCTTGCAAACAATGTCAACTACATGGTAATCTAATTCATGCTCCAGCCAAGGAGCTTATTCCCTTCATTACTTTCTGGCCATTTCAACAATGGGCCTTTGAGTTAGTGGGAAATATTTATCCCTCATCCTCAAATGGACATAAGTTCATAATCATAGATACAAACTATTTTACCAAGTGGGTGGAGGCAGTTCCTCTCACCGTTGCCAACAAAAAATTAGTAGCTATGTTCATTCTCAACTACATCATCTGCAGGCATGGTGTACCCTCAACAATAATCATTGATAATGAGGGGCAATTCAAAAAAAAGGATTTGACATAACTATTCTCTAAGTTCAAAATTACTCGAAATTGGTCTTCCATCTATTATCCTTAGGGTAAGGGATAGGCGGAAGCATCCAACAAGACAATCCTTAAAATCATGCATTGCACAGTGCACAAATCTGGATGAGATTGGCATCTCCAAATCAATCCAGCTCTCTAGGCATACAGGAAAAGCATAAGAACACCAACAGGGGCTACACCCTACGCTTTGGTTTATGGAGCAGATGTTGTGTTACCAATTGAGGTTGAGATTCCTTCTCTACGAGTCTCCCTAAAAGGCCTTATTACTAATGAAGATAACAGAATATCTCAGCTACAAGAGCTAGAACTACTTGATGAATGTTGGCAAGTGACGTTCGATCACCTTAGAGCATACCAGAAAAGGATGTCCAAGAGCTATAACAAGAAGGTTAGACCAAGAGATTTCCAATCGGGTGACCTCATTCTAAGGGAGAATCCTAAGAATCAACAACATCGGATCCATAAAGGGAAATTTGAACCAAACTGGCTTGGTCTATATATTATCACGATAGTGTTTGGGTCTTGCACCTATCAACTTTATACTACTAAAGGAGAACAACTCAAAGATCCCATCAACGCTCTTCATCTGAAGTGGTTCTATAGCTGAGACATCTTCAATGTCTTCATGTATATAGTAAAGTCCTGAAAAAATTCTAAAAATCTGAAAAATTCCTGAAAAATGATCATCTTAGTGAAAACCTAGCAATAGGCACTCTGATGTATCTCCAAAAAAATAATATATTCCAAAAATACAAAAAAAAAAAAAAATTGAAAAATACAAAAAAAAAGAGAAAAAGAAAAAAGGTACCATTGATGAAAACCTGGCAAACAGGCGTCATGGTAGCAAAAAAAAAGAATTTCCGCCAAGAAGGTGAAAACCTAGTAAACAGGCGCCTCTTGTTCCACATTGCTATATCTATCGTAGCTCCACTTGTCTTTACACATTTTCTCTCTTGAATTGTTGCTTTCCTGCCTTCCTGCTTACATTTGCTTTCCATTTCCCGTCACGACACCAAATCACATGGATTGAAACTGGTCATATTCTCAGGGAAACCCTCCTGGTCTTGGGGGCATTGTCCTATTACCTTTTTGGATCTACTTTGTGACAATCACTAGTAGTTATCACTGTGTTTTCCTACTGTCACTTAGCTTATACTGAGTTCTCTCTCTCTTTGAGAATCTCCCTAACATCAGTCACCAGTGGTTCTCACTGCATCTTCCTACTGATGTATAGCTAGTTCTATGATCTCCTAACTTGATCATCTCTCTTGCGTCAGTCACCAGTGGTTCTCACTACATCTACCTATTTTCATCATACTATTGAGATTGCTCGCATCAATTACAGTTAGAGTTATACTCAAATGCTCTATCTATCGATACTCTGTCTTGACAATTCTTTGCTTTAGTTTGTACATATCTTTCGGTCACTTTCGTGACACTCTGATTCCTTTGCAAACCCTACTGATTTGTCATTGATTCAGTGCCATACACTTAGGGGCAACCAAATATCATTTTTCCTTGCAACATACGTCAAGTTAGTCATCATTACTTGGGGGCATGGGTCCCCCATTTGATCACATCTTTGGTTTACACCTGAGTCAGTAATCTTGTCATTTCTCAAGGACTCGCTACTGACACAAACTGGTATTTTTTAACACTATCTTTAGACACACCTGTGTTTTTCAAAAACACATTGGATATGTTAAACGTAAACATCTATTGATAACAATCAAACACAATGCACTCACAAGAACAACGGTGTTTTTTTAACACCTCTAAACATAAACATATTTGAAAACTCTAAAACTGGCTGAGCTATGCTTAAATATTTCTTTGTATAATGTCTATTATCATGAATTTCATTGATATTTTCTTTGTCTACTATTTGTTGGTGTAGTCCTGATGATCTGGCAATGTGTAATAAATAGGGTGTATGTGATAAGAGCTCCCGCACTAAGGTGGAACAACCTCACATCCCTCAATCTTGTTTATTTGCATGCCATGGTGAGGTCGGTACTATTTCCTTATTTTTTATTGCTCTATTTTTTATTTATATGTTTGTTTATGCATGATCGCACTCATGGTTATCTTGACTTTGAATGCCTCAATACTGTTGTACTCTTGCAATATCAACTGGAAACAATGTTCAGGTCATCTTGGCTTTTGTGCCCTAGTGCTTACGTTTGTTTCCTACATTTTATCCGATGAAAAATTTATATTCATATCCTTATGGTTGCATTGTGGCACCAGTAAGGGTTGTATCGACTTTGATGTTTCAAAAATTCTCAATGATGATGATTTTATGATGAGTTTCACAACCATGTCATTTTCATCTAGCATAGGATTGCATTTTCATTCTAGACTTGCATTGTGGTAGTGATTTGGTGTTCTCTTCATTGCATTCTCTTGGGTTCATACATTGGGGAGTTCTTCTTCACTGTCCTGGTTTCATCACGACTACACAGGTGTTCGATCCTCACTCTCGATTCTTCACATGTTCTTTTGGTTAGCATTCGTTGTCCTACATGAGATGTTAGTACCATACACATTACATATTCACAACTCATTATCATCTACACATTGCATTAACATATTCTCATTCATAAGTACATTCACATCCATCATTTGCATACATATTTGCATCTCCATACATGTGCATTTCATACATTTACATATATTCCAAAAATGTTCATACATTTGCATACAGTCTGAATCATCTACACATCTAAGCATATAAGAAACATCTCATAAAAGATAATATGACACA
>MU222823.1:191636-214443 GCA_018584345.1 Thuja plicata
CGTTATGGTTAAATTATATGATTTTACCTGATTTAAAGTTTACAAGTATAAATGTTGAACAAAATTTTAGATTTGGGTTTGCGTTTATGTTTCAGAATTTTGAGTTTAGGATTGCATTTAAATGTTTTAGAATTTGAGTTTGCGTTTGTGTTTATGTTTTAGAATTTGAGTTTGTGTTTGTGTTTATGTTTCAGACTTTGAGTTTGCGTTTGCGTTTATGTTTAGATTTATATTCAACCTAAAAAAATTCATTTCTAGAAAATGAAGAAAAAAACAATTATATTATAATGCTACATAAAGAAAATCTAAAACAATTCATTTCTAGAAAATGAAAAAAAAAAACAATTATATTCTAATGCTACATAAAAAAAATCATTTTACACATATGCATAAATAGAATAAAACATTTAAACAAACAAAAAAAAAAAAGGGGGGCCTACCTAATACTCGGTCGAGTAGTCACTGATCAGCCCCACACGCTTGATTCTAGCCCCCCAAAGTGCAAATGAGGGGCTAGCGGGATTTTTTTAGTCTTTTAAAACAATAAACATACTCGGCCGAGTATAACTCAGCCGAGAGTTCTCTACCACGCAGGCGCCACTCAGCGCCTCATGGCAGCCACTATGACTCGGCCAAGTATAAGTCAGCCGAGAATGGCAAGAATCTGACCCCCGAAATTTCCCCAGGGGTGATAGATTATTGTGCATTTACCCTAATCTCATATAGAATAATCTCATTTTGCAATAGATTAATTTCAATTTCTAGAATAATTGCATTGAAATCATGACATAGTTTTAATCTCATTTCTAGTTTAATAGATCATTTAGATTAATCTTGCATGTTTTATTTCTAGATTAATCATTGCATTACATTCATGGAGAAAAATCCTTCATTCTTAGATTGGTCTATGGTTGTGAGACTCTCATTCTGATAGCTATTTTGAAAACCCTGTCTAGATAGAAGGCAACAGGTCGAATCATGCAGACAGGCAGGATGAATAATCTCATATTCAGTCTTGTGTGTATCTGATGAAGAAGGACTATGTTGAAGTTTACGGTGAGTTAACAAGGCCAAACTATTGTCATACCCGCTTCTGCGGGAATCTCTCTATCACTATGATAGCACGACCAATCATTGCATGTGAACCAAACATATAGCTAAGCTGCTCTGCAGCATCATCCCATACCTCTGTAAGTCTCCACGGCCTCTAGACTATTGTCGCTAAGTCGTCAATTTGGGCTCACCACTGATCTATCTTACCCAGCGCTGGCTAAGTAATCATACCCCTATATCTGCATATATATGGCTCTAGAGGCTTCCTCAAGTCCTCGCATATCGGCCTAGTCATAGGAAGGTGCTCCCATGCCCATACCTGTAGTACAAATACCCCAGCTGCCATACTCTTCACCTCCCGGTAGATGATCTCGTGCATCTTGTGATACATGTGGGCCAACATGCACTGAACCCATCCATAATATTAGTGTCGTGCCAACATCTACTATAGCATCCTCCCCTAGCCACACTCAAGACCATGTTTTCCATGATCAGGCATCAGATAGCACCCAAGGACGCACGCTAGTACCATTGGTAATCTTTGTGTAGGACCATATTCACTGATAAGATCCTCCCATGGGATAGCCCTCCCCATGACGAGGTCATCCTGAAATATCTCCCTCAGCACTAGTGTCCCAAGTTTAGGCTGCACCTCGTACTCTACCCTGGCTCCGTGGAATGGGATCTTCAATATTTGATAGATGTCCTCAGGGGTCACAGTCATCTCACCCTATGGCAGATAGAACATGTTCATCTTTGAATGGAAACGCTCAACTAGTGCTCCTAGTAAACCATGATTTACCCAAATCTTGTGTACATCACATAGAGAGGACAGGCCCAAAGTACCAAGATGCACTATCTCTGCATCATCTAACTATGATACTAATTTGTTGATAGCTGGGTGGTGTGATCTAAAGGAAATGTCTAGAAAGTCAAAGCATAACAAGACAATTAAGCATTCAAGACATCCTACAGATAGTAAAAACATAAATGCAAATGCTATTGGATGCGACACAGACTAATTTCATGTTCTAATTGCTCACTTTTCTCCATGCGAAGAAGCAAATTTTTGCGCGACAAAGTACTCTTTCGCGTGAAGAAGTTTTTTGGGTCGCGGAATATTTGATGTTTGCGCAAACTTTTATGACTTGTCGCGTGAGATAACACCCTATGGAAGGGTTTCTCGCATGAACATGGGTACTCTCCCACACGATATTTCCCACTGCATGGCATGAAAAGGAGTTTTGTCGCGTGAGATTTCCCTTTGGGCCGCACGAAGAAACTACTTCTTCATGCGAAATCCCGCAAACCATTTCCTAAAAATGCGGAAAACAATGCAAAATTGACTAAAACTGGTAAAATTTGAAATGTAGAGAGGTTTATCGACCACTTACCGAAGGTCCATATGCTGTCGGCCAACTGTGCCTCCTAGATCGCTTGAATCGTTGCATGCTGTAGGGGACTACCATTTTCGCTAAGAGCTCAATTTGCAAAAGTCAAAAGGTTGAAATGATTTCAAAATGACCTTTTCGTCCTTATATAGGTTTTGACCTAATTTTTCAAAGTGCTCTATTTTGTGCGAAAACTTCACCATTACCTATTTTGACTGCTCTAAATCCATTTTCATGATTGAAATTGAAATTTGACAATTCTATATTGTTCAAAATTGCATTTTAAAATTTTTGGGATCGACGTGATCGGATGCTTGTGCAGTCAACTTTCTGACGTCACTTTCCTGTCAAACTTATCATCATTTTCTCAAATCTTTGACTTTTTCATAAAAAGGCAACTCTAGTCAACTTTGGTCAACCCTAGTCAAACTTGGTCAACCTGGACCTCGATATCTCTCTAAATTGATTCTAAATCTTCCAGATTCTTTCATAATATGTTCTGATTTCTTCTTCATCTCTGACTCACCATCTATCTGTGATTTTTTTCTCTTAATCATCATTATGACGTGTCATCTTTCCATTTTTCTCCCAAGGGGCAGGATGATTACATCATTAAATCTCTTGAATCTCTTTGTTTAATCAATCTGATCTGATTTTCAAAAGTCCTCATTGCTAGGGGCATCTCATCACTTGGGGCATGTTCAGTTTTTCATACCTCACAGTCAAAACTGGGTGCTCCATGACTTTTAATCAATAAGGGCATCTTTGTTCCTTACATCTTGTCATTTATTAGGTATCGGGGCACTCTAACCCGGATCCCTGAGAATCAAGCTTCATTCTAGAGATGGTTCTCAAAATCTCAATCTATTAAGTATCTGAATAATCTAACTCATATTATTGAGGATCAAGCTTTGTTCTAGAGATGATCCTCAAAAACTCATTTATTGGGAATTGGGGCATTCTAACCCTTACTCTTGAATCAAACTCTATTCTAGAGATGGTTCTAAACCTCTATTTACTATCTTTTGAGATAGGTATCGGGCATTCTACCCCTAACTCTTGAAGGTTGAGCCTCATTCTGAGGATAGTCTTGTGAAAGATATCAATCTAACCAGTGTCTAGGAAATCTAACCTAGATATTGGGGGACTAAGCTTCATTCTGGAGATAGTCCTAAAATCTCTATTGATTATCTTGTTGGACAGGTATCGGGGCAATCTAACCCTGACTCCTAAAGGTTGAGCCTCATTCTGGGGATAGCCTTGTGAAAGAGATCAATCTATTTAGGTATCAAGGCATTCTAACCTGGATCCTTGAGAATCAAGCTTCATTCTAGAGATGATTCTTGAAATCTTAATCTATTAGGTATCGGGGCAATCTAACTCAGATCCTTGAGGATCAAGCTTCATTCTGGAGATGATTCTCGAAAACTCTATTTGACCGGTGTCTCAGCAACCTAACCTAGACTTCGGAGATTCAAGCTCTATCCTAGAGATGACTCTGAAATCTTCATCAATCGATCTTTGCATCACCATTTTTCAAATCTATTCTTTTGTGCTTCAGGCATCAGACTATTCTTTGAATCAATGTGTTGCTTGCACATCAATTCAAAGAGGGGCAAAATGTAACACCCCCAAATTAGCATCTTGCAACCCTAACCAATTTTGTTGCATTTGTCATTCTTGTGAATCATCAAAGTCCTATTGTACTTTGCAAATCTGAGTTTTTACTGACTCTACTGGATCTACGTGTCAAATGCAGAAAATCCTAAATCTACGTTAATCATACATTATATTTAATTCCTAAATATCTATTGGCTAAACAAACCTTATGATTGAATTAATTTAATTAATAAATTCCTAGCACTTTAATTAAATTAAATTCACCCCTTTTAGCTAAACACATAAAAAATAATTAAATTATATTTAATTATTAAATAAATATCCCCATTTCAATAATTGAATTTAAATATTCAGATAATTGAGAAAAACCTATTTATGAGGTCATATTTATTTAATTAATTGGATATTCTCTCAAAATTCTTTCTTTTGTTTAGAAATAGAATCTTTAAATTAATTGTGGATATGTAAGTTTGATATTTTATTAATTGAAAAGGCACTATTCATAAAAAAAAGATAAATAAAACAATTAAAATCAAAGAAAGAAAAACAGTTAAAGCAAAGGGAAAACAATTTATTGTTTTCTTTTAAATAAAGCTTTCTATTCTAAACTGGCTTTTCTATCTATTTTGTTTTCAAAGAGGAAAGTTTCTATTCTGATCAGCTCTGAGTCTATAAAAGAACTCTCATTTCTCATTCAAAATCCTTTCGATTACTCCCTGATTACCCTAGAGAAAATATGCATTGTTAGAATACTAAATTTTTGCTACATTCTTAGTTCATAATCTCATATAGAATAATCTCATTTTGCAATAGAATAATTTAAATTTCTAGAATAATTACATTGAAATCATGTTTTAGATTAATCTTGCATCTTTCAATTCTTAGAATAATCTTGCATTGCATTGCATTCATGGAGAAAAATCCTTCATTCCTAGATTGGTCTATGGTTGTGAGACTCTCGTTCTGAGAGCTATTTTGAAAACCCCGTCTGGATAGAAGGCAATAGGTCGAATCATGCAGACAGGAAGGATGAATAATCTCATATTTAGTCTCGTGTGTATCTGATGAAGAAGGACTATGTTGAAGTGTATGGTGAGTTAACAAGGCCAAATTTACCATATACAAGAAGAAACTCACATATTTCAAGGAATAAATACACATATCTAGAGTATGGAACACACATGCAACCTTTCCATTGATAGGTAAAATGATTACAAAGTTATGTGTTAGTAGTCAATATTCCCAACTCAAATGCCAAGGACTTATTAGAAAGATACCTATTTATTCTTCCTAACTTATGACTATAAAACAACCTCTTCAAACCTTAAATCACTTCCCCCAACCTCTTTTCCAAAGAAGGACCAAGCTCCAAATTAAATACACTACCATGACCAAACAAGTTGGCCTCAAGATTACATTTTACAAGATAAAAAAAAGTGTTACCAACTAAGTCCCAGTTGATCTCTGATCTAACATATTTATCCAACAATTAAAACACACAGAGCGATCATACAAATAGGTTTTCCAAAAATGTAGCTACACAGGAAAATGAGCCATAAGCACCTTTGATCAAGGAAATCCAACCAATGATTCAAAAACTGACCGATTCAAGAATATGAAGAAGACATTCTCAACACAGCCAAAGAATCCAACATAACTTTGGGCGTGAAACTCCAAATGAGTTTCGATCATAGGAAAGTCTTCCTAATGATCTCTAGGACACAAATATACAACCGCAACTGCCAAGGATTTGTAGAAATTGACCACAACTAGAAACACTACAAACCATGACCAGGAACATAAAACCTCAAATTTTTTTGGTTGATGCAAGATTGTAATAAACCCAAGATGCTCCTACATCAATTTATTTCAAATTAAAATAAAAGAAAATAAATCTATAAGAAGTTTTTTTAAAAGTTTTAATAGCTGTGTTGGTAAAATTCCTCAATTATGTCAATCAAATGAAAGTAATCACTTGTGTATGTTTATTGCTGCATTGCAAATTGAAATTAAATTCCTGTTGAAATGTAAGAAAAAATAAAATTTGGAGGATGCACAAAAGGAAGCTATTGATATAGTTGATGATATATTTTTAAGTGGGATGAGATGCATGAGTGCAGGTGTTGTGAAGGTGCCACAATCTTAAATTCATCTTCATGATCAGAATTTTTATCCAAAGA
Source organism: Thuja plicata (assembly GCA_018584345.1). Lineage (NCBI taxonomy): Eukaryota > Viridiplantae > Streptophyta > Pinopsida > Cupressales > Cupressaceae > Thuja > Thuja plicata. The sequence continues at coordinate 197,881 of MU222823.1, forward strand.
AAAGGCCTTTACCAAAGAAACTTTTCATGAAAGTAGCAAAGTCAACACTACCTATCTCTTATAATAAAAATTTAAGAGTTTTTAATGACGAAGATTTTCACACATATCTTGTGATTGAAAATAACTCTCCTAACATTGCAGGGATTTATTATTTGCATGTTGAGAGTGATGATTATTTTATAGATGTGGGTGATCACACTACATAATTAGAAAAATTAATGACTTTCCTAGATGCAACTTCTATTGAGAAAGGATTGGGTGACAAAAAAATAAATAAAAACTTGCTGACAAGTATTTCTTTTTCAGAATTTGAGTCTTTTACATTTGAAATTTCTAATGCAATTCCAAAAAATGATCGTAGTAAGGAAAGCACAGAGGATCAGCATGAATATATAATATATAATGGTGAAGAAATAGGGGATACCTCTCATCTTGATATGTAGTTAGACTTTGAGTCTTTTCAATGTGTTTGCATTCAAGATAATAAAAAATTGTTATAGCCCAAACCATCAAAGTATCATGAGAATATTGAAGTGCAAACTAAGGAAAACTTATTTACCTATGTTATGATATCACACAGACAATCTGAATTAGAGGTATTCAAATTTGATTATGAAGATGATTTGTTTGGTAATAATCCCATATTGGAACCATTTTGTTCTGAAGATGATCTTGGTAATCATTCTTTGAGAACAAATTTCAAGTAAATACAAATGCAGATTTTGATGGGAATATTCTTGCAAATCATCCCCACAATCTTGAAAAAGGTTGTCTTACCAAAGGTTTATCTTATTTTTTGAAGACTCAAATGATAGGCATTGGTATTTTTGGTGCAAACCAGCTCAATCTAGATGGTGACAATGCATTACAGCAGGAAGTCTATAATGTAGAGTGGCTTTTTGGATCTAATATGCTATTTAGAAAGATTTTACAATGTGTTTTTATTGGGCCTTTTCTAAAAGTGGTTGCAATTTATCTATTGGGAATGATACTTCTTTCATATCAACAACTTTTCTGCATCGATAAGTATTTATCTCAACCAATTGATGGCTTTACATGAGCACTCGGGTGCATTCCTAGAGGTATGGGTTGTATACCCTATCTTTTGTGAATAAAATTTTGGTGTGATCTAGGTGTATTTTATTTTATCTTTTTGGTGTTGGTGTGTGCATTCGTAGTGGCCCCTCCACCCATATGCAAGAAGCTCCCTATGCTCATACCTCACTTTGGCTCTATTTCTCAATGGATAAGGCACTGTTATTCACTACTAGAGATATGTTGGATTCTTCATGTACTTTCAATCCTCGTCTCTATAATAGAGCCAGTTGTTGGCTTGCCTTTCGAACCACTAATTTTAATTTAAAAAAAAAAAAAAACTTTATCCCGTTAATGATGACTTAAGGTGAAATCTGCATGATTTTGTGAATAATCTTCCAGAAAAGGTGATATTTTATAAAGGGTGGCATCAAAAATAATTGTTGAACCTGGTGTTGGTGTTTAAAAATTTTTATGCTTTGAAAGCTACCAATATACCTTATATTTCTTTTGAAGAATGTTTAGTTCTAAATATAGGATTATCATAAGGTAACTTGACCAACTATAGGGACAAGATTGGCCTCTGCACTTCTGGCTCTACAAAACCAAGGCAAGTAAACCTGATCTAGCTCAACATACAACTCTTTACAACTCCTTATAACTCTGGATAAAATACTTGAGGCACCTCTGATCTCAGATTGATACTTCACACCCAAGCGCGAAGCCTCAATGGGTATCTTCTTTGCATCTATCTTTTAAGGCTTTACACCCACCGTTTGATGAAGAGGAATTTGATTGATGCTTAGTCTTCACACAGCTTGACCACTTTCCACATTGCGCATAGTTGTAAACCCATAAAGGTAAAACATTGTGCATCTCGTGTTAGCGGGAAAGCGCCAACCACTGGATTAAAATGGATCTAACGGTGTAATATCTTTGTCTCTAGTTGTTGAAGGAGGGACACTTGGAATCACAATGTGGTGCCTCAATGAATAACTTGACAACAGCTTGATTTTGACTCTTAACACTTATCATGAGATCAAAATGAACCTGCATGATACTTGGGAAAAGGTAAAAGGCTTATGGGGACATTAGACTTAGGGAAAAATTAAATCCTCGCTAGGACCTAGGCAATAAAAAAATGTCATCCCACCCAAAAACAATCTAAACCCATGAGACTTAAGTGATTTCAGTGATAAAAAATTAACTGTGTTTTATAACATGCCAAAGGGTTAGGGTTTTAATCAAGGAGGAAACAAAACCTTAAGGACCATAAACCTAAATAATAAAGAACCAGGCCCAAAACACTTGAAAAAACCTAACAAATACCTTGGAAGCATGAGAAATCTTATATTGCTAATAGTGTCTCCGACTGTGGATGGATGTCTCTTGCAAGCATAGAAAGATTCTAGAACTCTGAGTTAAGAAGACCACCTAAAGAAAAGAAACTAACCTACAATAACAATAAAAACAAGGAATATGTACAAACCTACTACTATAAAAAGAAAATATCTTTAGCTCTGCTTCTTTATCTACTGATTTGAAAGAGTCAAACTAGGTCTAATGGCCTAAAGCCATCACTAAAATTTTTATTTAACTTGCCTCTGTAAAAAAAAACTTTGTACTCCTTGTATTGAAAGCAAGATGAAAACATCACTCTCATTGGCATGACCTAGCCTACTGACATTTCTCATTAGCTCAGCATATAAAATATCACCAGCATATTCACCATTTGAGCCTATATGGAAATTAGGTAGACTTTGAAAATGTAAATCATTTGGCATATTCATGTTGCATTCATCAGGTAAAGATAAACCATAATAAATAGAATATTTATCATTTTATAGTTCAATGCCACATCTTGGAAAAACATCATCCACCAGAGAAAGACATTCATGTTCTTCCATATTGTTGGAGTCATCATTTTGTATTTTGTCACTGGTTTGCATACAAATAGAAAATTTCCCTAAAGAACTCACATGAAAATAATCAACCTTATGCAAATTCACAATCCACATAACTATCCCAATCAGTACTCAACATCATGGTTGGAAACTCTTCATCTTTTGAATCTAGAAATGAAAAAATGCTTTCACCATCTGATAAATCAAACTCGTTCTTGTTTTAGACATGTGACACAAAAGCACAAGGGGAATCATAAACACACATGTCAAAATTAGAAACATCTTATTCATATTCTCTATCAAAATCAATGTGTGTTGGGTGTAAGAACTTAGAGCTATCCCTCCCTGAATATCTCAGATATTCACAAGTCAGGAACTAAGAAATTCATTCACTAAGAAGTGAACCATCGTCATCACTTTCACCCACTTCTTATATGTAGTCACAAGCATTATTTTTATTTATCCAATCATTGTCATCTTGCTGACTACACATATCTTCAGTCTCCTATTGAGAAGGAGCATCACTTTCATGATTACAAGAGAGAGCATCCACATTGGATTCATCCCCTTCATATTGGTTTCCATCATTATCAATATCAGTATCACTAGGCACAACCTCATTTGTAACCTCAAAATTAGGATCTGTAACATTCTTTATCCATTTCTTGGTATGCCCAATATAATTTTCCTTCTTGGAAGCTAGCCCATGAATAAATTATGGAAAACAAAGTTCCATAAACAAACAAATATATGTCGATTCTGGACATCCAACACCCATTAGAAGCTCATTATATGCTTTAGAAAACTTTTTATAAAATGCATATTTTGATTTTACCTGTTTCCTTCCCACCTCTTCCCTTAAAAACAATATGCAATCCTCTTCAATGCTTTGATCTATCTCATGTGCAATATCATCAGATTTAGGATCCTCAATATCCTTTATCCACCATTTTGTTTCCTCAATATATTCTTCCCTCAAGGAGGCTGGCCAGTCAGGAAAACAAATTTTCAAAAATAAATTAACCCAAACTACCTCTTGATGATAGACCAAAATATCAAAATCCATTATTGTAGAAGAAAACCTCTTATAAAAAAGAACTGCAGATTCTCCCACCATTCTCTTCATTCTTGTTTTTAGTGAGAAAATGACTTGTTCTTGGAGCTTTTGTTCTAACATTTTAACTTCTGTAAGAACCTCTTTATGGTCTAGAAAAGACCCTTCAGATCTGGACATAGTAGAAAAACCTCCATCCTCTATGTTACCCATTTTTAACTAGTACATACTTCCACTTGATTTTGCAAAATCTAACTCTAACTTTGAAGCATGCAAACCTCTATCCATACTTTTTTCCTTCTCTTAATGCTTAAATCACTTAATAGGGAAACATTTTATAACCTAAAAAAAATACATGTATGTGTTCTAGCAGCTGCAAAAAATATAGATCTGAAGTCACATCCGAATCACCTTTCAAAATTTTGGTAGAGTCACCACCTGCTTGTAGAGGAAAACTTTGAATCAGTAGACATCTCTTCACTCCACTATGATATTCTTTAAAACCAAAAAAATGTAAAAACACCCCTAATAGGGCCTCATAGTGATTCCTCTTCTAACTATGCTCTCATTCATATGATCAAAAACATCTGCTTCATCTCCATTGCATGTCCACATGCTTCTTTTGTAGTCTTTTTTCAATCATGCACACTGGTGTAGTCAGAGAACTCAAAGTCACCACTCACCACTTGTGAGATAGTATATGAATATTTTTAAGAACTTGGACTTTTAGAAAATATTGTAATGATAGAAAAAATAAACTTGACTCACTTTTTAAGTATGAGGAATACTTCTTTGTAGCACATGACTCTATATCCAAACTCTGGGATTGATTTAGTAAAGCAAGGAAACAACTATCTTAAACTCACTGATCATTTTTACTTTAGTATACCTAGTAGATTCACCATTTTGTTGGTGTTTAAAAATTTTTATGATTTGAAAGATACCAATATACCTTAGATTGATTTTAAAGAATGGTTAGTTCTAAATATGGGATTATCATAAGGTAACTAGACCAACTATAGGAACAAGACTACCCTCTGCACTTCTAGCTCTGCAAAACCAAGGTAGGTACACATGTTCTATCTCAACATATAACTCCTTATAACTGTAGATTTTAAAAAATAGATAATGGTAAGAAAGTAATAAATGCTAAACACACATTCATTGACTCTCCATTACCATGCAAGACATACAACCAACAACCACAACATATAAAAGAACTTCAAAATGCTTTTGATTTAAACTTTGTAGAATATAGCCAAACTCAATCAGACATGTATCACTATAGAATGTACTAGTTCTTGATTAGTGCCTTATCCATTGGGCAATATTTCTATTTTAGGAGTAGAAGACAGAAACCAACTATTGTCAAGGACTCAAAGCCATAAACACGAAAAATCTCAGACCAAACACTAATTATAAGATCCTTCTGTAGAGAAACCAAATGAACCTATTTTTATCCAAAGCAAGATTTAATTTGATCCTTGATCAAAACTGATGAATAACAACATATACATAGATAAAATCTATGCAGTGAATCAAAAGATCCAAAACTCAAAATATAGACACCAAGGAGAGACTTGAATCTGAACTATTGTAGTAAGTATGAAAAATTCTGCTTCTATATCAATCTATTTCAAAATACATGCTAGTTCAACAAATGCAAAAGATCTAAAATGCTTTCTATTATTTTTTAATACAGTCTAATAAAAATCTTCTATATCCCTCAGAACCAAAAGGACTAGAACCACCCCTGGGACCAAAAAACCTGGAACCTTTACAAAAATAAAAAGAAGGATATTTATAGAAGAAGGAAACCATAGGAATGATATCCATCTGACACCTATCCTTCTATGAAATCTGATTTATAGAAATCCTTCCTTCCACTGACCGAACTTTCTCCTAAAGACCATTAAAGCATTTGATCTGATTTGCACAACCACCAAACTGTCTTGTACTCATTAATTGAAACCTTTCTACACTCCACCCTGTGTACAATCTGATATGAATCCTCCATTCACCCTGGGATGTTGTAGAACAGTGCCCATCATTAAGAAAGAAGATACAGAGAGCCAAACTAGGGTTACAAAAGATCTATAAATCTTCACCACAAACCCGAACTATCACCTTTGAACATAAATGCATTCTGAAATCCCAATTTCTATCCAAACAACACCCTACAACTGCATAAATATGATTCAAGAAATCAGATTTTATCCATTTATTACCCTCTCACATGAATTGCAGAGCCACCTCATGGAAATATTTAAGAAAAATATTTTAAAATTCAAATAGCTGCTTCAACGGCTATAGGCAGTACGAAATACCCTAACAACTAATGCAAAGCATCCTACAAACAACCAATCTTCCATAGGATTCTAATGATCCAATCAACATTTTATTATATCAACAACTTTGTTAGAGAAAAAATGACAAATTATCCATCAAGATCAATCTATCACATGATCCAACCCTTGGTTCCATCCTACAAATTATATTCAAGAATTATCCTTGACTCAACACAATCTTTCTTCTTACCTTGTTTCTTGAGGTATCCACACCTTGTCTCTCCACTTAAGCTCTTCCCTTAAACTAGGCCAGCACACGTTCATAAAAAATTATGAAACATTATTCAAACACTCACCAATCAACCTTTGAGTCCTCCCAATCCATCCTCCATCATGTTCAAACACAAAGCATTAGCACAACAATATATTGTTAATCATGGAGACAACTTCAACCTTCTTCAAACATGACTGCCACACATTAAGTTTCCAACACATTATCCATTCATACACATTCTCAAAACAAGAATTACTTTTTTAATGTTCTTCCACACACAATTGAAAATGTGTACCATGTTCAATACTTTAAAACACAACAACATTTGTTGACCAAGAAACAACAAACTGCCAGCTAAAACTGTCATTCTGGAGTTTTATAGACCCATACTCTATTATTAATAACTTTTTAACCATAACCAATTGTGGAAATCGCTTTGGTTTGAAGTTTAAAAATTAGGCTTTGTAAAACATATATTAAATTTGGCAACATCCAATGGTTAAATTGTAAGTTATGAGCTTTGCACAGAGACTATTCTTTACTGTCTCAAAATGACAGAGAAACCACTATAACAGACCATTAAAACAACCTTCTTCTCTCAAAATACAAAAACATTTGATTCAAAATCAAATGAATCTCAAAGCTCTGTGATTATAGTTTCATAATATATATATTATAAAAAATTTCATTGGTGGATTCAAGAGAAAAACACAAACCCTTACTGTCAACCCAGTTATAGAGGGTTTCATAATTGTTTTTAGTAAAATCGACATATCTCTTTCATTTCTCCATGAAATTGTTCCAAAAAGAAATGAGAAGGAAGCTTATTTAATCCTCTAACTATCCATACATTTGGTACATCATTAAAAGGCCTTATAGGTCCATACAAGGCCTGGAAAAAAAAAAAGAAGTTAAAACCAATCAAAATGACAAGTTTGAATGCACAAAAATGTATCTAAATGTATTCCTTCTTCTCCTTTTTTGATTTAGAATGACCATTACAATGATATTTATTGTCAATAGACAATTGAAAACTCCCAAACTAACTCCCAAACCAATGGAAACCAACTTTACATCATTTCTTGCATTTTGACAACTTTTCTTGCTTAACAACATTTTTTGTCAAGTTGACAACTTTTACAAAATGACCTTGCAACTTTGTAGAAACCTTACAAACATGTCACAATAGAATATTAATTAAATTTTACACAATTTACACCCTTCCATGGATGGTTTTACATTATTTGACTTATTTGACTAATCTAAGCTCTGAATGGACAACTATGGCAATTTTGACAAAATGGCTCATTTAGCCTTACATCAATGGACTCAATACATTAAAATGACCTTATGAAATCAAATAAAATAGAATAGATCAATTTATGATGTTATACTTATTTGGAACCTCTGGGTGCTTTTCCTTGTACCTAGGTACTCCTACACCAGCAATGACCGAGATTGAACCTTTATGCAACTTTAAAATACCACCATTGATCTCTCATTAAGATACCCACGGTCTGAGAAAATAAAACAACTAAGCTCCATCGATGAATCCTAGACCTCCATGCAGAAAAATATTAATGAATCAGGGGAATATTTATCATTTCTTGACCTACATGGACCAGCCCAGATAGGTTTCACGTAAGCATGAACCCGCAAAGACTATCCCTTGAGAACTTTATGTTCATGGGATCGCGCAAACTGTCCGATCAAAAGAAATATGATGTCCTTTACTGCCATTACAAATTGGAACCATGATCATAGAGTGAAACATGGCACATGGGCATGATCCCACTTAGAGTAAACCCCCTTCATCTTTGCATCAAGGTATTACACTGGGTTTTAGTTCAAAAGAAACTTGATCAGACTTTACGTACTCTATAGTCCCTACGAGTGGTCCTACCAATTGCTATGCGTCCACCAGGCGTGAACCTACGAAGGATAAAAATATTTCACCTTCTGATCAAGGAAAAATGCCAACCATGAGATGAGATTAGATCTGTCCATCCTTTATCACTTTGATTCTCACCCACGATCAAATCGAGACACGTGTCATTCAAGCATGACCCCACAATTACTAACATCGGTGCATCTTTCGATCATGGGATAGGAACAATCATTGGATTCATTTAGATCTGGATGAATCTTATCTTTCTTTAGCCCCAAAACCATCTTCCATGTATCACCCTTTGATTTTCTAGGACCTGTGCCACCTCACCATCCTACTAGGCCAGCCTCACCACATGTCACATAGTCGCAAAGCCAAGATCTAACTGGATCTATCGTGACTAGGATCACGGTATAACACCTTTTCGATACCTATCACTCTTCACCCATGTCACTTGGGCATGAGCCTAAAAATAACCTTCATGTACTTTAGATGGCCACCACATCAATGCTTCATCCATGAACCATTGGCCAAAAATCCGTGTGCCTTTTGGTACTTAACCATCTCATGTTTGGATATAAAAATAGGATATTCTTCCTCAGCACCAACAATGTGGGATAAAAGACTTGAGGAACCTTTGATCTCACATTGACACTTGGAACCCAGGAGCAAAGCCTCAATGGGTATCTTCCTTCCATCTATCCTTTTAGGCTTTATGCCCACCATTCAATGAAGATAAATCTGATTGATGCTAAGTCATCACACATCTCAACCACTTTCCATGTGGCGCATAGTCATGAACCCACAAAGGTAAAACATCATGTATCTCATGTTAGCGAGAAATTACCAACCACTGGATTAAAAAGGATCTAATGGTGTAAGAGCTTTGCTACTAGTTGTTGAAGGATGGGAACTTGGTATCACGACGTGATGCCTTGATGAAAAACCTAACAACATCTTGTTTTTGAGGCTTAATGCCTAATCGTGAGATCAAAAGGAACCTGCATGATACTTGTTAATTTTATACATGGATGCACACATAAGAAGTGCCAAAAGGTAGGCATCTTTAGGTATGAGCCTCACACATGGTGGCAGACCATTCACCAAAAAATTTCAAGATATTTTGTGGGCCCAAGGTGACTGAGCAGTGACACAAAAAATGAAGCGATAAACCAAAATGTGTCACATGGCAGGAGTAAATAAGGTGGGTCGATGAGTGGGCCTCCACATGGAATGATTCCATGAACTTGCAATGAAGAAACATGATTAGAGAGAAAGGCCAACAAGATAGTGAGATGCCACCATGTGCCCCTAGCAGGATGTAACAGAGTGTGGTTTCTAGCTCATGAGGTAAGAAAGTGGTTAGAAAATTAACCAGTGAGCTGGAGAGGGTGGTTACACATGAGGTCGGCAGTTTTAGTGGCAATTAGTGGATAGGGGCCCTATGCTGTAAATTAAGTGGCCACGAGATTGCGGTGACTATGTCATGTAGCATAAATTGCTTGTGAGTTGGAGTGGGTTGTTAGTCGCAAGCCTGTGATGGTTAAAGGAGATAGAATGAAATGATGACAATTTTGCAAGGTACTGCCATGTGCCTTGGTTGGGTTATGAATAGTGGTTGCTAGCTTGTGAGATAAGTTAGCAGTTGACAAGTCAAGATGCAAGATGGAGATGAGTGGTGGTCGTGAGGTTGCTAGATATAATGAAATATTCTTTTCAGGTTGGAGAGTTAGCGAGAAATTTCCACGTGTCTTGGACTGGCCATTGTAGATCCACCAAACAAATTTAGTCATCGAAGGATATTATCCATAGTTGTTCAATAATATATGTTATTCGATGCTAGTTTGTGGGTACTGATAGTTGTATTATTTTCAAATAACTTGAGGCCTCATATCCCTTTGGCTGAGTTACTCAACACAATATTTTATCCGATCCACTAGACAAATGGGTCCTAGTGGTCAACTTATCTACCTTTCAAATAAATTGAGGCCTTGTCTAAGGAGTTATGTCTTGTCCGATGGCTGTTTTTACTCAATGGATAAAGATCACGAGATGTTTCCATGTTTCCTGGTTCATTGTAGACTGAAGAAAGGTGGGGCCAAGTGATGACATGATGTGTATGGTGATGTTTTAGTAGTTGGTGCTTGGGCCCATTTGTATACGTGGAAGATAAAGGTAAAATTTCTTTCTTTGTCATTGGCTCACAATATCAAAGGGAATATTCATCTCAAGCTAGAGAACTAGTGAGTGATTTCCACCTATCCAAAATAGTGAAGGTGAGGCTTGTCTCCTCCTTGTGGCAGTTTGGGATGGTAATGTTTCTAACTAGTGAGTTGGAGATGAGGTTGAGGTAATGGTGAGAAATGTTGGCAGTGATTTATCAGGTTATGATGCGGTTAGCTATTTCTGCCTGAGAGCTAGCAACTGGGTGACATGTGTGTCAAAGTGTTATGGTTTAATAACTTGTATCTTGGTCACAAGCTATTATAGGGAACCGTCATTTGGATTGAGAGCTAGTGAATGGTCATCATGTGACTAGGTGTTTTGTTGTGACTTTTCCAAGGAAAAGGAAAGTGCTTCCATGAGTTTGGAGCCAAAAAAAATATATCGAAGGGGTGGCAAAAAGTGGTGATAAATGATTTTCTAGATTTATTGTGTAAAATCAACTGTCTTTCCATGAGCACCAAGCCATTGAGGAGTAAGGAAGATGAAATCAAATGCAGATCTTTTTGAGAGGAACAAGATCAAATATCGCCAAGTTGATGGATAGGGGGCACTACATGAGGAAGAGATAAAAATTATTCATCCATATCAAATCTTCAATTCTTGGTTATGGCTCTAGTCAGCTTCCTACCGCCTCTCTTCAATTTTTTTGCTGGTTAAACTCTTCCCAGGATTAAGGTTATTGAGAACTTATTGGTTTTACCATAAGTGATTCGTAGCTTGTTGAAATCCTTACTCGATAAAAGGAATTTTAAGATCAATTTGTTGGAATTAGTTTCTATTTTTGTTGTTGGCATTCATGTTTTTTCAGTGATGTCAACATATGATTCTATGAAGGAAGAACAAACTGGTTATTACTATTGCTTGATGACTGACATGAGTGTACAGGTACTGTATGATTGTTTTAGAACAAGAGAATATGGTGATGTGTATAGGGATATGTTGTGATCTTATTTCTAAGGTTGCATGAATTTATATTTTAGATGGAGTAAGTTATATATGTTTTAGTGAATATTGGGTACTGGACTGTGACAGTGATATTTGACAGAGTTAGTCTTAGTTTTTTGAGGATAACTTGTGTGTGATAAGGATTCATGATATGTGAGCTTAGGGAATGTCAGGAGACATGTTGAGGAATATTTTTTATGATTCTTGGGTTGTAGGACTCTTGGTGATGTTAGTTGTGGTGTGTGTTCTGGAAAAGACCTATTTGGGGCTGACTTCAGAGACGTAGATTGTATTATGGAGTGCGAGCGTGGATTACAAATCTTGGATTATATTTTATGAATTGTAATTGATGTTTACTTGTTATAGGTACTATGTGTATCTTAGCAAGAGGTTAAGTAATTATTTGTGCATTGGGGAAGTCTTAATTGGCTGACCTATTTGCTTATTGTAAATCTGTATAAAAGAAATATTGTTTTCCTTTATGGAAGTAAGGTAACAACAAAGTGTGAAAGTTGTAAGATTGTTTATGAAAATTCTACTGGATGTAGAGCAAAGGATGTGATTAAGAGACTTCATTGGAAGTGATCAAGCAAAGATAGTTGCTATAAGATAGTTCACTAAATTGTATATTTCTTATAAATAATTGTATTTCAAACACTAAGTTCTGAGGGTGGATTTAATCTTCTTTAGGTAGTATGCCTAGGAAGTGAGGCTACTATTACTTTTGACTCCTAATAGGGTATATCCTTTAAGAGGGACTATGTACTATAACACATTAATAAGCTCCTAACAGGGCTAAATCTTTTAGCAGGAATCCTATACTCTTAGTACATTATTTTTGGGTGCTAGTTCCCACCAAGGTTTTACCTTTAACAATGTTTCCTTGAAAACAAAGGATTGTGTTATGGTGTTACATTTATTGTGTTATCATTTGGATTAAATTTTCTATTTATAATGTTTAATGTTTAATAATCTATCTCACAACTGATTCACCCCCCTCTAAGTTGTGTTGGTGGACTATTATTCCTAACAATTGGTATCAGAGACTCTAGTTTTTAGAGAGAAAGCTTAACAACTTGAGGTGATCCTAAAAATGACATACTACAAGAAGGATAGTATGAAGTTTTATCCAAAAACCTTTGACAGCTGGAATAACAAAATGAGAACTCATTTTCTATGTTTGGGAATTGATTATTGGATGATCGCAAAGGATGAACATGTAAAGATTGAAGATGAACTCGATAAAGCTACTGTTGATGAAAATAAGTTATTTTCTTTTAACATAGTTACAAGAGAAGAATTGATTAGTGCACTCTCTAAAGGTGAATTCACAAAGGTTAAAGACTTGGATTTTGCACATAAAATCTAGTCAAGATTGGAAGCACTATATGAAGGAGATAAGTTTACTAAGAAAGAGAAGTTGCAGAACTAGAAGCCAATGATGAAAAATATGAAAATGAAAGATGATGACAATATTAGAGCTTATGTACAGAGAGTTACATAGGTTTTTATTGGCATTAGAAACTTTGGAGGCACATGAAATGAAGAAGTGATTGCAAAGATTCTTAGATCTTTAGTTCAGTTGTTTACAAAACTAAATTCCAAGCTATAGAGGAGATTATACCTTTGACTAAAAACTTCAATAGAGAGATGTTGATTGAAAAATTAATTACCTTTGAGGCTGAAGAGCTGGGAGATTAATTACCTAAAGTTGAGACTGTTAGTAATCAGTGAGAGGGGGGTGAATCAGTGGCCTCAAAAATTAATCCTTAAATCAACCCCTAAAACTTATAACCATAGATTATGTCTCAAGTTATCTTTTGTCCTACAATATGTATGCCTCAAAATACTTTAATCAATTTTCTACTTGTCAGAGTGCTTTGTAAATCTCTCTTTTGTATGATTACTGATAAGAAGTTAACTATTTACCAAAATACAGTATATATGCAGAGTATACCGATCAATCCTGAAATGCATATGTGAAATGTAAAATAGTAAAGTAATAAACCATAAACACACAACACAGATTTTAACGTGGAAACCCTGTTAAGGGAAAAACCACTGGGACTGGTACCCCAAATTTTCACTCTTCTAAAGTGAGCCCTATTAGGAGACAACCCTGTTAAAGGTTACAAAAACACTATTAGGTGTGACCTTGTTAGAGGATTTAAAAATAGCTTGTCACCTAGTATCTGGCATCTAATGCTACCATCCTTGATCAAACACTCACTTGGTCTGTCAATAGGTATCGATTATATCCAGTGCTACTTTTATGATCAAACTTTTTGATACTCCTTGGGATGTATCTCAAGTGTAAAAGACTTTTAAGTCATGCTTGGTTAAGGGGCTTTATTATTTAATGGTTAAACTGAAACACTAGTGATCTATTCATACATACAAATCAATTACAGATTTGTAGATCTATTGTAATTCCATTACCTCTCTGATCAATATAATCACTTATACCTTTGCTCCACACTATTTTTCTCTGTGATGTTTGTCTCACTGTTCGTCAGTGTCTGCAGAATCTAGCTCTTTCCTCAGCTTGTTGATCAGGACTGAAAGAATAATTTCTTCTCCTTCAGATTTTATTTAGCATATTTCCTTTATTCTCTTTTTTACCCCACAATCCATAATGAATTGGGTTTGTCTCTTTATAGACACGATTTCCCCTTTTCTGGGCTTTCTTGATTCTTGATGTGTTCCACAATTCTCGCCAATAGATTTAAAGCAAACTCCTGATTTATCACAAAGAGATCTTCTTGCCAACTGGATAAATCATCTTTAAATCAATTACTTATCTTTGGATTTATCTAGATGATTAAAACAATGATAAGTATCCGTTAATTCTATCTTTAGCTTCTTGACAACTTAGCATTTTATCATTTTCTGAACTCTCTATTCTGTCGGTCAACACTTTAGTTAGTGTATAGTCAGAAAATGGAAGCACTTCCATAGGAGACTGGTTTATCCTTCCAAGTGAGTAGTCTGAGGTCATGACAAGTGCCTCTAAATGGGTTCCTGATCTTGACATGGCTTCCCCCCTGACCTGCCTTTCTAACCTCTATTTTATGACCTAAATTCTGCATTCTAGGTCTCTGACTTGTGATCCTGGGATCTGAGGATAGGGTTGACCTCCTAGGATAGGGTTGACCTTGACCTTGCCCAAGGATAGGGTTTACCTCAACCCTATCGTAGGACAGGTCTGACCTCGACCCTGTCCCAGGGTCCAAATCCTGAGAACTTTTAGTTTTCAAGATGTCGGTCTTCACAAAAAGTTTTCTCCCGCTTCCGGGTCAGCTGTTTCGGGTTCTGAATTGGTTGATTCCTAAATTATATTTAATATAGGTCATCTCCTAGGGGTAAAGGCTTAAATTATGATTTAATTATCCTATGTAGGCCTCCTTAGAAGATTGTGCCGTAATTTCATATAAAAGGGAGCCTTCTCCTCTCATTTTCTCTAAGCATGAAGAACCACGATCAAGCAATTGAAGTCTTCTAATCAAGAATCAAGAATACTTATGAAGGGAAGTCCAATAAATAAATTAATTAAGATTTGAAGCAAGCATCCATCATTCTCAAGTATCCATTTGAATGAAGGAGATCCATTGGAGGCCATTGATGGATTCAAGCCAAAAAGTGCCCTTTTGGTGATCTCTCCATCCATCTTCTTCCAAAGCCCTTGTCAAGTTAAAGAATCCATAGAAGACTTAGTGTTGGAGATCTACAAGAAATAGGTTGAAGAAATCCTTCCATTCTACATTCCATGTTTTGAAGCATACTTGTGGATCCATGGATTCGAATCTGCCACAAGGACATTACAAGCAAGGTAAATTTATGTGTTTACTTTGTTTATCTCTGCAATTTCAATTATATTATAAGGTTAATTCCAAAAATAGGGTTTAACCAAGGCAAACCCCTTTCCCCCAACAAACAAACATTTTTCTTGTACGTATAGGTTCAAGACTGTAAATTCGAGGCCAGATCTGGATACCCTTTTCGGATTTCTTTTGGACTGTGTGAACAGGGAGACTTTCAGAGTTGAGCAGATCACGTTGGAAAAAGTGGTACAGGGTCAACCTTTTTCATAAGACAACATCAAAATAGAAAAATATTTTTGGGTTTTGTCCGTCTCTCTATTCTGGTTTGGTATCAACTGTCAGCATCTCCAGAAACAATCTACAAATCTCAAAAAATAGAAATCTTTGATCTACCACTTTGGAAGGTTGGTACTTTCTCCTATTATTTTCAATTACTGTCATTAATCATATTAATCAATCAATTTATAGAATTTAAGATCCCCTTTCTTGGTCCCTTTCCAAATATTGGATTCATTTGTGTATTAACCCTTTGGGGTTGATTAAAATTGGATCTCCTATTTGTGTATTTGAGGGTGAAAGAAAGGAGCATCTTATCTTCCCTTAATCACAATCACAATTACAATATACAATCAACACAAATAACAATTAACAATTCAAACCCTCCTAAACCACAATTCTCTCCTTTACATTTTGGTAACATAACATACAACACTTCATCAATACCATCATCTCTCTAAAAAATTTTATGTTACATTTTGGTGAACCCGCGATAGACAAATCTTTCTTTTTGGTGTTAGATTTGAATTATGTATGTTAGATCTTGCATGTTATTTCAAATTACATCCAATTAAATAGATCTAAAATTTTGTATTAGTTCATTTGCATTGTATTGGTGTATGAGCTATACTACATCTAGTCCTACTTATAGTATTCCAGTTAGAAGAAGCCATAGACTTATGGGTTCCTTTGATCCCGAGTCTTCCACTCCTTTCCTTAGGATTCCGGATGACAACTTGATAACTCATGATTCCAATCCTTCTATGGAGCATAACTCTTCTCACTCATCTCATGATGAGGGTGATGCTTTAAGAGTTCCTCCTGAGCAAGTGCAAAACCTTTCAACCGAAC
>MU222823.1:220593-250674 GCA_018584345.1 Thuja plicata
TTTGAAGCATACTTCTGGATCCACGGATTCAAATCCGCCATAAGGACATTACAAGCAAGGTAAATTTATGTGTTTACTTTGTTTATCTCTGCAATTTCAATTATATTATAAGGTTAATTCCAAAACTGGGGTCTGACCAAGGCAAACCCTTTTCCCCCAAAAAACAAACATGTTTCTTGCAGGTACAGGTTCGGGACTATAAATCTGAGGCTAGATCTAGATACCCTTTTCAGATTTATTTCGGACTGTGCGAACAGGGACACTTTCAGAGTTGAGCAGATCGAGTTTGCAAAAGTTGTACAGGGTCGACCTTTTTCATAAGATGACATCGGAATGGAAAAATATTTATGGGTTTTGTCCATCTCTCTGTTCCGATTCAGTATCAACTGTCAACATCTCTAGAAATAGTCTACAGATCTCAGAAAATAGTAATCTTTGATCTGCCACTTTGGAAGGTTGGTACTTTCTCCTATTCTTTTCAATTACTGTCATTAATCATATTAATCAATCAATTTATAGAATTTAAGATCCCCTTTCTTGGTCTCTTTCCAAATATTGGATTCATTTGTGTATTAACCCTTTGGGGTTGATCAAAATTGGATCTCCTATTTGTGTATTTGAGGGTGAAAGAAAGGAGCATCTTATCTTCCCTTAATCACAATCACAATTGCAATATACAATCAAAACAAATAACAATTAACAATTCAAACCCTCCTAAACCACAATTCTCTCCTTTACATTTTGGTAACATAACATACAACACTTCATCAATACCATCATCTCTCTAAAAAAATTTATGTTACAGTTAGTCATTGGTGATCACTGACTGCTACATTGGTGTGACTTTAGTTTTCATCGGGATCTCCATCCTTGTCTTCTCCATCAGGCAACACTGAAATACTTTCTGTCGGGTTACTCTATGCTTTGGTCATTGGGCAACACTGTAACTTTTCTCATTGGTAATGTTGTGCATTAGGTTGTCGGGTAACACTATGACTCTAGTCTTTTACTCTAACTGTCAGTGTGCACTCCATCGGTGTATGCAGTCACTTAGTGAATACTTAACCTGTATGCATTACTGATAGCATATCCTTGATTCATTAGTTCTTTGAAGTCTTTGGTAGTATTTCAATGACCATACAAATTATATCAAGTTGACATCAATGACAGTATAATACATTAACTGACTTAATGCCTCGCATGATCATCAACTTAATATCTTCAAACATTCAATCAGTTACATGTCATGAATCTCTCCCTTTGGCATTAATGGAAATATACTACATTATCATACTATACTATTACTAATACAATATGAAATATATAGTTTCATCAAGCTTTTCTAATGTAACTAATACAAATGTCTAACTTTCAGTAAGCTCAAATAGCTTTGATTTGATTCTTGCATCTTTCTTTCTGTCTTCATTCCCTTCACTAGATAGATGTAGAATCTTTCTTTCTCTGATGTGATGTGTTCTCCTTTTGTGTCAAACTCTCTCCATTTGACTATTTTCCTTTCTTGTGATGTCTTTTATCAGTAATTCTCTTCCTTTATGTGTACTCTCCCTTTATATTTACATCTCTCCCTTTGGATACTTTGATAGTGGATATAATCTCTGTATGATAATGAGATATCTCTCTCCCTTTGACAACAATGCCAAACAAACATCATTGCAAATGCAAATTTTGTAAAACAAGTACTTGATAGTAATGTCAAATGGATCCTTTCTATACATAATATATTCTTTGAATTTCCCATTCCATTGGTAATAACTCTAGTGCTTGGAGTAGATAAATACATTGTTGTGTATAGATGTATCATTAAAGTCCATCTCTCTGCTTGCATCAACATGAATGATAATTTGATAATATGTAGGCTGATGCAACCTTCTAGTTAGCTTACTGACCAGTAGACAAGGGTCTGACTCCTAGTCTCTTTCTCAAGTATTCAAATGCATCCTTGGGCAGTGGCTTGGTGAAGATATCGGCCAATTGTTCCTTTGGTTGCACATACTCAAGTATCACTTCCTTTGTCTGAACATGTTCTCTCAAATAATGATGCTTGATGGAAATATGTTTTTTTTTAGCATGCATGAATGGATTATTGGAAATTTTTATTGCACTTGTATTATCACAATATATAATTACTGGTTCTAAAATTTTCATATGCATAACTTCTAATAATTATTTGATCCATGCAATATTTGAGTAGTTTGCAGCAGTAGCAACATACTCTGCCTCTGTATTAGATTGAGAGATGCATCCTCACTTCTTGCTGATCCATGTGACAAGTTTGTCAACCATAAAGAATGCTCTTCTAGTTGTTCTCTTTTGGTCATCAATATTTCTGGCCCAATCAGCGTCGGTAAAGACCTTTAGTTCAAATTTTCATTCTCTCTTATACCATAAGCCATATTCCTCAGTATTCTTTAGATATCTTAGGATTCTTTTTACAGAAGTCATATGTGATTCTCTGGGATTAGCATAAAATCTTGCAACTATTCCTACTGCATGTGCAATATCTTGTCTAGTATGTACAACATACATGAGTTTTCCAATCATTGATATGTACAAAGTATGATTTACCTTTGATGACTTGTCTTCCTTTGTCAGCTTACATCCAGTTGCCAATGGTGTTCCAACTAGTTTGGATTCTTCCATCTTGAATATTTTCAGTACTTCTTTGATGTACTTGGATTGTGTAATGAAAATACCTTCATCTTGTTGCATGATCTGCAGACCAAGAAAGAACTTGATCTCCCCAAACATAGAAATCTCAAACTCTTTGCTCATTTCATTTGCAAATGATTTGCATAGCATATCATTTCCTCCAAATATGATGTCATCAACAAATATCTCAGCAATCAAAATGTTAGCATCAGTATCTTCCTTCAAATAAA
Organism: Thuja plicata; assembly: GCA_018584345.1. Lineage (NCBI taxonomy): Eukaryota > Viridiplantae > Streptophyta > Pinopsida > Cupressales > Cupressaceae > Thuja > Thuja plicata. The sequence goes on from MU222823.1 coordinate 223,494, forward strand.
GATCATTGTTTTCACTAGTCCTTACAAATCTAATACTTATAAGATAGGAATGAATTATTTTATACCAGGCTTGGGTTGCTTGTTTCAATCCATACAGGGCTTTGTGTAGTCTACATACCATGTCCCTCTTTTCTGGATCAACAACCCCTTCTGGTTGTTCAATTTATACCTCTTCTTCAAGTATTCCATTTAGGAATGTAGACTTGATGTCCATTTGATATACCTTGAATCCTTTACATGCAACATAAGAAAGTAATATTCTCACTCCTATGGGTGCAAATGTCTCTCCATAGTCAATCCCTTCTTCTTGTGCATACCCCTAGCATACTAGTCTTGCTTTATTTCTGGTGACTTCTCCATTCTCATTCAACTTATTCCTGAATATCTATTTTGTACCGATGAAATTCTTGTCATCTAGTCTCGGTACAAGTGTCCATGTCTTTTTTTTCTCTATCTACTCAATCTCTTCATTCATAGCACTTATCCATTCATCATTATCTAGTGTAGCATTGATAGTTTTGGGCTCAAAATCACAAATAACACATCTTGTATTTAGAGTCTTACTTCTAGTTTTCATACCAGCTTTCTTGTCTCCAATGATCTAGTTTTTTGGGTGGTTCCTTCTGACATATATTGCAAGTACATATTCAACTCTTTTTCTATTATCTTGATCATCATTTTGTTCTTCATTTTGTTCTCCATCACTTTGTGCATTATCTTGAGCAATATTTTGATCGTCAGTATTTGCAGCCTGATGCTTGGGTGTAATGATATGTTGCTTGGGAGCTCTACATTGTTGGTTAGGTAGAGTGTTAGGTTCCTCATTGTAAGTAAACCTATTGTAGACCTCTGGTTCTTTAGTTCTTTCCTTTTCATTCTTCTGTGCAAATTCATCTATCTTTACATTTGCACTTTCAACAATTTTGTTAGAGACTTTGTTTATACATTTATAAGCCTTAATCTTGGTAGAATACCCTATAAATATTCCTTCATCACTCTTGGAGTCAATTTTTCCATTTCTTTCATCTTTTAAGATATAACATTGACTGTGAAAAATTTTTAAATAGCTTACATTGGGTGTGTATCCATACCAAATCTCATAAGGTGTCTTTTTGGTGTCTTTCTTCAATTGTACTCTGTTCAATGTGTAAACAACAGTACTGATAGCTTCTCTCCAGAAGATTTGGGTGATCCCTTTCTCTATCATTAGTGTCCTTGCACAATCAATTATGGATCTATTCCTTCTTTCAGCAATTCCATTTTGCTGTGGTGTTCTCAATGCAGAGACCTATCTTCTGATTCCATGCTCATTACAAAAATTAGTGAAGTCATCTAAAATAAATTTCCCTCCTCTATCTAACCTTAAGTATTTTAATTCTTTACCACTTTGTTTCTCAACCATTTCCTTATACCATTTAAACATCTTAAATGCTTCTGATTTATCTTTTAGAAACATGATTGTCATCATTATAGAGTAATCATTAACAAAGAGAATAAAATATCGATCTCCATAATAACTCTTTGTCCTCATAGGTCCACATAAATCAGTATGGACTAATTCTAGAATGGCATCATATGTATGGGTTTTTCTTTTGAAACTAGACTTTGTCATCTTACCTTTTTGACAATTCTTACACATGATGTTGTTGGGCTTGTTCATCGTCGGTAAGCCTCTGACATTTCTCTTTTTGTTAATCTTTATCATGTTTTCAAAGTTCACATGACACAATCTTTTGTGCCACAACCATATGTCTTCATTTGTTACAATCAAACAAGTGGTGTCAGTATCATTCAAATAGAATAAGTTGCCTTTTGTCTGCTCACTGATACTAATCAGATTTCCTGATTTATTGAAGATCTTTGCCTTCTTATTTTCAAATGCTACTCTATGACCTAAATTATTCAACTAAGAAACACTCAATAGATTATAATTCAATTCATTTACCCAATAAGAATTTTCACATTTTATCTGGTTATTCAACATTATGGTTCCTCTACCTTCAACTGGACAAGGTGTGTCATTACCCATTCTTACTGAACCACCTTTATAGTATTCAAAAGTATCAAACTTTTTCTTATCACTGGTCATATGGTGAGTGCAGCCACTATCTATGATCCAGACATCATTTTTACTAACTTTAGATATGAGTGCAGTTTCTACATACCTTTCTTCATCATCATTTGAATCATCCTTTACTGCCACAAACACTATCTCGATGTCTTCATTAGATTCAGTGTCAGTATCATCATATTTTCATTTTTCTAGGTAACTAACGTTCTTTCATTTGTCCTTGTAGTCTTAGTAATCTCTTCTTTCTGATTGTCAGTAGCTTCTGTAATCACCTCTATCAGACTTCTTTTCAAATGATCTATCATTACTTCTATCATCTTTTCTTCTGTTAGGACATCTTGCAGCAAAGTGTCCAATCTCTTTACAATTAAAACAAACAAGTGGTAATTTACCTTTGTATTTACCTTTGCCTCTTTGCATTCTTCTAGCCATAAGTGCTTCAATTTCATCAAGATCATCTTCTTCACTTTCACTATCACTATCTTTTCTCATAGTGTTTTTATGACTTGATTTGCTTTTTCTCATAGAAGTTTTGAATACATACTCAATGTTTGGTAAGACACTATTATCAAAGTTATTCATCTCAAATGAAATCAGTCTTCCAATCAAACTTTCTAAAATAACATTGCTATTTGCTACTGCTCCCATTTCTTGAATGGCAGATACTCTAATAGAATAAGTAGGCAGTAAGGTTCTTAGAATTTTACTTACCATTGTATCTTCTTCTAGTACACCTCCAGCTCCTTGGATAGCATTGACTACCTCTTTGATTCTTTTGTTGTACTTAGTGATGTTTTCACCTTCTTTCATTTGAAGATCATCAAAATTTCCTCTAAGGAATTCTGCCTTGGCTCTCAAAATATTTTTGTCACCACCATGTACAAGCATCAATTTGTCCAACATCTTCTGTGTAGTTTTACAAGTTTTGACATCTTCAAATTCAGCATCAGGGAGTGAGGAAGCAAGCTCTATCATCATGCTATTGTTCTCTTGCTTCTCTCAATTGTTCGACTATTGGTGCTTTTATGGACAACACATGTTCAACATCTAAGTATTGAGTAACATCATTACCAATACCTGATAAGTGGAGTCTTATTCAGCTCTGCCATTAAGAAAAATTATCTTTGTTCAACTTGGGCACATCTCAGCTGTTCATGTTGTGATCTTTAGCTTAGGTCTTGAAACCTTCCTTCTAAGAACACAAGCTCTGATACAAATTGTTAGTAATAACTGAGAGGGGGGGTGAATCAGTGGCCTCAAAAATTAATCCTTAAATCAACCCTTAAAACTTATAACCATAGATTATGTCTCAAGTTATCTTCTGTCCTACAAGATGATGCCTTGAAATAATTTAATCAAATTTCTACTTATCAGATTGCTTTGTTAATCTCTCTTCTGTGTTATTACCGATAAGCAATTAAATATTTACCAAAACACAGTAAATATGCAAAGTATACCGATCAATCCAGAAATGCATATGTGAAATGTATAATAGTAAAGTAATAAACCATAAACACATAACACATGGATTTTAATGTGGAAACCCTGTTAAGGGAAAAACCACTGGGACCAGTACCCCAAATTTTCATTCTTCTAAAGTGAGCTTTGTTAGGAGCCAACCCTGTTAAAGGTTACAAACACACTGTTAGGTGTGACCTTGTTAGAGGATTTAGAAACAGTTTGTCACCTAGTATCTAGCATCTAATTCTACCATCCTTGATCAAACACTCACTTGGTCTGTCAATAGGTATCAGGCATATCCAATGCTACTTTTATGTTCAAACTTTTTGATACTCCTTGGGATGTATCTCAATTGTAAAAAAAATTTAAGTCCTGCTCAGTTCAGAGGTTTTATGCTTCAATGGTTCAACTGAAACACTAATGTTTTGTTCATACATACAACTCAATTGCATATTTTTAGATATATTGTAAGTCCATTACCTCTCTGATCAATATAATCACTTATACCTTTTCTCCATACTGTTCTTCTCTAAGATGCTTGTCTCATTGTTCGTCGGTGTCCATAGAATCTATCTCTTTCCTCAACTTGTTGATCATGACTGAAATAAGACTTTCTTCTCCTTCACATTTTCTTTATCATATTTCCTTTATTCTCTTGTTAACCCCACAATCTGTAATGAATTGGGTTTGTCTCTTTATAGACATGATTGTCCCTTTTCTAGGATTTCTTGATTCTTGGCGTGTTCCACAATTCTCGCCAATAGATTTAAAGAAAACTCCTTATTTATCTCAAAGAGATCTTCTTGCCAAATGGATAAATTAGCTTTAAATCAATTACTTATCTCTGGCTTTATCTATATGATTAAAACAATGATAAGTATCCATTAATTCTATAATTAGCTTCTTGACAGCTAAGCATTTTGTCATTTTCTAAACTCTCTATTCTGTCAATCAATACTTTAGTTAGTCATCGGTGATAGCTGACTATTTCATTGGTGTCACTTTAGTTGTCATCAGGATCTCTGTTCTTTTCTTCTCCATCGAGTAACACTGAAATGCTTTCCATTGGGTTACTCTGTGCTTTGCTCATCGGGCAACACTGTAAATTTTCTCATCGGTAATGTTATGCATTAGCTCATCGGGTAACACTGTGACTCTACTTTTTTACTCTGACCATTGGTGTGCACTCTGTCGATGTATGCAGTCACTTGGTGAATACTTGACTTGTATGCATTACTGATAGCATAGCCTTGATTCATCAATTCTTTGAAGTCTTTGGCAGTATTTCAATGACCATACAGATTATATCAAGTTGACATCAATGACAATAAAATACATTAACTGATATAATGCCTTGCATGATCATTAACTTAATATATTCAAACATTCAATCAGTTACATGTCATCAAAGACAACATTTAAGGCAACTATGGATAAAAATAAAAAGACTTTATCAGGGACTGCGAGTGCCAACATAAGTTACTTGAGAGAAGAACTTGGTGAATATGCTAATGATTAGGAACATATAAAGGAAGAAGAAATAAAGTTAGATGAAATTGTGGCCCTGATTGCCATAAGAGAGAAGAGAGGTAAGGGTAAATTTTAAGGAAAGTAACCTCTTAAATGTTGTTCATGCAATAAGATAGGTCGTTTTGCATCTAGATGTCCTACAAGGGTTCCTAAGCATAGCTCTAAGTTTTATAAACCTAAGTATTCCAAGGTTAAGGAATGTTACTATGCTAGTGAAGGTCTTTTTGATGATTATGCTATTGACTATGGATAATAGATTTATTTCTATCAAGGATGATGAACCTATTCATGAAGAAAGAGCCCTAGTGTCACATGTTGAAAACAAATCTGAATGGGTCATAGATAGTGGTTACTCACACCATATGATTGGAGATAGAAATAAATTTGTTAAGCTAACCAAGTATGATTGCGGTGTTGTGAGATTTGGTGAAAACACTCCTAAGCTTATCATTGGAGTTGGATCTATTTCTTTTGATGGAAAGACTAATACTGAGGATGTGTTAATTGTTGATGGAATTAAGCATAATTTCTTAAGTGTTGGATAGCTAGTGGACAAAGGTTATCAATTGAAATTCATTGATGAAAAATGCTCTATCATAAGAAAGTCGGGAGAATTTATCGCATCTGGTACTAAGTCGAGAGGTAATGTATTTGAATTGAATATATCTGAGGCTTCTTGCTTTGTTGCGAAGGTTGATGAAAGTTGGTTATGGCATAGAATATTTTGTCATGTGAATTTTGATAATATTGTGAAGGAAAGTATGACTAATGTTGTTAGAGATCTATCAAATATTATGAAACCACCTGACACCATATGTAGAGAATGTGTAATGGGGAAATGAACTAGAAGTAGTTTCAAAAGAAAATCTTACTCGGTGAAAGGGAATTTTGATCTAGTGCATACATATCTGTGTGGTCCTATAAGAATGATGTCTTACTTGTTAGAGTAAAAAAGTATTTTCACTTATTAATTAAATCATTATTGATTTAATTATTAGTTTGAAAAGAAAATCTTACTCAGTGAAAGGGAATTTTGATCTAGTGCATACATATCTGTGTGGTCCTATAAGAATGATGTCTTACTTGTTAGAGTAAAAAAGTATTTTCACTTATTAATTAAATCATTATTGATTTAATTATTAAGTCACATTTTCACTTAATAATTAAATCACTACTTATTGAATTATTAAGTCACCTTTTTATCTCTAGTTCACTTAAGCTAAACTTTAGACATGCAATTAATAATTATTTTATTAATTATTCATGCAACCTAGGTTTTTCCACCCTTCTTAGGGTTTTGATCTCCTTTATTAGGATTGATCACTTTATAATTATCAATTCTTTTTTAATTTCTCTCTCTGAATGAATATTTTCATCTTTAAGATCTATGTGAGTTTTGTCTCCATTCTTTTCCTTTGTAACAGGTATTTTGCTGCAGGTGATATTGGCTTATGAATTATTTGAATTCAAAATTTACTATGGTGAAAGGTATTTTATACTTTTTGTTGATGACATTTCTAGAATGATGTGGGTTACATATATGAGAGACAAATCTGAGGCTTTTGAAAAATTCAAGATATTCAAAGCAAAAGTCGAGAATGAATCAGGTTTAAAGCTAAAATGTTTGAGATCAGACAAAGGTGGAGATTTTACATCAAACTTGTTCAATACCTCTATGAAGAACATGGAATATATAGACATACATCTTCTCCTAGGACACCAAAACATAATTGGATAGTAGAGTGAAGAAAAAAAATAACATTAGAAGTTGCAAGAACCATGTTGTTGGAAGGAAATGTATCACATGAACTCATTGGAGAGAAGCTGTTGGTACTTCTTTTTATACTTTGAACAAAGTTCAAAGTAGAGAAGTTACAAGTAAGACTCCTTATGAATTATAGTTTAATCATACTCCTACTATGAAATAATTCAGAATATTTGGTAGTAAATGCTACATCAAAAGAGATGATGAGATAGGAATGTTTGATGCTAGAAGTGATGAAGGAATCTTCCTTGGTTATTCCACTAAGAGAAAAGCTTATAAATGTTTTAATATGAGATTGAGAAAGATGATTGAAATTGATAATGTGAGGATTGATGAAAATTTCTAGATTTAAGAAAGATTATATGACTATAACCATACTACAGAGGTCAAGGAGGTTACTACCGATCAAGAAGAACCTTTTGAGATTGACCTTGAGATCAAGGTATGTCAAGATGACTCAAATTATCCTACTAAAATTCCTAAGAATCAGGGGTATGTAAAGAAAAACCATCCTAAAAATCAAATTATTTGCAATGTGAATAAAGGAATGATGAAAAGATCGAGATTAAGAGAAGAAATTTGTTTGATTTCTTAAGTTGAACTAAAATCTAGTGATGAGGCATGTAGAGATGAATCTTGGACTAAGGATATGCAAGAAGAATTGGAACAATTAAGGAAAAACAACACTTGGGAACTGGTTCCTAGACCTAAAAATAAGAATATTATAGGAACTAAGTAGGTTTTTAGAAACAAGATGAATGAAGAAGGAATGGTTGTACGAAATAAGGAAAGACTAGTTTGTAAAGGACACTCACAAAAAGAAGGTGTAGATTTTGAAGAAACATTTGCTCTTGTTGCTAGGCTTGAGGCTGTAAGATTATTTATTTCTTATGCCGCACACAAAGACTTCAAAGTATATCAGATGGATGTGAAACTTGCATTTCTGAATGGAGATCTAGATGAGGAAGTATATATTGAACAACCTGATGGATTTCCTCTTACAGAAGATGAGGATATGGTTTGCAAGTTGAAGAAGGCTTTGTATGGAATGAAAAAAGAACCTAGAGCATGGTATGAAAAATTGGATAGGTATATACTTCATCTTGGTTTATGCAGATAGTAATTTGTACTTAAGAACTAGTGAAGATGGAATTATAATAGTTGAAGTTTTTGTTGATGATATCATTTTTGGAGGAAATCATGTAATGAGTAAAAAGTTCTCTAAAGAAATGGAAAATGAATTTGAGATGTCAATGATTGGTGAGATGAAATTTTTCCTTGGAATGCAAATTAATCACAACAAGAATGATACTTTTATTTCTCAGACAAAGTATCTTAAAGAAATGCTGAATTTTTTTGCAATGGAAGATTGTAAACCCATTGGAACACCTATGGTTACTGGTAAGAAGATTACTACTACTGACAAATCTAAATGTGTTTTTTAGACAAAGTACATTTTTATGATTGAAGGTTTACAATATCTGACTCACACCAGACAATATATTGCTAATGCAATAGGAATTGTGGTAAGATATCAAGAAGATCCTAAAGAGACACACCTTGCTACTGTGAAAAGAATATTTAGATATATGAAAGGAACATTGGATTATGGCTTATGGTTAATAAATTTGATGATTTTGACTTGCATGTGTTGACGGGGTTTTGCTGACTAGGTCCGCCAACAGTCATAAGTTGTCACCGGGTTCTGAGGAAATCGGCCAACTCCGCCTGCAAAGGTTGTCTGGGGGAAACGAATCCTCCGGGCCTTCAAGCACCTAGGTGTTGGGTCACGACGGTGCGGGGCTCGGTTGGCAGAGCTGACTTTTTTCGAGGGGGATAGCTGGTTACTTCAACTCATTCTTCAAGAGATTCGGTACAGTAAGGGTTTCCAGAGCATTCTACACTTATAAAATAAAATGAAAAAGATCCTGCAGGGTTAGAAACGTCTATCTAACTATAGTCATGCTGAAATGTCTGAAACATCAACAATACTTTCAAAGACTACACTAAATACTGAAGAAATACACAACCATCAGTTAGCATTTTATCAGTAGCGGAAATAAAGAGGTCGTTAATCTACTTTAACATATCAAAGTGAAGGACATACAGAACGTTAAAACATGAAATACCATTTAACTCAGAAGTAGGGACGTTAACAACATCATTGCCAAGAATCCTTCCTTCTTCATTAATATTTAGTCTAGCAGGCACTGGTGCGTGATACAATGGTGGCTCCAGGGGAGCATCTAACTACCAAGAACAGAACAATGGAGCATTGAGCTCTACCATTAAAACCAGAAATCACTTTGCTATTTCTTATGGACAACAAAATCATCAATTTCACCGACCCCTGGAAACGGGCCGATCTTCCTATTTATACAACTCTTCACTAACCCTAACCCTATTTTACACATTCCATTAAAATACAATATCCGGGGGCCGGTACTACCTGCACCACCCTACAAAAGACCTGGAGATGAAATAGGTCTGTCATATCAGAAGAATAAGATAAGAGTATACATCGAAAGAATCGGTCTCGAGAAAAGAGCCAAAGAGGAGAAAGAAGGAAGTAGGTCCTTCAAGGACCGAGGCTACATGCCTCATAAATGGGAAATGTGGCACCCTATTTGCAATGTGCCAGGTGTACCCTTGAGCGGCGCCTCGAGAAGACCACCCTGTCAGAAGGCCAACTGCCAAGCCGACGCCCCTTGATGTGTCCAACTACCTTTTGATAGTCTTATTAACCACTTCTGAAAGTGACCGCTCGACTTCGGGGACCGGGACACGAATCACTTTAAAGAATACAAAATTTGTGGATCTGGGACTCTGGGATCTGGGAACTTACGTCCCCAAAAGAATAAAAAATACTTAATGCTCAAGTTTCCCCGGTTCCCAGAGAATGCTCAAGGCTGTTTATTATCGTTGAAGGCCTGAAGGAGGTGGAAAATGCCATCCTCATCAATCTTTCTTAGGCTGGCCTTTCTGTGTCTAGCCACATCAACTAGTTCCCCCAGGTCTGGAACATTATTTCTGAACTCATCCGCCATCCTTGCGGCGTCATGGCCTTTAAGCACCATTTTGGTAAGTTTTGTCATTTGGGCCCCATATATCCCCTCTGGGGATTAATACCGAGATGCCATCATTTCATCAAAATTCCCCAAGACTGACTCTTCGGGGGTATAAGTATCTGTACTAAGGGGATCAACCCTGGAAGGTTTTATTATGAATGACTTATACAAATTAGAAGAATACTTCACTGTGTTGACCTTTTCCTATAAGGACTCTACTAGTTGCTTGGTTACCTCCAATGTGAGGTCCAGTTTGGAGTGCTGAGCCCTTACAAAATTGAATGATTCCTCACCCAGAATTCTAGATTCAGAAATTATATCTTCCCCTAGGGTGAGGAGCTCTTCGAGCTCTGCCTTCCACGCCTGGTAATTCTCAGCGTCATTGTCCCATTGATCAATCAGCGCTTCTTCCTGGTGAATAACCTGTCAGGCCATATATAAATCTAGGAGTGTGGACACCAGGAAACGCCGGGTGTTTCCTATCTGTAGAGCGATCCATTCGTCTACTGCCTGGGCCTTTTTTTTCATTACTCGCAGGGAGTCTATGTCGCTCTGCGGCAATTCTTCTGTTGTGGAGGTCTCCGGAGGAGCGGCATTGAGGGGTCGGGCCAGCTCTATAAGCAACCCCATAAGGTTTGCATTCTTCTCTTTCTTAGCTTTGAGCCTCTGGGCCTCTTTTTTGTATCGGGCTTCAAATGCCCTTGCTGCCTCCTTTAGCAGGTCTACTTCGCCCTGCTTTCCCCTTTTTCCCAAGGATACCTCTGTGATATTGTAATCTGTGGGATCCGCGGTCGCTTCATCAACGTCTCAGGGAAGCATTGCCACTACTGCAACTGTTTCTCCGCCCGGCCCAGTCCGAAGGGTATGAACTGTCCAGGCCTTCTTTGCTTTTGACGGGGCCTGAGCTAAGGCCATCATTTTAGCCAGGGAGAGAGTGACTGTCGGAGTGGATTGGTCTTTTCTTTTTCTATTTTCTGCCAGCCATGGAGGTGGGAGAGGTGGCCTTCCTGCCAGAGTTTGTTCTTCAAATTCTCTCCCGGTGTCCGACGGCGGCTGCTCCTTTTTAGCATATACTTCCTCTGTTCCTCTCCTTGTCGGTACTTCTTCTGCAGCAATCTCTTTTTCAATTTCTATCTCCTCAGCCTAGTTCCGAATGTCAATTGATGTGTCTAGACCCTGGTCGGATTCCTCGGGGATTTCTTCTTCATGCTGCTCTTCTTCTTCCTCATCTGTTGGCAATAGGGGAGGTATCAGGCCGAGATTTAGAGTTTGGGCCGCTATGATGACCTGCCCAAAGGTTGCCCCCGGGAGTGGCCTCAGGAACGCGGCGGTTGGGGTTACGGCTGATCCTGAAGGTCTGGGTCCGAGTTCCCCAGTGGATGCCATCTGTTCACTTGATGGCTGTTGGTCCACTCCCGGAGCTTGTGCTGCTTGAGCCCCGGAAACAATCTCTGGTTCTGGCCTCTTTTCTTCTATCTGCTGCTCTTCTTGTTCTGCAGCCTTTTGTTCCAGGTCTTCTGGGTCCACAGCCTCTTGCTCTTCCTGTGGGACTTCTGCCCCTGCCTGTGTGTCATCTCCCTGCAAATTCCTGAATTCATCGATTGCAAATAAGTCAAATTCCTCTTCCGGAGGGGGACTAGCTGGGACCCCTGCCTGTTCTTCTTCTTTCTCTAGTTCTGGGGAACTGGAAGAAAGGATCTCTACCTCTTTGGGGAGGGACACCCTTGGCACCGGTTTTGACTTAGGTTGTTTGATGTGCTTTCTCTTCCTCTGGGTGATCAGAGGCGGCCCTGCATCGGCTATTGCTGCTACCTCCATGGGATCCACCCCAATTGCCTTAACCATCAAGGCTACCAGTGACGGGGAGGATGGAGGATGAATTGGTTTGGCCATGAGTGGGGGAGTGGCCAGCCTCGTTATTAATTGCTCCCTCATTTGCTAGGAGGCCACCACAGATTGCTTGATCTGTTCCTGGATGGGGACTTGTTGCGTGGAGGGTGTTGTAGCTATCCCTTTTCCCTTATCTGTGCCTTGTGCGAAAGTCCCAGCCCCCGGGGTCTATCTTGGTACCGGTGGTGGATTTGGCCCTGGTGCCGGCTGGGCTGCCGATGAGTACTCCTGGGGCACACTTTCTTGAAGTAGGCGTGGCTTCGATCCACTACTTCCCGGGTGAAGTCTTCAATTGTGGGCCCCTCTTGGGCGGCCCAATTCATTACCGGTAGTGCCATTTTGTCAATCCCCTTCTCTTTGTACTGGGGGTCTGTGGTGGGGGCGGTGTCTGAGAAACCCGCCGGGAACCTCCGGAGCTTTAGTTCCTACATCATTTCGTCTATCATCCTGTCTTAGTGCCTGCTCCGGACATCTACATCATCCTGGAAATCTACCTAGAAGTCCTCCATATGTATTTGATGAGGCTCCGAAGCCCGGGGCAGTGCCGTTGTAATTCTGCCATGCAGATCAAAATTCCTCCGCGCCAGATAAAATTCCTGCAAGTTATAACATTTCAATTCATTGTCTGCCTCCCTCGCGACGGCCAGACTGCAGGTGTAGTTCCCATAGGAGATTGGGAATGAGACGTTTGGGACCTTCTTGTGGGCCAAGAAGGTATGCAGCTTCAGCATTTGTCTGCAATATTCTTGCAGCATGATCTTGTCCCCACAATGCTTGGGCAACAAGTAGGGTTTCCCGGAGAAGCCGGTGACCCTAATATATGTATGCTACTGGAATTGGATATAGTAGTGCCCATAACTACTAAAAAATTTCATCGCCTTAGTGGATAGGCGGTATCCGGCATCCCGGGTGGGCGTAAGAAGATGGTAGTAAACGAAGGAATCATTTACCCGATAGTAACTGGGGAAGCTGGCCTCCCATTGAATCTGTGGAAAATGGTCCCATGGTTCTTTTTATCCTAGGCCAAGCCTGAGAATGCCATCTGTAAGTAGGCCATTGGAGTGGGGCCTCTGTTGGGCCAAAGCCCAGAAAACATAAGAAGTCATGTAGAACTTCTTCTTCTTGTTCAATTGCAGGAACTGGGAGTCGACATGATTGGAGATTATTGTCGCCCAGTCAAAAAATTCTCCCTTAGTGGAGATAGCCAGGAGGAAACAGTACATCCATTTTACAAATTCCTAGGCGGAGGGTTGCCCAAATACCCGGGCCAATGCTATCATCCCCATCTAGATGCTCTCGTTGAATTCAGAGCGGGGGATATCTATCTTCATTCTCTTTGGGTCCCTCTTCGGGACCTTGAGCCAGTTGGTGTTTATGTACACCTGGGCGGCATCCTCTAGTTGATTGAATTGTTTCAAGGCCTCAGTCCTTGTAACCACCGTGGCCCTGTCAAATTGTGGGATACCCAGGCCTGCTTGGAAAGTGACTGGGTTGAGGGACACCAGTGGAGTGGGGTATCCCATGGGTTCTATAGCTGCGAGCATGATGGCCGGGACAAAAGAGTTATAGTTGGTAGCCAGGGTTAGAACAAGCTCTGGAGACTGCACAGAGCATGGGAAGCAAGCTGCCTTGAGGATTTTGGAACCTCTGTTGTTGGTTGCTAGTTTGTCTCCAGCCTGTCGCTAGATGTGCATTATCTTTACCAGGGCCTGCATTTCTACCCAAGTCCCAACACTGGTGCCAGTCATCAGTTTCACCCCAGACTCAATCTTTGATCCCACAATCTCATTATCCTGCACAAACTTCATGGTGAGGGGCAGCTTTGCCAGGGCCTTCTCCATTTTTGACTTTGCTGCTGCCCTGGTCTCAGTTGTAGTTGGTAATTCCAGACTTCTAGGAGGAGATGATGCGGACGCTTCAGACATGTTTGGAAGATGAAGTCTAGACCTGCGAGAAAAAGTGACCGTCAGAACATATTTATCAAAATAGAACAGCTACTCCGGGGTCTGGAGATCTTACCACCGTGATGTTTTCCTTCCCTGAAAAGTTAGTTTTACGCAAAGGTATCTGAAAAGAAAAACATAAACTTAGAATGCTCATTATATCTCCGGGTCTGGGATATTTTATCACACTTGACGAAGACATAAGATGTATGGTGGAAAGAGGCTCAAGGCCTGGAGAAATGACCGTTAGCAAAGAAGAATGTGGAGGCGGGTCCACGTGGATGCCACGTGCGTTAGCATTGAAAGGATGTGATGGCAATGACGGCGGAGCCAACTGTTTGAACGCGCGAAAAAGGAAAGCCACTTGGCTGGAAGTAATTGTGCACATGGGAAATAAATGAGGCTCTGACAGCCTTGATGGAGGAGAGAGAAAATTGTCTGTTTGAAACCGGCTGAGAGCCGAGTTTTAAACAAGTCGTTTTCTGCCTCGAAGCAAGCTTGGAGGCAAAAAAATAGCAGCAAGGGCGACTTGACCAACTTGTCAAGCCACCCGGAAGGATATATATAGATTTGAGGGGTATATACATGGAAAGGAGGAGATATACATGGGTTACCTACAGATATACAGATATATGCATGAATATACACATGGAATGACTCCCGCGGGAAAAACCAGATAAGGCTGAAACAAACATATACAGCCATTTACATCACTCACATGCTATTTACAAACTTTATAGATAAACAACTTCTGCACAGAAGGCAGACAACCTCTTGGCAGAGCCGACCCACCAACGGGCGGCAAAACCAGAAACCAAAAGAATAGAACACGATAGAGAAATAAAGCAAAATGAAACAAACAAAATCGAGAAAACCCAAAGACAAACCAGAAAATGGAAGCAAAATAGAGAGGAGAAAAGGAAAAACACCAACCTAAAAACACAGAAGGCGGAGGAAAGGAGGGATTACCGAGAGAACTCTGCAACAACTTGAGTCGTTAGGCTGCCAAGATCACCACCACCAAGCACTTGCGTATGTATGAGAACAACAGAAGGTGTTAAGCTTTGATTATCACAAATTCTCTGTAAATGCTTTGCTAATCGCTTTGAAAATGCTCTATTTCGCTCTAAGTGCTCGAAGGTTTTAATCGCGGTAAGTGTGAAAATGATAGGTAAGTCTATTTATACCCGCGGCAAAAAGTAATCCTCCTCCCTCCGGAGATCTCGGGCCAGGAAAAACCTCCAGACTCTGGGCCTGGGGATTCCTTACGGTGATATTCTTAAGACTTAAGAACATCATCGTAAAGAATCTCAGAGTCCAGAATCTGGCTCCCAACAAAAAGGCAACCTCGGGGATCTGGGATCCCGAAGGAGAAGACCAAACCAAGAAAACAACACACACCAGGGAAGAAAACCCCAGAGAAAGAAAGAAAAAAGGAAAAGAAAGACAAGGCAAAGCCGCAGCAAAAAGCAAAGCAAAAGAAAAAGGGGGACCCAACATTTTGCACACAAAATCTAGGGACGGGGATGCAGGGCATAACAAATGGCGACTATCTGGGACAAATGCCTTAGAGCATTTGAGAACCATAAAACCTCTGGTTAGCGCAACCGGAACAAATCCACCTCCTGAAGTGCTTGACAAGCTGGAAGCAACATATCCAAGAGAACTAGACCACACAGGAGTCAGTCCGTAGTCTTTCATCAGTGGTGTCATGTGTGCTTTGGAAGGGAATCAAGCCGATGACCTCTGGGAGGAATAGAGAAGCGGTGCTAGTTACATCAAACTAGTCATCAATTTGATTTCTTTCCCCCGGAGATTAGAGTTTTGTCCCGCTATTCCTCTTATTATTTTATTTATTTCCAGGTGGGGAAGGTGCTACTTCTTTCACCATTGAGCCTAAGCTTAGCTAAATTTCAAATGGCGGTACTCCTTTCACCTATCCACCTATATTTAGATATTTGGAGAGGATAAAACTTTGGACCTGGAAGAAATTTCTTTAGATTTTCAGACGTGGATCAACCAACTAGTACAGCTGATCTACCCCCGGCGTGTCCGATTACTTGTTCCCTATATTACTATTGTTCACTGATCGCCGGACTCCCGGAGGCAACACCTAGTGGAGAGTGCTCGAAAATGTGCCATAACCTGCAAACAATCCTAGAAACCGGGTTGGTTCCACTATGATAAAGATAGATTATAAAGTTCACCATGCCGGAGGCATTGCACCAGAGGCCAAAGTTATGTGAAGCATTTCAGTTCCCACAAGGTGGAGCAAAACATCGGGACCGAAAGAAAGCCGAAAGTGAAAACAAAGACAACAAAAACAAAAAGAAGGGGGAGACTGCCCCAGAGGACAGCCAACAAGACTATTTACAAGGGGATATTTACATATAATACAATTTTGGACAAACTTACCTTTATTTGAAGTAATGCTTGAGAAACTGCCCATTAACAGGCAATGCGACAGGTTCTCCAGTCAAGGTGTTAAGGCGGTAAGTATTTGCCCCGTAGATTTCTAAAATTAAGTATGGTCCGAGCCAGAGCCGTTGGAACATGGTGTGCTTTCCTTTCTTCTCCCGGGCCTTATCCCATAACAGGACCAGATCTGAGATCTGAAAAGCCTTGTATTGGGCTCTTCTATCAAACCATCATTTTACCACTGCTTGGTGACGCACAAAATATTCAAGGGCAGCATCTCGTTGTTCTTTCATTCGGACCAGATTCAAAAGTTGAACCTCCACAATGTTGTCCCTATTGTTAAATTCCTACATAAAACTGTAAAATCAGGATTTGTAAGTTGACTGGGAATACAGGGTTCTGACCATAAACCAGGTGGAATGGGGATGTCCCTAGGGCGGCCTTAATATGAATACGATCCGCCTAGAGGGTGAATTTCAGTTTTTGGTACCAATCCCGGGGATTTTGTTCTAACAAATGTTTGATCACCTCAACTAGATTCTTATTTGTTAATTCAGCAATGCCATTCCCCTGGGGGTAATAATTGTTGGAGAACTTCAGTGTGATCTTTCAATTGTAGGTCCATTCGAGTGATTGTGCGAAAGAAAACGCCGGACCATTGTCACATACTAAAGCAAAGGGCATTCCAAACCTTGTGACGATGTTTTCCTCCAAAAACTTGATAACTACGTCCGCCGTGTTGTTTTTGTAAGGTATAGCTTCAGACCACCCAGTACAGTAATCAGTCACAATGAGGATATATCGGTGGTTGGCAGACGAGTTGGGGTTGATTTCCCCGATGAAGTCAAATGCCCACTGGGCAAAGGGTCTAGCCTCGTAGACTGGTTGCAGAGGCATGGCTGGGTTATGCTCATCATGTGTTGTAGTTTGGCAAGTATGGCATTTTCTGACATGAGCGTAAACATCCTTGAAGATACACGGCCAATAGTATCCAGCCCGGAGGATCTGATGGGCAGTGGCATTGGCTGAACCATGCCCGGTTCCAAACTGCCCATGGAATTCATCAATTATTTTCATAGCTTGGTCCCTGTCGATTCACCGGAGGTACATCCCCTCATAATTTCTGCGGTAAAGCGTGGAGTTTTTGATCATGAAATGGGTGCTTTTCATCTGTAGAGCATGGCGTTTGTGGGGAGGCAATCCCTCCGGGCATTTGTTATTTAATAGCAAGTACACCAGATCGGTATACCATGGGTCTTGGGTGATGGACTCCACCATTAAGTTTGACATTCTATGTGGGGAGTCTCTTCTGCCATCGTTCGACTCAGTCCCTGGCCTCACACTATTTTCATGGACTGCATCTCTAAGTCATATTCTTGGAGGATGGCCATCCATTTCCCCCGTCTTTCGCCCAACTCACTTTGCATCAGCAGAGATTTGACAACCTGGTCCGGGATGATAGCATGTACTTTGCTCTAGAGGATATAATGCCAGAACTTCTTCACGGCGTGAACTAGAGAAAAGGCATGTTTTTCCAGTGATGAATACCGGATCTCGGCATTCTTAAAGGGGGAACTCATGAAAGCAATTGGTCATTCCTCCCCTTTAACCTTTTGGGTCAATACTGCCACGGCAGAATGCGACGAAGCAAACGAGTATATGTAAAACGGGAGGGAATAGTTCGGACTAGCCAGGACAGGTGCCTCCATTATTGTTTGTTTAATTTGGGTGAATGCCTGCTTAGCTTCAGGACTCTACTCAATTTTGGTATCCTTTTTCATCATTTCGTTGAGTGGTTTGACTATTTCTGTGAATCCCGTGATGAATCATCGCACGAAGTTGATTTTTCTGAAGAAGGATCGCATTTCTTTCTTGCTACCAGGCATCTGTAAGTTTAGCAATGCTTCAACTCTATCAGGGTCTATGGATATACCCTTTTCAGAGATGATATGCCCGAGAAACTTCCCTTCAGTGACCCCGAATATACACTTCTTGGGGTTGAGGGATATTCCATACCGGCGACATCTCTCACAGATCTGAGCGAGGTGGGCGACGTGATCATGCCTGTCCCGGGAGAAGATTGTCAAATCATCCATGTAGATGATTATGCATCAATTTACAAGGCCCTCAAACGCAATGTCCATGGCCTTCTGAAAAGTATCCCCTGCGTTGATTAACCCGAAGGGCATTCTTCTATACGCAAACGTTCCCCACTTGGTGGTAAATGATTTTTTCTCTCTATCCTCATACTTAACCATGACCTGGTTGTATCCTGAATATCCATCCAAGAATGACATCATCTGAGATCCATTTACTATCTGTAGTACCTCATCCAAGGAGGGGAGAGGGTGATTATCTTTTTTAGATGCCTTGTTCAAATTTTGGAAATCCATGCAAAGGTGGATCTCACCGTTCTTCTTCCTGACTGGGACCAGGTTGGCAACCCACGTAGTATGCCAGATTGGAAAGATTATCTAGACTGACAATAGTTTTTCTACCTCCTGACGGATCAGAGGCTCTATCAGGGGATTGACCGGTCTTTGCTTCTGCTGAAAGGGCTTAGCGTCAGGTTTCAGGGGAATAGTGTGGGTCATGATGGATGTGTCATACGTCTTTAAATCTTCATATCCCCAGGCAATAACATTAATGTATTCTTGAAGAACTGTGAGAATCTTCTCCTTTTCCTCAGGGGAGCAGTAGGTACCAATGTGGATGATCTTTTCTTCACCGGGCTTGCCGATGTTAACTTTTTCAAACTTTCCTCCCTCAGGGGAGGATGACACCTTCTCATAGGCCTGAGGGTCCGAGTCGAAGATTCTTTCTAATGCAACCATCCCCTCAGGGATAGTGTTGGTAGGCAGGTCTATGATCCCATCATCTTCGTCACCCTGCCCAGTATCATCATGGTCTTGTTCCTCCACTATCTGATCCTCAAAAACACAAACATTTTCCATGAAGGATAGAATATGTTGATCGTCCTCAAAAACTTGAAAGTGAGTGACATTATTTGGAATGGAGGGGGTGGGGACCATCTTAACTAAAAATCTGTGGAGTCGTGAGCCAGCCATCGGCTCAAGTGTGCTGGCAGAAATGGCTAGGGCATCCGGGACATAGTTCCGTCACCAGGGAATGAGGTCAATGCCAAAGGCATCAAAATCTTCAATAAGGCTCCAAGCCTGGTTGCGGTATGCGGCTAGCCTTTTGTCATGACATGTGTATTGACTCCGGACTTGTTTAACAACCAACTCTGAATCACCCAGAGCCCAGAGGCAGGTGATACCTTTCCTTAGTGTGAATAGGAGTCCAAGGACCAAGGCCTTGTACTCCGTGACATTGTTTGTGCAGTTAAACTATAGCCTGTAGGACGCGAGGAAGGATTTACCTTGTGGGTTGATTAATTCTACCCCGGCCCCACAGCCCTGTTTGGATCGGGACCCATCGAACTTAAGGGTCCATAAATCATTGTTTGTAATCTGGGGCTGGGGACGGGGAGTTCCCTTTGGATTATCACTGGGAGACTTGGGGATTTTCTCCTAGACTACTGACGTGAGAGTAGAATTTATCCCCAGAGGCGTTTCAATTTGTGATTCCTGGGGGGATAACACTAAAGGAGTGCATCCTGTAGGAGTACTGGGTCCCAGGGAATTAGTTGTATGTTCACTCCGAAAGATATCAAGTTGTCGGGTAGCAATCGACAGACATGGTTCACACTCGTGCTCTAAATGTTTTTGGTAATTTACTCAGCACCAAGTGCCGGATAGGAGTGTGGCAAGGGTCACTGTGGGGCCCTGAGAGTTAACTTCAACTCTCACCTTTTCTTCTAAGTCTTGTGCTTTTTGCAACACTATGGGCTCCTCTCTGGGGATGAAATCAAATGTTAAGATTTCAAGAGGTTGATACACCCCCAGAGAAGACTCAGAGAAAAGGACTTCATTGACCCTCCCAATTTTGGTAAGAGCCTGTTTCATCCGAGGTTCACTTTCGACCTGGATCTGGTTGGATTCTCCTTCCCATGGAAGCCATAAGTGGGTGAAGTCGGTCGAAAAGTATCCATTCAAGGAATTAGACCAATTCTGACTTAGTAACATCTCGTAAGTCTCTGGGATGTCCGCCACTTGGATGTCAATGATGCTGGCTATCTTGGGGTCCTGGATAAGGTGTATCCAGACATTCTTCAGTTCTCCCACCATTTTTATAGTAGTCTTATCCAGTTGGATCACTGTGCCATTAGATGGGGTGGGGTGGAGTCCAAGCTTCTGACAAATGGACAGAGGCATGATGTTACCCGAAGCTCCAGAATCTACTAGGCAGTTGTGTATATTTTTTCCATAGATGTTTAGGCCTAGTAGGAAGGGAGGATCCTCATTGTTTCCCCGGAAGATAGCTACATTAGCATCTTCGAATGAGATAGTCTTGGGTGGGCGGCTAACAGTCTCTGGGTTTCCTAAGAGCTTCAGAAGAGACTTCTTCTGCTCAGGACAATTTAGCAAAACCTCCATCAAGGTCATGGAGGTGGTGGTCTGCTCTAATGCCTTCGTGATGTCAAATCTTCCTCCCGGGAACTGGTGATTTTCCTCCGTGAGATCTTTTGCTTGGTTAGAGCTAGGACCTTTTGGAGGGACGGGTCAATCAGTTGCATTACTCCGGGGAGGAGGAGTATCTTTGGTAGGAGGTATAGGCGTGTAAGCTGGTCCTTTACCAACCTGATTCCGGGTATTGTATGGAGCCCGCGGGTTAGTAAAGGCGCTGGCCTCAAAGGGCGGAATGGATTCATCAAAGAATCCATGTAGTTCGGATTCTTCTTCATCTTCTCCAGAAGTTTTGAAGAAGATGGTATCACAGGTGAAGGCACTATGGGTTTGCTCTTGGACAGGGGGCTCTGGGGGAGCGGTATCATGTGATTGTTGCCTGTCTAGCTCAGAGATCATTATGAATTTCTCCAAAGTGGCACAATTCACTTCATTGTGCGAACCTGTATCGTGCAGCCAACACCAATTAGTCATGGGCTGGAAGTCTGCGACTAGCATAAAATGGGATGGCCCAGCACCATTATGGTTGGTGTTTTGGTTCGGAGGCGGGCCTCCAGTGTTAGCGTTATTATTCCATTGTTGTTGGTTGGGTTTAGGCCCGTTGTTGAAGTTTCTTCCCCTGGTGTTGTTGTTTCGTTGGCCAGAGAAGATATTCCCTCTCTGGGAATTTAAATTCTTGGGTGCGTAGGACCCCGCCTTCAGTTGACCCATGTCCATAGTCAAAGTGGACAGCATTCACTGGAGGGATTTGACCTTGGCAGTCAACTGAGTGTTAGCATCACAATGGGATGGCTGTGGCTGTTGTTGTCTTCCCAGGAAGGCAGCAGGATTAGCCAGAGTCGAGGGCGGCAATCCTCCAGCCACGGACGACTGGAAGAATGGCACTCTGGACGGTTGCGTATGAGTCTATTGTGTCTATTGTGGCAGATTCCAAGGGAATACTTCCAGACCCAATGTGATTTGGGTCTGGGAGGGGTAAACATATTGCGCCTATTGGTCTATAATGGGTGGCAGAGGATTCACTACCATTGAGGGGGCACCTATTGCCAGATTGGGATTGTATCCCTCGGCATATGCAGTTCCGTCGGGGATCATGTTATAGGGTGTGTTCTGTCCAATCCCGCCCGGGGATTTGTTGAGACCACGGGACAACTCTAAGGCTAGGTTGTAGACTTTTGCCAAGGTATCCCGGTCGCCCGGGGTGGTAGTTCTCTAAAAGAGGGTGGCAACGAAAGGGTCTATCGCATTAAGATATGTTTGTATGGTAACGTTTGGCGATGGGACAAAAGGGCCCGGGGACCGCTTCAGGGCATGTTGGAACCTATGGTTGAATGTTGCAAGAGGTTCGTTGGGTTCCTTCCTGATGGAGATGAACTGGCTATGGGACCAGGCTAGGTCCACATGCACGCGAAAGGCAGCCAAGAAGGCATCCTCCATATCCTACCAAGTGTTCATGGAGTTGGCAGGCAAGTTCAGGTACCAGTTCAACTCGCTTTGTCCTAAGGACAGGGGAAACATGCGGGTCACAACATCCTCATGCTGGATCCGGTGTCGATTCATGGCATCTTTGTATGCCTGTAAATGTTCTTCTACGGTCCATGAGCCTAAGTTCTCATATCGCGGGCAAATCTTCTCCGGGTGGGAGGGTAAGTCGTTGATTGCGCCCAGAAAAGTGCCCATTAGGGACCCAGTGTTTCCAAAATATGCATCCATTGGGGGAACTATATGTTGGGTAGTTTGGGTACTAGTTCCCGGGACCATTTGGGGAGTTTGAGTATTCAAGGGTATGGTAGACCCCCAGACAACAGTGGCTGGTAGGACTTTCAACATCTGTTTCTTTCGAGAAGGAGGCTCGAGTTTGACAAACCTTCTGGGATTCAGGGAAGATCTGAGGACTCTTTCAAATTTAGCTGGGGAAAAGGACCCAATTCTACTAAAGGCTTGTCTCCTAAAACTACAACTCGGAGAACCCTTAGGAGGTGTAAAATTGGAATCTTGGGAGGGGGATGAGTTCATGCCCTCCTTTTAGTGTCAGTTTCTGTTGACGGGGTTTTGCTGACCGGGTCCACCAACAGTCATAAGTTGTCACCAGATTCTGGCGAAATTGGCCAACTCCACCTGCAAAGGTTGTTCGGGGGAAATGAATCCTCTGGGCCTTCAAGCACCTGGGTGTCGGGTCACGACAGTGCGGGGCTCGGTTGGGAGAGGTGACTGTTTTTGAGGGGGATAGCTGGTTACTTCAACTCATTCTTCCAGAGATTCGGTATAGTAAGGGTTTCCAGAGCATTCTACACTTAGAAAATAAAACGAAAAAGATCTTGCAAGGTTAGAAACGTCTATCTAACTACAGTCATGCTAAAATGTCCGAAACATCAACAATACTCTGAAAGACTACACTAAATACTGAAGAAATACACAACCATCAGTTAGCATTTTATCAGTAGCAGAAATAAAGAGGTCATTAATCTACTTTAACATATCAGAGTGAAGGACATACAGAACGTTAAAACATGAAATACCATTTAACTCAGAAGCAGGGACATTAACAACATCATTGCCAAGAATCCTTCCTTCTTCATTAATATTTAGTCCAGCAGGCACTGGTGCGTGATACAATGGTGGCTCCAAGGGAGTATCTAACTACCAAGAATAGAACAATGGAGCATTGAGCTCTGCCATTAAAACCAGAAATCACTTTGCTATTTCTTATGGACAACAAAATCATCAATTTTGCCGACCCCTAGAAATGGGGCGATCTGCCTATTTATACAACTCTTCGCTAACCCTAACCCTATTTTACACATTCTATTAAAATACAATATCTGTGGGCCGGTACTACCTGCGCCACCCTAAAAAAGACCTGGAGATGAAATAGGTCTGTCATGTCAGAAGAATAAGATAAGAGTATACATCAGAAGAATCATTCTCAAGAAAAGAGCCAGAGAGGAGAAAGAAGGAAGTAGGTCCTTCAAGGACCGAGGCTACATGCCTCATAAATGGGAAATGCAGTGACCTGTTTCCAATGTGCCAGGTGTACCCTTAAGAAGCGCCTCGAGAAGACCACCCTATCATAAGGCCAACTACTGAGCCGACACCCCTTGATGTGTCCAACTACCTTCTGACAATCTTATTAACCACTTCTGAAAGTGACCGGTCGGCTTCAGGGACCGGGACACGGATCACTTTAAAGAATACAAAATTTTTGGATCCGGGACTCCGAGATCCGGGAACTTACATCCCCAAAAGAATAAAGAATACTTAATTCTCAAGTTTCCCCGGTTCCCGGAGAACGCTCAAGGCTGTTTATTATCGTTGAAGTCCTGAAGGAGGCAGAAAATGCCATCCTTGTCAATCTTTCTTAGGCTGGCCCTTCTGTGTCTGGCCACATCAACTAGTTCCCCTAGGTCCGGAACATTATTTCTGAACTCATCCGCCATCCTTGCGGCGTCATGGCCTTTAAGCACCATTTCAGTAAGTTTTGTCATTTGGGCCCCATCTATCCCCTCTGGGGATTGATACCGAGATGCCATCATTTCATCAAAATTCCCCAAGACTGACTCTTCAGGGGTATAAGTATTTGTACTAAGGGGATCAATCCCGGAAGCTTTTATTATGAATGACTTATACAAATTAGAAGAATACTTCACTATGTTGACCTTTTCCTGTAAGGACTCTACCAGTTGCTTGGTTACCTCCAATGTGAGGTCCAGTCTGGAGTGCTCAGCCCTTACGAAATTGAATGATTCCTCACCCAGAATTCTGGATTCAAAAATTATATCTTCCCACAGGGTGAGGAGCTCTTCAAGCTCTGCCTTCCACGCCTGGTAATTCTCGGCGTCACTCTCCCATTGATCAATCAGCGCTTTTGCCTGGTGAATAACCTGTCGGGCCATATATAAATCTAGGAGTGTGGACCCCAGGAAATGCCGGGTATTTCCTATCTATAGAGTGATCCATTTGTCTACTGCCTGGTCCTTCTTTTTCATTACTCACAAGGAGTCTATGTCGCTCTGCGGCAATTCTTCTGCTATGGAGGTCTCCGGAGGAGCGGCATTGAGGGGTCGGGCCAGCTCTGTAAGAAACCCCATAAGGTTTGTGTTCTTCTCTTTCTCAGCTTTGAGCCTCTGGGCCTCTTTTTCATATCGGGCTTCAAGTGCACTTGCTGCCTCCTTCAGCAGGTCTACTTCGCCCTGCTTTCCCCTTTTTCCCAAGGATACCTCTGCGATATTGTAATCTGTGGGATTCACGGTCACTTCATCGGCATCTGGGAGAGGCGTTGCCACTACTGCAACTGTTTCTCCGCCCGGCCCAGTCCGAAGGGTATGAACTGTCCGGGCCTTCTTTGCTTTTGGCAGGGCCTGAGCTAAGGCCATCATTTCGGCCAGGGAGAGAGGGACTGTCAGAGCGGATTGGGATTTTATTTTTCTATTTTCTGCCAGCCATGGAGGTGGGAGAGGTGGCCTTCCTGCCATAGTTTGTTCTTCAGATTCTCTCCCGGTGTCTGGTGGCGGCTGCTCCTTTTCAGCATATACTTCCTCTGTTCCTCTCCCTGCCGGTACTTCTTCTGCAACAATCTCTTTTTCAATTTCTATCTCCTCAGCCTGGTCTCAGATGTCAATTGATGTGTCTGGACCCTAGTCGGCTTCCTTGGGGATTTCTTCTTCATTCTACTCTTCTTCTTCCTCATCTATTGGCAATAGGGGAGGTATCTGGCTGAGATTTAGAGTTTGGGCTGCTCTGATGACCTGCACAAAGGTTGCCCCGGGGAGTGGCCTCGGGAACGCGGTGGCTGGGGTTACGTTTGATCCTAAAGGTCTAGGTCCAGGTTCCCCAGCGGATGCCATCTATTCACTTGGTGGCTGTTGGTCCACTCCCGGAGCTTGTGCTTCTTGAGCCTTGGAAACAATCTCTGATTCTGGCCTCTTTTCTTCTATCTGCTACTCTTCTTGTTCTGCAGCCTTTTGTTCCAGGTCTTCTGGATCCACAGCCTCTTGCTCTTCTTGTGGGACTTCTGCCCCTGCCTGTGTGTCATCTCCCTGCAAATTCCCAAATTCATAGGTTGCAAATAAGTCAAATTCCTCTTCCGAAGGGGGACTGGCTTGGACCCCTGCCTATTCTTCTTCTTTCTCCGGTTCCAGGGAACTGGAAGAAAGTATCTCTACCTCTTTGGGGAGGGACACCCTTGGTGTCGGTTCTGCCTTAGGCTGTTTGATGTGCTTTCTCTTCCTCCGGGTGATCAGAGGCGGCCCCGCATCGGCTATTGCTGCTGCCTCCGTGGGATCCACCCCCATTTCCTTAAGCATCAAGGCTGCCAATGACGGGGAGGATGGAGGATGAATTGGTCCGGCCATGAGCAGGGGAGTGGCCAGCCTTGTTATTAATTGCTCCCTCATTTGCTGGAAGGCTGCCACAGATTGCTTGATCTGTTCCTGAATGGGGACTTCCTGCGCAGAGGGTGTTGTAGCTATCACTTTTCCCTTGTCTGCACCTTGAGCGGAAGTCCCGGCCCCCGGGGTCAATCTTGGTACCGGTGGTGGAGTTGGCCCTCGTGCTGGCTAGGCTGCCGACGAGTACTCCCAGGGCATTCTTTTTTGAAGTAGGTGTGGCTTCGCTCCACTACTTCCCAGGTGAAGTCTTCAATTGTGGGCCCCTCCTGGGTGGCCCAATTCATTTCCGACAGTGCCATTTTGTCAATCCCCTTCTCTTTGTACTGGGGGTCTGTGGTGGGGGCGGTGTCTGAGAAACCTGCCGGGAACCTTCGAAGCTTTAGTTCCTACATCATTTCATCTATCATCCTGTCTTAGTGCCTCCTCCAGACATCTACATCATCCTGGCAATCTACCTAGAAGTCCTCCATATGTATTTGATAGGGCTCCGAAGCCCAGGGCAGTGCCGTTACAATTCTGCCATGCGGATCAAAATTCCTCCGCGCCAGATAAAATTCCTGCAAGTTATAACATTTCAATTCATTGTCTGCCTCCCTCGTGGTGGCCAGACTGCAGGTGTAGTTCCCACACGATATTGGGAACGAGACGTTATGGACCTTCTTGTGGGCCAAGAACGTATGCAGCTCCAGCATTTGTCTGCAATATTCCAGCAGCACGATCTTGTCCCCACAATGCTTGGGCAATAAGTAGATTTTCCCAGAGAAGCCGGTGACCCTAATATATGTATGCTACTGGAATTGGATATAGTAGTGCCCATAAATACTAACCAATTTCATCGCCTTAGTGGATAGGCGGTATCTGGCATCCCGGATGGGCGTAAGCAGATGGTTGTAAATGAAGGAATCGTTTACCCGACAGTAACTGGGGAAGCTGGCCTCCCATTGAATCTGTGGGAAATGGTCCCACGGTGCTTTTTGTCCAGGGCCAAGCCCGAGAATGCCATCTGTAAGCAGGCCATTGGAGTGGGGCCTCTGTTGGGCCAAAGCCCAGAAAACATAAGAAGTCATGTAGAACTTCTTCTTCTCGTTCAACTGCAGGAACTGGGAGTCGACATGATTG
>MU222823.1:250778-289037 GCA_018584345.1 Thuja plicata
AGGGTTGCCCAAATACCCAGGCTAATGCTATCATCCCCATCTGGATGCTCTCCTTGAATTCAGAGCAGGGGATATCTATCTTCATTCTCTTTGGGTCCCTCTTCGGGACCTTGAGCCAGTTGGTGTTCATGTACACCCAGGCGGCATCCTCTAGTTGATTGAATTGTTTCAAGGCCTCAGTCTTTGTAACCACCATGGCACTGTCAAATTGTGGGATACCCAGGCCTACTTGGAAAGTGACTGGGTTGAGGGACACTAGTGGAGTGGGGTATCCCGTGGGTGCTGCAGCTGCGAGCATGACGGCCCAGATAGAAGAGTTATAGTTGGCAGCCAGGGTTAGAATAAGCTCCGGAGACTGCACAGAGCATGGGAAGCAAGCTGCCCTAAGGATTCTGGAACCTCCGATGTTGGTTGCTAGTTTGTCTCCAGCCTGTCGCTGGATGTGCATTATCTTTACCAGGGCCTGCATTTCTACCCAAGTCCCGACACTGGTGTCGGTCATCAGTTTCACCCCAGACTCAATCTTTGATCCCACAATCTCATTATCCTGGACAAACTTCATGGTGAGGGGCAGCTTTGCCAGGGCCTTCTCCATTTTTGACTTTGCTGCTGCCCTGGTCTCGGTTGTAGTTGGTAATTTTGGACTTCAGGAGGAGATGATGCGAACGCTTCAGACATGTTTGGAAGATGAAGTCCGGACCTGCGAGACAAAGCGACCGTCAGAACATATTTATCAAAATAGAACAGCTACTCCAGGGTCCGGAGATCTTACCACCGTGATGTTTGCCTTCCCTGAAAAGTTAGTTTTATGCAAAGGTGTCCGAAAAGCAAAACATAAACTTAGAATGCTCATTATATCTCAGGGTCCAGGACATTTTATCACACTTGACGAAGACATAGGATGTATGGTGGAAAGAGGCCCGAGGCCCGGAGAAATGACCGTTAGCAAAGAAGAATGTGGAGGCGGGTCCATGTGGACGCCATGTGCATTAGCATTGAATGGATGTGATGGCAATGACGGCGGAGCCAACTGTTCGAACGCGTGAAAAAGGAAAGCCACTTGGCTGGAAGTAATTGCGCACATGGGAAATAAATGAGGCTCTAACAACCTTGATGGAGGAGAGAGAAAATCGCCTGTTTGAAACCGGCCGAGAGCCAAGTTTTAAACAGGTGGTTTTCTACCTTGAAGCAAGCTTGGAGGTGAAAAACCAGCAGCAAGGGCGACTCGACCAGCCTGTCAAGCCACCCGGAAGGATATACATAGAGCCAAGGGGTATATACATGGAAAGGAGGAGATATACATGGGTTACCTACAGATATACACATATATGCATGAATATACACACGGAATGACTCCCACGGGAAAAACCAGATAAGGCCGAAACAAACATATACAGCCATTTACATCACTCACATGCTATTTACAGACTTTACAGACAAACAACTTCTGCACAAAAGGCGGACAACCTCTTGGCAAAGCTGACCCACCAACAGGTGGCAAAACCAGAAACCAAAAGAACAGAACACGATAGAGAAACAAAGCAAAATGAAACAAACAAAACCGAGCAAACCCAAAGACAAACCAGAAAATGGAAGCAAAACAGAGAGGAGAAAAGGCGAAACACGAAACTGAAAATGCAGAAGGCAGAGGAAAGGAGGGATTATTGAGAGAACTCTGCAACAACTCGATTCATTAGGCTTCCCAGATCACCACCACGAAGCACTTGCATATGTTTGAGAACAACAGAAGGTGTTAAGCTTTGATTATCACAAATTCTCAGTAAATGCTCTTCTAATCGCTTTGAAAACGCTCTATTTCGCTCTAAGTGCTCAAAGGTTTTAATCATGGTAAGTGTGAAAATGACAGGTAAGTCTATTTATACCCGCGGCGAAAAGTAATCCTCCTCCCTCTGGAGATCTCAGGCCAGGCGAAACCTCCAGACTCTGGGCCCGGGGATTCCTTACGGTGATATTCTTAAGACTTAAGAACATCATTGCAAAGAATCTCGGAGTCCGAAATCTGGCTCCCAACAAAAAGGCAACCTCCGGGATCCGGGATCCCGAAAAAGAAGACCAAACCAAGAAAACAACACACACCAGGGAAGAAAACCCCGGAGAAAGAAAGCAAAAAGGAAAAGAAAGACAAGGCAAAGCCGCAGCAAAAAGTAAAGCAAAAGAAAAAGGGGGACCCAACATTTTGCACACAAAATGTAGGGACGGGGATGCAGGGCATAACAGCATGCTTATACTAATGTTGATTGGGCAGGAAATATTGATGACAGAAAGAGTACAAGTGGTAGTGCATTCTTTCTTGGGAAAAGATTAGTTTCTTAGTTAAGTAAAAAGAAGGATTTTATAACTCAGTCTACTATTGAATAAGAGTATGTTTTTACTGCTATAAATTGCACTCAAATTGTTTGGATGAAAAAAATGCTAAAGGACATTGGGATAATATTCTATGAGCCAGTGGTTATCCATTGTGATAAAACTAGTAAAAAGAATATGTCAAAGAATCAAGTTATGCATTCAAAGACAAAATATTTTAATAAAGTATCATTTCTTAAGAGACAAGGTTTTAGAAAAGGAGATGAGATTGGATTATATCAACACAAAGGAACATATAACATATATATTTACAAAACCTTTTCGAAATGATGCATTTGAGTATCTCAAAGGTATGCTTGGGGTAAGAGCTCCACCTTGCAAGAACTAAATTGAAGCAAGAATGCATCATTCTAGTGGTTTTCAGAGCTATATAATTTTCTAGACTTGATGTATGGATCCACTCCTCAGGGGGAGTGATTGTAGGAACATTATAGAACAAATCTGAGTGATTTTGCACCTGGTTATTGGAGACATGAATATTTGAAAAAGATACACCTTGCATAGGAAAGAAGAAGATTTAATGTACCCTTTTCTATTGCTGTCAAAGGGGAAGAGATTCTATGTGAAAATCCCTATTGTTTTAGGGAGAGGTATGTTGAGGATATTGAGAAGATTATATAGAGAGTGGGTACTTTTGGGTTGATGGATTTTCCCATATGTTTCCATCAATGCCAAAGGGGGAGATTTTTTGAGTTAGTTTTTTTTTTGTTGGTGTTGATGTTGTTGACATTTATGTTTTGTCACTGATGTCAACATATGTTTATATGAAGGAAGAATAGACTGGTTATTATTGTTTCTTGATGACTGATAGGAGTGTACGGGTACTATACAGTTATTTCAGAACAAGTGAAGATGGTGATGTGTATAGGGAAGTGTTGTGATCTTATTTCTAAGGTCACATGGCTTAATATTGAAGATGGAGTAAGTTACATATGTTTTAGTGAAGACTGGGTACTGGACTGTAACAGTGATATTTGACAGAGTTAGTCTTTGTATTTTGAGGATAACTTGCATGTGATAAGGATTCATGATATGCGAGATTGGGGAATGTCAGGAGACATGTTAAGGAATGTTTTTTTTATGATTCTTGGGTTGGAGGACTCTTGGTGATGTCAGTTGTGGCATGTGTTTTGGAAAAGACCTATTTGGGGCCGACTTTAGAGATGTAGAAAGTATTGTGGAGTGCAAGCATGAATTACGAATCTAGGATTATATATTATGAATTGTAATTGATGTTTAATTTTTATAGGTGTCATGTGTATCTTAGCAAGGGGTTAAGTAATTATTTGTGCATTAGGGAAGTCTTAATTGGCTGACCTATTTTCTTATTGTAAATCTGGATAAAGGAAAGATTGTTTTCATTTATGGAAGTGAGGTAACAACGAAGTGTGGAAGGTACAAGCTTGTTTATGAAAAGTATGTTAGATGTAGAGAGGAGGATGTGATTAAGAGACTTCATTAT
This sequence comes from Thuja plicata, assembly GCA_018584345.1. NCBI lineage: Eukaryota > Viridiplantae > Streptophyta > Pinopsida > Cupressales > Cupressaceae > Thuja > Thuja plicata. The sequence continues at coordinate 254,626 of MU222823.1, forward strand.
AACTAATCAAGCAAATACAGTTTTTATGAGACAGTTTATTAGATTGTGTATTTGTTATAAACACTTGTATTTCGGACAATAAGTCCTAAGGGTGGATTTAGCCTTTTTTTAAGTAGTGTGCCTGGGAAGTGAGCCTACTGTTATTCTTGACTACTAACATGGTCTATCCTTTAACATGGACTATGTACTGTCATACATTAATAAGCTCCTAACAGGGCTAAATCTTTTAGCAAGGATACTATACTCTCAATACATTATTTGTGGTGCTAATTCCCATCGGGGTTTTACCTTTAACAGGGTCTCCTCGACAACAAAGGATTGTTTTATGGTGTTGGATTTACTGTGTTATCATTTACATTAAAGTTTTCATTTATAATGTTTAATGTTTAATATTCTATCTCACAACTGATTCACCCCCCCTCTCAGTTGTGTTGGTGGACTGTTATTCCTAACACACTTAGTAGGAGGTTCTTCCTTATTCAATTTTTCTTAATTTTAAGTGACTATCTGAAGTCCTTTTGCAGTTTTTTCTACATATGTTTTGTAACTCACTTTGGGAGTAAAATTACCGATTACACCTTGGATGCCATTTTTATGACTCAATCATTGCCATCTTATTCTTGTAGGTTTTGTGTATTTTTATGATTGATCAAACTACTTGTGAAATGTTTTCTCTTTCCCTTGAGTTTTGTCTTGGAGTTTATCACCTTGTCTTATATTAGTATGTTTTATGTAGGTCATTAAGTGTGCCATGAATGTGCAAGTGATTCCTCAATTGTGAAGTTATCTTCCTTTTGTAGTTCAGGTGCACCTAGGTCTCCTAGTGAAATATTGATGCAGGAAGCATATTGTAATAAGTTGTGCAAGCCAAGTTTGTGTAAATGGTAAACTAGTGTGTGCCACTCTGTGATTTCATGTCCTAAAATCAATCTCGGTGCATCACCTTAGTAGTTTTAAATCAAGTTTAAGTTCATACAAGATTTCTTCCCCTTTTCCCATTAAGAGAGTAGTTTCAGTAAGTCCAATAGGTGAAGTATCATATAGGAACCGACGTAGGATCCAGAGATTCACTCCAACTGTTGAGTAACCCACTACTTGAGAGTGTTTCCATGTTCCTCTAGAAAGCTAAGTTTGGAGAATTAGCAAGGGTGAATTTTTGAGAGACAACAGGTTTAGTTGGTTCAAGTTCAAAGGCTAGGGTTCAGTGGTTCAATATCAACAGGTTGAAAGGTGCAGGTTCAACATAAAGTTTTCAAAAGAACATAGTGCCTAGGTTTAAGGTTCAATTTCAGAGGTTCAATGAGTTCAAAGGTTCAAAGTTCAAAAGTTTCATAATATGCCAAATCCCCTATTTCAGTACAAAATATGAATACAACAAATGAGGCTCTTGGAAATGCTAGAATAAATCCATCTAAGTGTCGCAAGATAGATGATAATTCGAGAAAAATTGGGTCATAATTTGCAAAATCAAGATTCGTAAATTTATCATCAAAGGCCACAACTAAATATGTGCATCTCTACTAGGCATGGGAAAGAATTATGAACTTGGGGTATTGAAGTGTCACCATTGAGCAACAATAGATGTTTGAAAATATTCGAGTTCATGAAGCAGAGATAGCTTTGAAAGAGAAAGAATATGCTAATGCTCTCGTACAACAAAGGTTAGAGCGGTATAAAGCCGATGGTGGAATATGTATGATCAGTCAAGGGAGATGTTCATTGAAACTTTACCATGCCAATAGAAGAAACCTGACACCTAACAAATGTCGAACTTGATGCAACATTTTCATTACTAAAGGCTCATCTCTAATAATATGTCGATATTATAGATGTGGCAATTATAGATTCTCCCAATTCCAAGACCCGATACCTCACTCACCAAGGCTCTGGAAAGGAATCGGGTAGTGAGTCAAGTTCAAAATCTCAACATCGAGCCCAACAAGTTTTTCAAAAGTTTCAATTTTCTCCGACTTTTGGTATCAAACGGGAAATGGCCCAAAGTGATACAAATGAAGAGATGGGGAAGAAGAGTGTTCGTGGAAAGCAAAAGTTATGGATTAGTGTGATCAAGTTGTTGTAAATATAGTAGTGAAATGTGTGTCATAGCGACTTCTCACACTTTGGGAGTGTATATTAGCCAACAAAGATCTTTGATTTTACCCATTCAATGGGATCCTTGACAAAGTAGATGGCACAAATACAAAAAGATGTCTTAAAGACATTGGTGACTCCCATAGCCATCCTCCATATATGATGGACAAGAACAGTGTAGGAGACCGAGCCGGACCATCATGGGACTGACTACATTCATTCAAAACTCCATCGAACGGTAATGTCAAGGTTATTAAAATCTGTCCTGACTTCTGATTTCAACACAATCCAATAGGAGCCACCTACACTTTATAAAAAGTATCCATTGTCGAAGTTGAAAGCATGTTTATGTTGCATCTTTCAACTCAGGGTGAAATACACCCCAAACTTCCCCATTGATAAAATCTTCTGGAGTTTTGATATCAAGTATTGGGCCACAAAGTAGAAACAACTTCAAAGTTGAGTGTTGGTGCTCAAGAGTACATGGAACAATTGCAACAATATAAAATACCCACCTTGTTCCAGAGTTTAGGGAGTTGGCCCTCTGATTTATGAAGAGCTGCAAAATGGAATTCTATTACCAATTGAGAGATACACATATATTTTTAGATTTTCATTCCCTTCATACTCAAATTCACATATTGAGTATCTCCATGCCGCCATGGGAAAGTGTCATCACACGATGATGGATGTAACTACTAATATCAGAGAGTGGGATTTGTTTATTCTAATAGAGGTTTATTATATTATATTGTTGCAGAGTATAGAAAGGAGTGTGAGGATTTGTGTAAGAGCTTGCTGTGTGTCTGACATATAGATTGCACAGTCACACAATGCGTAGAGTATTGAAATAGAGCTACGAGGCCTGAAGAAAGAGATGAAGAAGTAGAAATGGTTATCATATTCGCCTGTCAACATATAATATGCTAGATGAGTATCTTACTCGTAATTTTTTATGGAAACACTTTAATCCATTGATCACAAATTAAATGTAAGGAGAAGGTGAGAAGATAAAGGGAGTTAATATTGGTAATCAATAACTTATTCAAGAAATGGTTATTGAAAACCGAAAAAGTCTCATCTTGGAAAGAGCTCATATATATATATATATATATATATATATATATATGCAATCAGTTAACAGAACGGGGTGGAATCCTTTTGGACAGTCTTATTGTATAGGAATTTTAAGTCTTTGAANTATATATATATATATATATATATATATATATATATATATATATATATATATATATATATATATATGCAATCAGTTAACAGAACGGGGTGGAATCCTTTTGGACAGTCTTATTGTATAGGAATTTTAAGTCTTTGAACTTATATTTGGGCATTAATTAAATGGAGATCATATTTATAATCTGTGCGTTGGCAATATTTTTCATCTGATTGCAATTGGACTGGGAGCCTCTGTAATTACGTGTTAATGTCCATTCTGTTACAATAGATTGTGTGTATAAATTTATTTCTGAACTGTGTGTTTGCAATTTAATCATACCATAAGAAAGGAATCCTCTGTTTGTCCTTAGTATAGATGTTGTTCGTGAGTATGGATAGTTAAGGTTTGTATTCACTCCTTTAAATTTCATCTCCTGCATTTACTTTTGTAGTTACGAGTAAATGTTAATTTCTTCTTAAAACCTCTTCAACTGTTAGTGTTGTTTGATCTTTTTTCTGGGCATATTGAGTAATTTTCTATGTTTATTTCTGAAGGACAAATCTGTTCACTAACAACAAGGATGAAAAAAAGGAAGAAAATAGAGAGAAACATTTTTTACTATAAATATATGAAAACCTCTCTTAAGGATTCATGGTTGAATGATAGATCAACTAGACAACTTACTTCTTGTGTCAAAATATAAGCTTAGAGTTGGGAGACTCATGCACTACGAAGAAAAAATCATCGGATAAATTTGGTTTTAAACCACCTTGAATATGGTGAAGGATAATATTTTGAAGCTCTTACACTATACGTACTTAGATATAAGATTGACAATAAGCTCTTACACTATATTAAAAAAATAAGATCACAAATAAAACTCATCTCATTCCATCACAAAAAATTGAATAAAAAGACTTCAATAAAACTACTTTGAGTAGTGCATTCGGGTAGAAAAACATATTGAAAAAACTAGACTTGTAAGGAGGCTATGGTAGTAAAGAAACTTCCTACATAACCTTTAGAGGAGGGTTATGCAAAAAAATTCTTAGATCTTTTCAACAATTACAAAATCTTAACATAAATAAACATAAATAACACGCATACCACAACACATTGAATTATGTGGGGAAACACCTTTCAAGAGAAAACTACCACACTCCAAAAGTTGCCCAATACATTATTAAGAAATCAATAACATATTACAATATACTTGCAGAGAAAGCTTCTCATAGGAGTATCACTAACATAGATCCATATGCAACTCAATAGATATGAAAATAAAAAAGTGAAACTTTCAAATGGTATTAAAACATAATGGGCTGAAACCACCCATAAATGGAACACAAAACATCCATCATTAGACCTATTACCTAATGATAAACGACCAGGATTCAAAATGGGAAATTATATACATAAAATTTTGTTTTGGGGTTTCTTCCCCCTAAAAATTTTGCTAGGGCGAACTACCCCCAACCCCTAATTGGTTATGAGACTGGAACCTACAAGGGGGCTACCCCACCTTTCATGCCCTCATGCTCACGTATCAACAATAACCTTTTATCAATAATACATTTTAATTATTGCAAGGTTGAGATACCATTTTCCTAACAAGACTATCTAAAAACTTTTTTAATGTAAGAGTCTACATGATTTAATAAGAGTAATGACCATGCAAATCCAAACATAGAGCTCCATGAAATATGCATTGAACCAAGCCAAAAATAAAGTAGAAAATTAACAAAACCTAATGATTAAAAATATTGTAATTATGCAACTTATTTTACATAAGAAATAAAATAAAATTAAGAGAACTAAAGTGCATAGCGAGAGACTAAACTCTATATTAATGAATGAGGAATATTAATAAATGATAGGATTGTAATAATGGAATGTAGAATCAAATAATGAATTCACCCAATTAATGGAAAAATTGAGATTAATAAGAGGATAATTTAATGAATTTTTTTATGTGTCTACAACTTGGAAATGACCCCTTTAAACCAATCTTTTCTTGAGGGGGAAATATTTTAAAAATCCCCTAAAATGGTTAGTGGTAAGAGGCTTTTATTTAAGATATTTCATTTAAGTAAGTGGAGAATGACATATTTATTTAAATAAATTGATGGATTAATGAAAATAGAATATATTATTTAATTGATTAATGAGATGAATAATATAATGAATATTAATGAATGATAGGAATATTAATGAATGAAAGGAATATTAATGAATGATAAGATTATTATAATCGAAGGTAGGATTAAATAATGAATTCACCTAATTAATGGAAAAATGAGATTGATAAGACGATGATTTAATGAATTTTTTTTTGTGTCTACATTTGGACCTATTTCCTGGTTTGATATTAGCGTAAGAGGTTTCTATTTAATAGAAACCTATTATTCTAGTGGACAAAATCATTCTACTTGTTGATGTAGGGACTGTAATACACACATCCCAAAGATACCCCACATGTACTCTTCAATTTGAGATAGAAAATTTCTTGAGATCTTTGGGTCTTTGGAAATTTGATGCTTCATGAACTCGAGAAATGAGTGTCGTGTAAGGGGGAGCCAGTGCCACTGAGCATCTATCTATTCGGTTGAAAGTGGTATTTTATTTCAAGGGGATTCAACACGTATTGTCCTTTTTTAGTAAGGAGAGAACAAATATAACTGGGTTTGGAATTAGAAATTAGAGTACCATCTGGCCACTTAAAGAAAAGAAAGAATTCAACATGATCCCTAAATCTCTTAGGGAGGTGAAGTTGTTTGCAAGCCTCAGAGATAATAGAGTATGTTCTCCACTATGAATTGGGGATGTTAGTTTTCTCTCTGAGTTTCTCCCAGTTAATCAAGTTACCATTAATGATGATATCTTTAAAATTTATGATCCCCTTTGTTGCCCAAGCCTTAGTTGAACATCCTTGGATTTTTGCAAGAGGGCAACCTTTGTGAAGTAGATTCCACCAAGTGGAACATTCACCAAAAATGCTATTAGGACCATAAGAAACCTTGTTATTTGATATGAAAAGGCCAATATGTTCCCAACCCTTCCATAAACCTTTGAAGACTTTGTACCCATCCACCTTAACAGAGAAGGATCCAAACAACAAATCAGAGAGAGGTAACCTTTCCATGAGGATCCTTTAGTGGGATAGGCTCTAGCAATATTATGTCTCACCAGCACTTTCCAAGGTTCCTTCCCTTGAAGTGCATTGATAAAACATTTATCTTCTATCTAACCATAGGTAGTCCCTAATTATCTTCTATAAATTGTTGAACTAGGATTGACAGAAAAGCTAGGAAGAGGCATAATAAATTTTAGCCAATATAACCTTTTTTCAAACTTGTACCCTCCCTTCCATTGAAAGAAAATGATTATTCCATTTGTTGAGTTTTTGTTATCAATTTTGCACTTGATCCATTCCCACATGGATTTAAGATCCAGAGAGACTCTATTGCAAGAGAAAAAAACAAAGAAACATTGTGTCTTTCTGTTTTAAGTGTATTATTGTCACATTTGGTCATTCAAAACAAGACAAACTTAAGGGCAACATTGAGATCACATTTTAACAAAAGTCAAACATTGATAGAAATTACAATTCAAAGCCAAAAAGAGTCAAAATTTTAATAAGAACAAGAGAAAAACAACTCATATATTGTAACAAGAGATATTTTCATTTACAGTTTTGATCAATCATGACCTTCCTCCATTAGTATCATCATACATTTCCCTCCATCTATAGGTTATATCATATATCCTTTGGTCACATGTTTATCCTTAGGCTACCCTTTGTATAGATCACCTTTCATTAAATCATTCCTTAATTACTTGTGTCATGGAACTTATCAATATCCTTGGGTTATGTATTTTTATTTGGATTTCATCATCTCTTACTTGGGCACACCCTTCTTTGATCATAGTGTGCAAGTAATCATTACCATTACTTTTGGACCTAGAGTTACCTTAGAAATCATATCAAACCTTTGCATTGACTTTCAAACCTATTTTAGAGTCTATTTTTGCATCACATACTAGCTTGACATCACATCCCCCAATATTCTTAATATCTTATAGTTTTCATATAACATCTTTCCATCATATCCTAGAGTTTCTATCCCCTATCTTTCTTTGTCCTAGGTCAAAGATCAGAAACGCCATACATACCCATGGCCTCTCTGGCTCAACAAATCCAAGATCTCAAGAGAGAAAGTTATGAATTTTAAGTCCAACATGAAAAACCAATGATCTTTCATGAGAAACAACTTCAAGATATAGGGCATAAAATTTTTCACAAGATTCCTAAACGAATATATGAGGTGGAACAAAAAAATAGTTAAAAATCAAAATCCAAGAATTTAATAATATGTCCTCTTCACCAAGACAACAAGGCACTTCTTCTATAAACACACATTAACTTAAATATCCCTTGGATAGAAAGTTTACACCTTTGGGGAAATCTCTTGAGTCAGCCTTGAAAGAGCTTCTTGAACACAATCTTATCACATTTGTTTAACTAGTGACCACAAACATATTTTTATTTTTGATAAATTATTGTGCATGTCATAGGAACAACAATCATAAAACCTCAAATTAAATTGAATTGAAACATAAGATCCAATATCTCCTTGATGATGATATAACTGAAGTTGAGGATCCTAATGAATCATCTAAAGAGAAATAAGATACTACTTCTAAGCATGATCATACTCATGAACCTATGTCTAGCAATGGCGTGTGAATTGCCTCTATCTCTCCTACCTTTCCTTCATTTCCTAAAGCTTTCCAATAATACTCCACATCATCTCCCTCAAACAATGAACTCAATTATAACACTTTTCATGTTGACCCTCAAGGATTATCTACTACATAAATCCAAGTTAATCCCAATCTTGATTGAAATACCACCCATGCTTCCAAAGTCCTAGATCCTATTTAATCATGCACTTAAATTCAAATCATACCCACTCTAGAAATTCTCATTCAACATGTTTTCCTATCATTCTCAAACATTGACTCTCTCCAAGAATCCCCCATTCATATGTATACTCCTACCTCATCCTTAGAAGTGACTCCTTGTAAAGTGGATGATCTAAATTATGAAATAAATTAGGAAATTTATTTTCTTAGATGGAAAAGGCACAAGGAAAAACAATTATGTTAAATGGGAATGTTGTTGTAGGGAGAAAGTTTTGGGTGGTCTTGGGTCAAGAAATACTGAAGAATACAAGGGGTTTCTCTAGTTGTTAAGTGGATCCTCGGGGCCCTAAAAGGGTATGAATCTTGGATGGTATTAATTAGGAAGAATATCCAGGAAGATGTCTCTAAGTGGCCAAAACTTAAAATCATATATCCATCTATGACCTTTCATTTAATAAATTATTTTGTGGCCCCTATTGGGTCCACTCTCTTTAAAATCCTATGGAGAGCCTAAGAGTAGGTTAGAAGCAATCTATGAGATAGTGATGGTCTAAAAAACAAGAATACCCTTCTCTCTAGATTTTTATGATGGAATTTGGAACACAATAATAATCCCTTTGCACTTATTTAAGCTTTATCAACCAAAATATGGTCTAGTAAGGGCATACAATTCTTTAAGTAAATTCTTAATAATGGGAGACTAATACCATGGTCCTCCCTTAGTAGTGAATTTGGGATCCCCCTATAATTGGAGAACTTATAAATATTATTAAGAAATACTTGTAGTAATATTAATTTCTCAGCTAAACAAGAACATGATTTTGATATTGTATATGCTTATGAATGGATAGATGGAGCTAAATTAAATAAAGTAAAAATTAAATATTTCTACCAATCTCTAATTGGCACTAGCAATATGATCAACTATATTGATGGTTGTTGGAATCTAGACTTGACTGAAAAATTATTGTCAAGTATACTTAGAACATTATGGTCCAAAATGATTGAACCCAAAAAGTCTTGATTCAAGTGGATGTTATTATTATAGATATTGCCCTATTATTTGAAATCTAATATGTTAGACATTTGTAGTATTTCTAAAAAGCTTGAGTCTATCAAGCATAACTTGTTTGAATTATTCTTTTCTAGGGAGGTTTGGAATATATTTTGTGTTGACTTAGATGGATGGGGGACAATGGTTATATCAATTTAAAAGATATCTTGTCTAGTTCTATGCAAAAATTAGATAAATATTAAATTTATTTGGGTTTATACTTACTATTGAAATTATTTGGATTAGTTGGAAACACAAAAATGGGGAAATTTTTAAAAAGATTGGGAGGACATTTAATGAGTCTTCAAGAAGAATCATAGTGTGTAATGCTTCTTTTCATGTGACTATGACATAAAGATCACTATGGATAAATATGTTATGCTAATGAAGAATGAAGCTTTATCTAGGTTAATAGAAAAGAGGTAAAACATGCTACACACTTGGCCATTTAGTGAAGTTGACAATATTCCATTCCAGAAAGAGCACTAGGAGCTCAAAATGAGGTATAATAATCAATACTCAATGAAAATTATAGAAAAGAGAATAAAAGTAAAAGTCGAACAAAGAATTATTGTCAACCAAAGAGTAGAGAGTGATAACACAAATTTCTAATGTACTAGTTTTTGGTATATAGTTGCATTTTTTCTCCCATGAATGATTTCAATATAGAAGAGTTCAGAAATCCTCCTGACACAATGTTCACTCACAATCTATATGGATAGTTAAGATTGCTTAGTTATAAATATTTTTTGTACATGATGATCACCTATAGTTTATAAAAATATGTGTTTATATATCTTAGTAATTAGCATCTATATTTTAAGATAATATTATATTATATAGTAAGCATCTTATTATAGAAATATGTATATTGAAGATACAGTCCTGAGACCTTTCACGGTCTAATTAAGGACTATGAAAAACTTATTGATCCATGAGTATCATCCTAAAAAGTAATCACCCTTAATTAGGTGCTAAGTTTAGCCCCATTTTAGTATGTATGGGTTCCCACATTTAGTTTGCTTTCTTCTTAAACTTATTAGACCTTCAAATTAACATTATAAGTCCTATATTGACTCAATTTCCTCAAAAATCAAGGTTAGCCCTTATTTCTAAGCGCGCTCCTCTGTTTTCTCCTCCCAATCAAATATTTTAATTCACCTCCTCACTCTAATATGGTTCTTACCTCATTTTAAAGTTTAAGGCATGATTTTCACATCTACCAATCACATATCTTCACATGATTCATCTTTTGGGGCATAGAGAATGTCAACTTTCTCCCTGTTAAACTTCATTGAATTTTACAAGGTACATGGTGAAACTCGATGTGTATCCAAGTACATATCAAGTTTCAATGTGTCCCTGACACTTTTCCTTGAAATTTTAAGGGTGGTAGTCTATAATCTCACACTCCCTAAATCTAGATCCATAGGTCATTATCATTTTTCTAAGCCGACCTAAAAGTGATTTCACTTTGAAATCTCTATGTAACTGATGACATTAATTTTCCATTAGTATACAAACAACACTTTCAATATGCCTACACCAAAATTCAGGAAAGAGAAAACCAGAGATCAGATTAAGAGATCACCAAAGATGACTAAGTACAGAGAAAACCGATGACACAAGTTAGTGTGTAAACCAAAAATTGCAAAGCAAAAAGATAAAGTGGAACCCGACAGAGGAACCCGAAATGAAAGTTACAGTGTAGACCGACAAGATAGATATAGTGCAACCGACAGAAAAAAATGAAGGTAGTCAAGCATGACCGACAAACAAAACTGAAAGTCAGTTGCAGCCTGCAAAAAGTGGAACTGACTTCCACGTCAGATAAAGAAAGTGTATTCTATTTATAGGATATTTAATTGTTTTAAATCCATTTCTTTAGGGACAAGAAACATTAATGTAAGTGTTTTAATCATTCTAACTAATTTAAAACACATAGACTAGGAGATCTAGGTGTAAGTTGTAAACCTAATCTTAGAGTTAACATTATTTTTATCATAACTCGATGAAGTCAATCCATCTATAAATAGATGATGCAATCATTCATTAGAATGTGTGTGTGAGAAGAAAAAGGAAAGAGGAGAATAGAACAAGCACATCTATGGATTGAATTTAGAGTTTCAAGGACTAGAACAAAAAAAGAAGGATTTGGTTAGCAGAACCAAGAACAAAGGAAACTGATAATCAGAGGTATTATTCAATCACAGTTAAGGTGATAATATTTTTATTTAAACTACATAGGATATTTATCAGCAATATGATATTTCATTTACCAGGTCAATTTTTAATTTTATATCATTCTAAAAAGTGGAGCAAAGTGTAAAAATCCTTTCAAGGAAGGTGGATTTAACAACCCAACATAAAATCTCTTAACCGAGTGCACACTTAACAGTGTTGCTAAAGCTCTTAACAGAGTAGAATTTAACAGGTATCCATCGATACTCCTAATAGGGTAGATCATCAGAAGTGATCAAATTGTAATCCTTAACTGACCCCTTCCAATCTGTAGATAGTGAAGTTTTGTGGGTCCCATCCCCACCACAATTTTTACTTCCTAACAGGAGTTTTCTATGATATCATATCTTGTATTATGTGTCAATTGCTTTCATGAATGTTTCTATGAATGATTCACATGTTTATTGATGTTATGAATTGATATAACTCACATCAAGATAGTGCAGATCAGATTGAATGGACATGCAATTGATTACAAAGGTTAATTGATTAAAGGATACAAAAAAATTTAGAGGTACTAATTCACCCTTCCCCTCTTAGTACATACTTCCCATTAATCCCAACAATTGGTATCAGAGCTAAGTCTCTTCTTGGAAATCTTAAAGGCTTAAGAGAAAAGATCATACAATGGAGAAGTACAAACTTCATAAAAATATTAAGAAAAAAAGGATTGAAATTTAGATGTTCTATGAACAGTATAAAGAATCTAGAATCAACATGAGATGGTTGTTGAATGAAATAAATAATATGGCATCTCACCATAATGAGACAGATTATCAGGAGGAAGAGATACCACATTTCTTTGGGTCTTCAGGATCAAATACAAGCAAAGCATCAGATACATCAGAAGAAAGCATCACAAGCCTAACAAAAATCAATCTACATCTGGCTGGACAAGTTAAATCTTTACAAATCGGTCAAGAGACACAGATGGTAAGAATGATTGATGTCATGAACAATGCTAGATAGGATGAACAAGAAAGAACACTAGCTATTGATGATAGAAGAAATATCCTAGAAAAGCTACATGAAAAAGAGTCTTAAATACAAATACTTACAGAGCATCACCATGAGATAACAAATCAGATTATTCTTATGAGTCAAGAGGCAAACAGAATAAATGTTGAAATCATTGAAATAATAGAAGCTATCGGTGAATTGAGGGATGAGAATGAAAAGTTAAAGCATGAATTAAGAATACAACAACAACATAATGAAATTATTAAAAAGACTAAAGAAAGCAATAAAAGAATGGATGATTTTCTTGAGGGACAACGAAGACTCAACAATAACAATGGTAGATAGGCTTTACCAAAAATGGAGAATCATCAAACCAATCCAATCCAAAGAATGTCTATGAAAATCCAAGACCAAGAAATCTTACATGCAATCACTATGGAAATAAAAGCCATACATGAAATGTATGCAGAGGCAAAATGAAAGGTATTCCTAAATCTACATCCTCGTTCATAGGATTTTGTTATAAATGTAACAAGAAAGGTCATAAAGCATATGAATGTAAGTCTGAGATGAAACAACCAAAGAAGGAAACCTACATGGACAAATACCGTCCTACATGCAAAATGAATGGGCACACAACTCTTGAATGCTGGAAAAAGAAAAGACAATCATGGATGCCAAAAGTTCAAGAAACTCCCAATCAACCGAAGAGAATCGGTAATCAGTATGTATGGGACTACAATACTTGGACAAATTGTACAACATGTGGAAGATATGGTCACATTGCTGCAAACTGTATGAGACAATGGACTAGAAAGTCTAGAGGCTGGACTAGGCCTAGAATGGCATGCTTACACTGTCATACAGTTGGTCATCTCAAGAAAGACTACAGAGACCGAATGAAAGAGACAAGCACATATCCCAATGGACACACCATTGAAGATATCCAAAGGGCTAGAGACAAAATGTGGAGAAAAACTTCAATCAATGATGAAGCTAGAATGAGCAATACAAATGGTGACACCCTATCCAATGGATCCAGTGACATCACCAACCCCACCTAAGCATAACAAGTAAGTATGGAACTACATTAACCCAAGCTATTACTTTATATTAGTTCCATAATATGTTGATATAATTCCAAATTAGCATAAGAAAGATGCATTATGATTGTACTTGTTGAAATATGTGATAACTATGCTTTCAGGCATATATACCGAAACTCGTCAGTATACACTCAAATTTAATACTGCCTACATTTACTGAGATGTGTCGGTTAAAAGAAAAAGTTGCTAGTATAGACCGAGCCTTGTCGGTAAACAAGCACATGAACAAATTGTCAATGATACCAAAACCTATCGGTAAAAGTAAAGTGAAATTGACTGCTCTAAAAAGTTATAAGTGTCACTGATGGAATTAAAGTATTTACCAATGAACTCAGTCTTTATACATTGACAAGTTGGTAAGAATTTATGGCATGCATTTTACTGCAACAGCTATAATTAGGGTATCAGAACAACTCATTTTTTCACGACACCTAGAGCAGAGTGACCAAAGACAATTTTTGAGCTGAAAGCAACCTAGCTACAGATTGATCATGACTCAACCTCCAATACTCCAAAGTAGTTCAAAGATATTTTCAAGCACAAATAGTAAGTTCTTCTAGACTGACAACTCCATTTTTATGCATTACACAGAAGCCCTAATTTTTTGAAAATGGCATCAACTTTAAGAACCTTGAAATCTAAGAATGCAAAGAAAGATGATTTCAAGCTCATCAAGAACACAACATGTAAGGAACCTAATTATAAGATCCATCCGAAGGTTGCGAGCACAACTTGATGATGCTGGTGCATTTTCATGCATTCCAGCTAGGGTTTTGTTGGTTGAAGATGTTCGATCCTTCATACACTGCAAGATTGCAGAGATTAGAACGTCAGAGGTAGAAGAAGCTTACAAAAAGATTTGTAATGATGATGGAACACTCAAGGAAGGGCACAAACACATTGAGGTGAAAGAGCTCACCAATGCCCTATTGTTCCCAAAAGTCTTCAAAACTGATTAGATTCGATTAGTACTGAGCAGAATGCAGTTCAACAAGTTATGATTGGATGAACTAAAGGCAATAACCTTAGATGTCATCCATGCGGTCATCGGTTACCTCGTAACTAATAAAGTAAAGTCACTAAAGCATCCACCAAAGGAAGAGACCAAAAAGATGACAGGAGTCAAATGGGATGGCCGAGGATTGAAAGTAACAATAATAACCAATGATGAGATTAAGTTTGGATCATGTGTTTTCAGTTAACAATTCTTCCAGGCTAGCAGATTAAACAACATAGCATCAGGTACAGTGGACACAACCTACAAAATTGTGAACAAGGGTACACAGTTGGACTTATCTAAGCTACTCCTGAATTAGTTGAAGGACAACCTAAAGACAATCAAGAATGCTAAGTCAAACACTTGTAAGTTTGGCTCTCTAATATTGTGTATCTTCTTCTATTTTCAAGAAATGTTCCCATTGGTAGGAGATGTGAAATGGGACAATGCCAAACTGGTCACCATGCAAATCAGTGAGCACATAGCTACACTAGGAGATAACTTTGAAATTTCCATGGATGAATAATTCAATGTATTCAAAGATAGAATGCAAAAGGGGGTAAAAATACCTGAGCAACTCATTGTTCAATATAAGGATGAAATATGCTTCATGGTTGACACAAATAATACTTACATCAAACTTGTTGTAGCAAGGACAACATGGTTACAACCATTGGAATATGAGATCAAAATTGATCTTGCAACAAAGGCAATTAATGCCTTAATCAATGAGCCACTGGACAAGAAGCAACCAAGGTTTGGCACATATGAAGAGGTCAAGACAAGAATTATATTAGGCCTAGCTGTCAAGAACATAGTAAAAAAGAAAGACAAGATGGTAAAGAATCTCAAGAAGATTCTTTCAGTAACCAAGGAAGAAGCTGAGGAAGGTGAAGAAGGTGAACAAGAGGAGGAAATTGAAGAACAACTATCTTTCGATAAAGATGAAGAAAAGAATGACTCCAAGGAAAAAGAGTCAAATTCGCCACCTCCTCCCCCATCTAAGAAACCAAGGAAAACAACTACTTCAAGGACTAGAAGCCAAACATCCAAAGAATCTACTCCTTCACCACTAAAGAAAGGAAAGTCCAGGACTTACAAGAGGAAAGCTCCCGCACCAGAAAGAGGACAAAACAAGAAAGGAAGGAAATTCATCAAAACCTGAGGGGACATAGAAGACACCGAGCAAGATGAAGCCATAGAGGCAAAAAATGTCAAGGTAAAAGAACCTGACACTATTGATGACATTTGTGTTTATATTGCAATTCTAGATTTATTACAAATCCACACATTAGAAAATGGCAGAAACTAAATCAAGATGATCAGAATAAAGTTGAGGAAGCCATGGTAGCTAAAATGTATAACTTCAAATATGTACCAATGCAATTTGAAGGAAGTTATGAACCAAGGGAACTATTAGATAGATTATCCTCTCATTGGACATTTGCATTGAAAAATGAAAAAGAGATCCGAGAGAGTACTTGTTTCTCTAATGCCACCTGAATCTAAAAAGGTAGAGATATATGAGATGATGGACAAACACAACAAGGAATTCTCACCAAAGCTGAGGGCATATAAGTTTCTTGAAGGCAAGTTAATTGAACTTGAAAAGGATAGACACAAGAAATGGTGCAAAATCATGAACAAGCCTATTGAGGAGGTAAGCCCTGACAAAGACCTTCAACAACAAGATGTTGACAAGGAAACTAAAGATGATACATCCATTGAGTTTGATAAAGAAGAGGATGATACAATAGGGAACAAGACTGCAGATGTTGTAGATGAAACATGGGATGATACCACAAATGAAAACATTGTGGATACTAATGTCATTGACATTACCAACGACCCAACAAATAAAATCAATAAGGATGAAGATGTCACTGTTGCAAAAGACACAACCTTTGAACATGACACAACAATTGATATTGCACAAGTAAATATTCTAGGAAACATGCCTATATAGATACAAGCTATCAATATCCTAAAAGAAATAAGAAAATCACCAAAGAAGGATACTCCAAAGGATACAGGAGAAGAAGCAAAAAAGGAAAACACCGATGGTCAGCAAGACATCAGAGATACTCAAGATGTAACCATAACTAACAAGGTTACTGAAGGAGATAAAGAAAAAGATGCAGATACTCAAGACAAGAATGAAAATACCAAGACAGATGATGCAAAGGACACCAATGAAGGAGACAAACCAAAAGATGGTACTCCTGAGAAAATTGACAAAAGAGTTGCTGACGATGCTAAGGTGAATGTGGAGACATTTGTAGACACCCAATGAGCTGAAACCGATGCCAAGCAGAAAAAAGAAGCACAATAGGTCACATCATCAAGCACAATAGAAAATAATAAGAAATTGGCAATGGTCTTACATTCTACTGAGTTACAGAAGAAGAAGAAGAAGATAAAGAAGAACAAGTTAGAGGTTACACTAGATAAAATCATTGAAATATCAAAGTGTGACCCCTCTACACTTGACATTGATGCATTGCAAGAATATGGAGAGATATGCCAGAGGAAGGCATTACAAGAGAAGCTAAAGAAACATCATAGGGACTCCATGGTACTGGAGACAACATGGGACATACTAATTAAATAGTGCCCGATGTTGACATTGCTCAGAACAAGCCTATACTTGATCAACTAGCTACCCTCACCGATGCAATCACAACTTAGAAAATTGATGCTGAGAAGGAAATCGAGGAGAGAGTCAAAATGAAGTACCAACAGAAGCTCATAGAGAACATCAGCCAAGAAGTGGAAGTAAATAAGGTAAAGCTATCAAAATTCATATCTGAATTAGACCCCATCATATCTGAAGCTATAACCTTGATTCAAAAGATGAGCACAATAGAGAAGTTCACTAAGGAAAATAGTGACAATATAGCAAAGCTAGATGCAGATCTAGCAAACAGTGCTAGTAGCCTAACCATAGATGGAGACAATGAAGTCAAACTACATTATGAGAAAATAATTGAGGTAAAAAGGCTAAGGAAAGAGCTATGGGAAGCATAAACACATTTTAGGGAAGAAGTAACTGAGCTACAAGATCAACTTCTGCCAAATCTTACACTGCTCCAACAACATATCAGTTCTGCAAGGCAACTGATAGGAACTCCTGAGATGTCTGTAGCCGACAGCATCTATGATATGCATTCAAAGATCACACTTGAGCACATCGCTCTGGAGAACCTCAAAGAGAAATGGGAGAAAATGATGGAAGACATGAAGTCTTCACATTCCCATATTTTTTATAAGCTCTAAGTATAAAATAGAAAGGGAAAATGTTATGTACATTCATTCAAATGGGAAAATGGTAGATATGTATATGTATATTTAAAATTGGAAAATGATATGTAGAAGGAAAAGATATCATATGTACAGATATACCGGCATATACATAGGGGGAGTCATTAAATGACTAAGGATTATATATGTTGTATATACTTAACATTTTGTTAGTATTTTGCACATATCAATTTTTGATACTAATGTCAAAGAGGGAGATTGATGACATTAATTTTCCATTAGTATACAAACAACACTTTCGGTAAGCCTACACCGAAAGATGGGAAAGAGAAAACCAAAGATCAGATTAACAGATCACCAAAGATGACTAAGTAAAAAGAAAATCGATGACACAAGTTAGTGTGTAAACCGAAAATAAAAAGAAAAAGATAAATTGGAACCCGACAGAGGAACCTAAAATGCAAGTTACAGTGCAGACCGACAAGACAGATACATTGCAACTGAAAGACAAAACTGAAGACAGACAAGCATGACTAACAGACAAAACTGAAAGTTAGTTGCAGCCCACAAAAAGTGGATCTAACTTCCACGTCAGATAAAGAAAGTGTATTCTATTTATAGGATATTTAATTATTTTAAATATATTTCTTTAGGGACAAGAAATAATAATGTAAGTGTTTTAATCAATCTAACTGATTTAAAACACATAGACTACAAGATCTAGGTATAAGTTGTAAACCTGATCTTAGAGTTAACAATATTTTTATCATAACTCGATGAATTCAATCCATCTATAAATAAATGATGCAATAATTCATTAGAATATGTGTGTAAGAAGAAAAATGAAAGAGGAGAATAGAACAGGCACATCTATGGATTGAATTGAGAGTTTCAAGAACTAGAACAGAAAAAGAAGGATTTGGTTAGCAGAAACAAGAACAGAGGAAACCGATAATTAGAGGTATTATTCAATCACAGTTAAGGTGATAATATTTTTATGTGAACTACATAGGATATATATCAATAATAGGAGATTGCATTTACTAGGTCAATTTGTAATTTTATATCATTCTAATAAGTGGAGCAAAGTCTAAAAATCCTTTCAAGGAAGGTGGATTTAACAGCCCAACATCAAATCTCTTAACCGAGTGCACACTTAATAGTGTTTCTAAAGATCTTAATAGAGTAGACTTTAACAAGTCTCCAATGATACTCCTAACAGGGTAGATCATTAGAACTAATCAAATTGTAAGCCTTTACCGACCCCTTCTAATCTGAAGATAGTGAAGTTTTGTGGGTGTTATCTGCACCGCAGTTTTTACTTCCTAACAAGAGTTTTCTACAATATCATATCTTGTGTTATGTGTCAATTACTTTCATGAATGTTTCTATGAATGATTCACATGTTTATTAATGTTATGAATTGATATAACTCACATCAAGATAGTGTAGATCAGATTGAATGGACATGCAATGGATTACAAATGTTAATTGATTAAAAGATACAAAAAAAATTAGAGGTACTAATTCACCCCCCACCTCTTAGTACATACTTCCCATTAATCCCAACAATAACATCTCCCCTTTTCCATTCTTTCATAAAAAGAACAACAACAAGGATAAGGAAACCGACCAAGCAACCAAGAAAATCCTCAAGATCCTCAAGGCATTCTTCTTCCTCTTCATTAAGTAATGTGATAAAGTACAACATCCATTATAAAATACTTTGGTTTCATCATTTTCTATTGGGTTTTTGTGGAGTTCAAGCTATTACATCAACACTTGTGATCACATTCAAAGAAGCATTGCACCATTAAGGTATAAGGTGATTCATGTTTCAAATCTAGCTTATATTTCATCTTTCCTTATGTAATTCCAATTTGATTTCAAGGTTAATTCCTAAATAGGGGTTTGACCAAGGCAAACCCCTTTCTCCAACCTTTCTTCCCATTTTTCTACATTTAGAGGTAGGTTATGGAGCTTTCATATCATTTCTGGACAGTAGAGGAATAATTGCATATCTTGCAAAAATGTCATCCAAAATTGATGGGTATACATCAGCTCCTACTTTGTCCCTGCCATTTTTGACTGAAATTTGGTAGGGATTCAATTCACAACCTTTAGGTCTTAGATTTGTGATTATATCTCATTCTGTGACTCCGACAGTCAAACATTCGAGTCTGAAAGTTCACTTTTTCTATTCCATTTCTAGGTGCATTCAAATCCTCCATTCTCTTTCACATTAGTTTTATCAATTGATTTAGATGATATCTACACTTTTTAAGTCTCTTGCATACAATTATCATAAACAACAAAAGGAATGAAAACCCCTCAAGCATAGCTATTACATTTTCATCTCTCAAGTGGTGTTGATCATACATGTCTTGAGGCAGATTTGCATTCCAATGTGTCATATGAATTAAGAAACATAACCCTTTTACACAATCCCCATTTTATATTATACATCATGTAGTTAGTTTTTCAATTATCTATAATACAAAAAGGAGATAAAATTAATTACAGAGTGGTTATAAATATTTTAAGAAATAAAGACCATAATTTATTAATAATTATTCTGATAATTTCAATAAAATATACTAACAATTTTAAAAAAAAATTATAATGTATTCCCTAAATCTATAAATATATAATTTCTTTCATTTTTTAAAAGGGAATTTTTTTTTACCCAAATCTAGGTCACAACTAAGGGACATCATTTCCAACATAATATTCAACAATACCACCTCAATAAAAAATTTACTAGAAGTTTGGTACCAAAAACAACTCCACCAAATTTAACGCTCCACTAAGGTCTCATTATGGCTTTGTATAAATTTTCCCTCGACATGGACCCCCTACCCTATGCCTCCTAAGCACCAAATACGTCCTGTAGACACCCTAAAATGGGCAGACTTGTGACTTGACATTAAAAACACTAATTTTCATCTATTAATTAATGGGTTTTTAATCATTAATTAATCATCTATTTTCCTCTAAATTCATTCCCCAAATCATCTAATCAAATTCCCAAAATTTATTAAATAATTAATTTTATTTAATTAATTAACCTTAATTGATTAATTACCATTAATTAATTAATTAATTAAATTCAATTTCCTATAGTTTAAATTCAAATATTTATACTTAATAATTAAATTCTTTCAGTTAAATTAATTTTAATTTAATTTAATTTAATTTCATCAAATAAAGCAATTCTTAATCAAAAATAGAATTCAATTATCTCACATGTTGAAAACATTAATTAAATAAATGGATTAAATATTCATTTATCTTCAAAGAGGTAACTCCAATTAGATCACATGGGTTACTACACCCATCTCTCCAATCCACATGGGTAACTTCACCCACCTCTTTAGTTCAAAATGGTAACTCACAATTAGCTCTTCAGTCAACCAAACTCTATCTCCTTTTTACCAATTGAAGAGGTGGAGTTTACTGATGGCTTCTCCAGATCCCTTTGATGTCAACCATTCATCTCCCTATCTCTGGGATTGATCTCAACCGTTCATTTTATCCTCAATTCCTATATAATAAACCCTTCATAACCATTTGAAGGATCTAGGATTTCAAGGTCTCATGCGCCATTACTATGTCAGTTTGGTTCTAGCATTCAAGTCATCTTGCGATCACACACCTATTTTAATTAGCAAATTATCAACACTTCTCAAGTCATAGACGCTGCCACACCAATACTGAGCATCAAAAACATCATTTTGGAAGGAGTAGAGAGAAACAATAGAATCTTCAAGAACTTTGGGGTTTGCATTTGTTTGTTTTCCTTTCATTGCTTGTACATTTTATTGGTTACGTTCAAAGTTATTCATTTTAGTTTTTCATGTGTACTTGATTTATATCATTTGTAAAACCTTTGCTACTAACCCTTGCCTTTGGAAAGCTTGGGAATCACGGATCAATGATTGAAAAGGAGGTCTACATTTTGGAACCCGACGTGAATCAAACAGGCCAATTATCTCTTGCAGATGACAAACAGAATTGATCAGCCACGGTCGTATGGTCCCAGACCTAAATTTTTTTATTTTTTTCGATATCTGTGTTATTTCGCAATTGCTAGTATTTTGCTACACTTGACGGAATTGTGCCACAATCGAATGGTTTAATACCGCAATCGATTGTAGGTTTTTGCATTTCTTTTCTATCATCTTCTGGGTCTCTATCTTTTCTACAGTTTGCGACAATTAACCGACCGGTACCGCAATCAGAAGAATTGTACCACAATTGACCGATCCAAACCATAATTGACCGATATAGACCGCAATTGATTATGCATTACCGTAACTGAAAGTTTTTTTCTGCAATTTCTACTTTGGGACCACAATTGCCTGCTATTTACTATAATTGCATGTGCATTACCGCAATTGCCTACAAAATTGCTCATCAAGGCCAAATTATTTATCTTTCTATCTGAAAATCTGATACTTTCTTTGTTTTTCTGTAGGACGACGAGTTCCCACGAATAGGAAGGGTAAGTTTTTGGTGAGTATCATTCATTGTTTCAAAGTTACACATACTCTCACTTTAAAAAAATCCTTTTGATACTAACTTGTTTAAACAAAGAAAATTAAAAGGAATTCACTTGTCGATTTGGGTTTAAAAAGATTAGTGTTTGTCAAACATCTCACATCTCACATTTTAGATTTGGGCTTAAAATTGACATGGGGATTAAAATTGAACAAGGCAAAAAATCTCTTGATTTGGTGCATTAAAATTGAACAAGAAATCAACACCTACTTTTGGGCTTAAAACTAAACACTTGTGTTTGTATGGTGGTGTAGCTTAGTTTACATTTCAAACTTTTGGAGCTTAATCGATTTACCATGTGTCTTGAGTTTTGGGTGCACTTGCACAATCTGTTAGATTAGACACCTTTATACTTTTTTAGAAAGGCCTATTCGGGGAATGCGCTTCTTCCTCAGAGAACGAACTTTAATCAGAAATCCTTCTGATCAGTATATAAACAAGGTGTGAACCAAAGTTCTATCTTATCTAGCCAAGCTCGGGTGAGGTGTGTTGATGATAGTCTGGATTGGGTGAATATCCCTAAGGAGCCAACATGGTCAACTAGTCTCTTAAGTGAGTCACACACATACAAACCGATTGGATAGATGCCACTGACCCTTACTACAACCTTTATTAATTAGAGGCTAACCTGATTTACCTCTGAATAGGTACCTTATTATAGTGCAAGGGGTTGCATAATTTCCCCCTAGGATTCCCAACATATGTGTCCCATGATATTAGTGTAGTGAAAGAGATTTTCACTCCACGACAACAATACCCAAAAATGAAAAAAACATGGGCACCTACGTCGTGGACCTTCGTGTCGTAGTAGTGTGACAATTGTTGTGTGAGCTAACGAACATTCAAGCATTAGGCCTATAACATTATATTCTGAAGCCATTAACCTAGATTAATCTGATTGTTCATTGTTGAGACCTCGTGATAACCTTGCAACTTGAAAAATTTGTAGAACATACACATTGTTAGTCTTCATTCGTCAAAATAGTGTTTGTCAAGCTTGTTCTTTGATCAGTTTTTGAAAATGCAAAACAAACATCCAAACTGTCAAAATGAGTCAAATGTGTTGAAGTCTAGGGTTGTCAACATCAATTGTCTTGCAAATCAGAAGCCCTGTTCCAAAATATCAAAATTGTCAAGCAGTGTTACCCATCTTTTAGTCTTTTTTGAGATTTTTTCTCATCTACCACAATTGCCTGCATTGTTTCGCAATTGAAGGAAGTTTGCTGCAGTTTAACTTTTTATTGCCGCAATTGACTTGTTTATTACCACAATTAGTGATAACATACAGCAATCGACCATACACTTTGTCGTAATCTGTGGAGTTTAGCCGCACTTGACCAGAGATATTTTACACCTATTTTAAACCTAAAAACCTTAAGAGAACTCTTCATTTGGTGTCCAAAACTAGTGTCTATCCCAGGAAAACGTGAAGAACATTGTGTGAATCTCTAAAAATTAAAGATCATCCATTCTCTGAAAAGCGCAATTATTGTCAAAAACATTGTTAGTTTGAAAGATCAGACTCGAAATACCTTGATCTCATCATATCAAACATCATAATCTTTATCAAAGTGACTTTATCCCAAGCAAAGGTCAAAAAATCTTATCTTTTTACATCATCACCACTTTGAGATCAAGATATATCAAAATTGGTCCTTAGAATTACCCTTGCCCAAAACATAACTCGGACTTCCTTAGAAACGATATTCCTCTTTGTTTACTTTATATCACTTGTTTCAGTTACAAAATTTGGACCACACTATGTCTCACACACCTCATGGAGGGCCTTTTATAAACACCAGTTCTACTCTGTTCATTGAACAACCCCGTAGGGAAGCTCTTTTCCAAAATGTCACAGAAGAGGAACTAGAGCATATAGAGAAAGATGTTTATTCAACACAAGTGGTTGACATTGTTGTAGAGAGGAATCCCGAATGCTTCTTAGCTATGCTGATAAAGAAGGGAGTCAAACTCCTCCCAGATTTTAGTCTATCAACTATATGGCTTGAAAACCCTCTCGCAGGTCAAAACACTACTCAGTTTCCTCAGATACTGCCTGTTTTCTCTCAAATCTTCCCACCATTGGTGATACCCACATTGACATAGACGATACCTAGTCAAACCAATGGCATGAACCAGGCCATCACATCTTCCACACAAAGCATGATAGGCTCGCAAGTGAGTGCACCTATGGTCACTAGTATGCTCCCACCTTCAGTCACATGGCCGGGGTAATCAAGCTCTCATGCTATGCCTTCCATCCCACCAAACACTAACTATTCTAAAAATATGTCGCTGCTATAGTCAATTCATACTAGTCTTGGGATCAACACCTCATTCCCATAGGGATCCATCTCAGAAGGTATGACTTACAGTCAATGCCCACCCAAGCCTACACCACTACCCATTCCGATGTCAATCCAACCAATGCAACAGAAAACCCAGCTTCAATTGCCTCAAATCCAACCCCAGCTTCATTTTCCTCAAATCCAACCTCTGCAATAGCAACCCCAGCTTTAGTTTCCTCAAATACAACCTCCGCAACAACAACCCCAGCTTCGATTGCCTCAAATACAACCCCAGAAACAACAACCCCTACTTCAGTTGCCTCAAATCCAACCCCTACAAAAGCAACCCCAGCTTTAGTTGCCTCAATTCAAACCCTAGCAACATCAACCCCAGCTTCAACCCCAACCTCAACAACATCAATGTCAACCCCAGTAGTATCAACCCCAGTTTCAACCACACCAACATTCCCAATCCCAATAGCAAATGCATCAAAACCCACCATGTGCTACTCATGTTCCCCCATTTCAAAATCACTCGGTGGAAAATCAATATCAAGTCCCCAGGATGAAATCCTATGTTCCTACTCAAGGGAAATAGAGGCACAACCTCATACCAACTACAGCACAAAGGAACATCATCACACATCAACCTCAATATCAAACAGACATGTTAATGCAACAAATTCAAACCCTTCAAATCCAAATGATGGATATGCAAAATCATGAGCAAACAATCCTACACCGCAGAGGATTTATACCCATACCCTTTGACCATTCTCTCCACATGTCTCCATTCCCAAATCACTTCTCGATACCGAAATTTGACAAATATAGGGGCAATACCAACCCTCTTGAACATATTTGAGAGTTTTTTGCTAGTTGCTTTGAGTCACCCATGATGAGACATATTTAATGCAACTGTTCCCACAAAGCTTGGCTGGACCAGCAATGGAATGGTTCTCGCATTTACCTCATGGCATTCAGTCTTGGGGTGAATTGGCTGAAAATTTCATAGCTCACTTCCATCATAACATCCAGCGCAAGGTCAGAATCAAGGACCTTTGCAATATCAAATAGAAGGATGGAGAGTCTTTTGTGAATTTCCTACAGAGATGGAGGAATAAGGCAAACCACATAACATATGATGTGCCTGAAAAATACCTAATAGTCACGTTCATTAACAATATAATTCTAGACATGTCATTCACAATAGAATTGCAGTTAGCTCCGAACTTCACACAACTCATCTAACGAGGAGTTTTTTGTGAGAAGATATTAGTCAAACGAGGAATCATTGCAGATCCAACACAAACGAATACAAACAAAAATGCAATGGACAAAGCTAAGTGGTGGAACAAAATAAAAAATGCCACCAATGATGGTGTCATTGATGTGAAGTGAATCAACTATGTGCAACCCAAGGTGTCACTGCAAGGTGCACCTATGACCAATCAATAACCCATAGGGCCCACTCAACAAGCATACACCCAAAACCAACCTCCCCTTATACAAGTGGCCATTGTGTCAAACAGTCAACAATAGAATCAACGTAGACCATCGTTTCAATTCTAGCAACAAGATTTCACACCATTAGGAGAGCCGATAGAATCATCTTTACACAAGTTGATACAATCAAACACTATCACTCTCCTAGAAATCAGGAAATTTGAACAAGATGCAAACAAACCAAGGTGTTATAATGATAAATACTTCTACGAGTTTCATCAGGTGAAAGGGCATAAAATTTCTAACTATTACCGATTGAAACACATTGTCCAAGATCTAATTGATACAGGGGTCATCGATGTGACAAATACCCAAAGAAAAGGAACAACTAATCACACTATCTTCAACGATACATTTCATGATCACAACAAAGGGAAAGCCTCTGGGTCTAGTGGACAAACAAAACAAATCAACTATACATATGCCAACAGTGATAATGTTATCAATTGCCTCAATCCTTCAGATAACCATGTGGCTACAATCACTATCAAAGACCAAGGTAACAAATGTGATGTAACAATGAATCACACCAGAGTCATCTTACAAGGAGTACCATCCTCATCTACTGTATCTACCAATCCTAATGCAAACTCAGATCCACAGCCAAGCATAGTGGATCAACTAAAGTGCACACATGCCCAAATCTCCATGTTTGACCTATTGTACATATCTCTGTTTCATAAACTAGCACTTGACCATGCCCTTCAGAATGTATCTTTCCCAAGGGACATAACACCCAAAATCTTCCAAATGATGGTTAACCATATAGCTTCTAACAAACATGCCACATTCACAGACTGTGATGTGCCACCGCATAAACCCCTGCATAATGATCCTTTGCACTTACTAGTCTAGGTCCACAAAAGCTCCATCTATAGGATCCTTGATGGTGGTGGAGTTGGGTTAAACATCTATACTCTAAAGTTAATCAAGAAACTAGGCTATTTAGAGTCAAGCATTGATGTTATGAGGAGGATAAATATCAGAGCTTATGATGAAGAGGAAAGGTCCTCTAAAGGTATTATCATTCTACCTATCTGTATCGGTCTAGTGGTAAAAAACACTCCCTTCCAGATCCTAGATCTTGAGTTGGGATACAACATGCTACTAGGGAGACCCTGGATACATGAAATGCAAGCTATATCTTTGACGTACCATTAATGCATGAAGTTCCTACACCAGGGAGAGGAAATCATCATAGAGTGAGATCCCAATCCTTTCCAATACTGTAATGCGGTCCAAATCAGCACTGATAACCAGGTACCCTCAAACCATGATGCAAGCATCCCATCCTCCTCAGATTTAAATCCTAAGGATGTCACATGGAAAGTAGGAAAGATATCCATTAACCAAGATGCAAGTATACCCTCCTCTTCAAATTCAAATCCTAAGGATGTCACACGAAAAGCGGGAAAAATATTTATCACCAACAAAGGCTGTGGTGAGTACAGATATGAAGAGGCTTTCACTATCATGCACATGCCTTAGAGCCCGAGAACTTATGGCATGCCCTGACCTGTTATTATAACAGAAAATCCACATCCTATTCTATTTATATGTTCATACACAACCTTTGTTAGATGGCGAGACATAGTAGAAGAAAAGTCATTTGAACAAGATATCAGTACATGGTTATACCAAGAACCACAAGAGACAATCCGACAAACCCTACCCCTATTGAACTATGGTAATGGTTATACAATGTTACAAAGGTTCGAGTATGATGGTATAACTGGCCTGGGGCAAGACAACAAGGCATAATGGAATTGTCTCTCCTGCCAACCCAGAGAAACAAGAGAGGATTAGGCTATGGGAAACAAAGAGCCGGTCCTATAATCCAAGACATCCAAGTGGGTTAGGAAAAAATAGTAGAGATGCATCTGGGGAACAACACAAAACATGTCTTGATAAGCAACATACGAGTGCATTTGTTGCCTACCAAAGAGGGAACCACACAAAACCGAATAGACCTCCACATATCAATTGACGATAACAAAGGAAGTGAGATATCTAGCAAGCGTTCTATCGACACTGACTCCCACAAGTATGAGTGGAGATCCCTTCATGACTCTGAACCATTGATCCTAGATTATTCCCCTAGGTCAGACACTATCATTAACCTAGAAGACTTATTTGACCAATAATCCATTGTCTAACAACCCTGCATAGATAAGCATGCCATTTATCATTCCTCGGGTGGTGTGTCCACATCACAGTCTAATTTTTTAGAAACCATATCTATAGTCCCTTTCAATCAACTAGAGTCAAAAAACCATGAAAGTATCTATCTTGTACACCCAGAGCTAAGAGAGTGGGATCAACAAGGACTGCCTAATTTAGATGTCTTTGAGAATGATGAGGCTGTTGTTGATTTCATGGGACTTAGGGAAGGCATTCCATTAGGAGACCACATGGGAGGCTTCTCCATTGACCTCGATAGAGCGGCATATTTTGGGGAGGCAGCTCCTCTTTCCAGTCCATAGAGGGAAAAAGAACAAAAAAATGATAAAAAGATAAAACAAGACGTATCTTCTAGCAAAAACCTCACTTAGGTGCTAGAAGATGGAAAGAAGGAAATCCTCCCCTTGATATAGGAGAAATCAACAATACTAGCAGAAGAAATAGAGGAAGTCAATTTGGGAGATGAAAAGAACCCAAAGAACATATACCTGGTGAAATCACTCACCCTAGAGGAGAGAGAACAGTTCATCAATTTCTTCAAGGAAAGGATGGTCAATTTCACATGGTCCTACTCAGATATGCCAGGGTTAGATCCAGATCTAGTACTACACCATCTCTCATTGCTACCCAATGCCAAACCTGTCAAGCAAAAGCTAAGGAAGATGCATCCCCATGTTGCATTTCTAGTCAAAGTAGAATTGAAAAAACTCCTGGATGTGAAGTTCATAAGACCAATCCCATATGTCAACTGGATATCTCACTTGGTACTAGTTACAAAGTACAGTGGTTAGATACAGATTTGCACAGACTTCAAAGATCTTTACATAGCCTATCCCAAGGATGATTTTCCTTTACCTAACATAGACATGATAGTGGATCTAACCACTAGATATCAAATTCTATCACTCATGGATGGCTTTTCAGGGTATAATTAGATAAGGATTGCGCTAGAAGACCAACATAAAACATCTTTCACATGTCCTTGGGGTACATATTATTGGAATGTCATGTTATTTGGTGTTAAAACTATAGGAGCAACCTATCAAAGGGCCACGACAACTATCTTTCATGATCTCATCCATAAAACAATGGAATACTATGTGGACGACATACTATCCAAGTCAATGCTTTGCAAGGATCATCTACAAGTATTGGGACTAATCTTTGACAGAATGTAGGAATATAAAGTCCGTTTAAACCCAAAGAAATGTGCATTCGGTGTCACCAAAAGAAATCTAATGGGGTTCATAGTATCACATAGAGGCATCGAAGTATACATAGATAAAGTCAAAGCAATATTGGACATGCCTCCACCATCGAACCTGAGGCAACTAAGAGGGTTACAAGGAAGGCTCCAATCAATCAGGCACTTCATAGCTTAGCATGTAGACAAGTGCCACCCATTCCAACATCTACTACACAAAGACATCAAATTCATATGGACAGAGCAATTCAAACAAGCATTCCAAATATTTAAGGACTACCTCCTCAAGTCTCCTATATTGGTGCCACCAGTCCAAGGTAGACCATTGCTTCTGTATATCTCAGCAACAGAATCAGTATTAGGTGTACTTCTGGCACAACATGATGATGCAGGTAAAGAAAGGGTCATCTACTATCTAAGCAGAACATTGGTAGGATATGATCTCAACTATACACCAATTGAAAAGTCATGCCTTGTAGTTGTCTTCGCTTCCCAGAAGCTAAGACATTATATGTTGAGTCACCAAACAAATTTGATCGCACATATTGATCCTTTAAAATACCTCCTAAGCAAAGAAACACTCACCAGATGACTTGTGAAGTGGGTAATGATCTTAAGTGAGTTTGACATTGAGTATGTAGACATAAAGGCCATTAAAGGGAAAGTGATCGCAGATCAACTAGCAAAGGCACCTATTAAGGACCATCTGCCTATTATTTCTGACTTTCCTGATGAATCTATTATGACACTACAACCAGCGATCGAGGTATGACAAATATACTTTGATGGGTCATGCACAAACCATGGTGCAGGGGCAGGAATAGTGCTTATCACTCCAGATCATGATACAATTCCAAAGTCTATTAGACTCAACTTCCCATGCACAAACAACATAGCAGAATATGAAGCACTAGTCATTGGTTTAAAGATAGCAATTCAATGGAGAATCAAGAACCTTAAAGTCTTTGGAGATTCAAATTTGGTCATTAGTCAAGTCAACAATGATTATATGACCAAATATGAGAAGCTAATACCATACAGAGCACAGATGGAAACATTATGCACCAAGTTCCATTACATCTTCTTTGAGCAAGTCCTACGAGCATAGAAAAAAGTTGTAGATGCGATGGCTACCATAGCATCATTGATTGATATGCCAAGAAACAAAACAAGATTCTAGTTTCTAGTAGAGCAACTCTTGGTGCAATCACATCAAGCATCCATCACAGAATCAACATGCATCCTTGTTGGTCCTGAAAACCCATGGTACCAATATGTATACAACTACCTCCAAAATAATTCCTTACCTCCCAACTTTTCTATAAACTAGAGAAAGTCCCTCATCTGCCAGGCCTCTAAGTATACCATCCTCTCAACTACTTTATATAGACAAAGTCTAGATAGAACGCTACTATGATGTCTCACTTCCATGGAATCCCAGAGAGCTTTGTACAAGGTACATGAAGGAATTTTTAGAACCCATAGAGGTGGAAACAACTTAGCTAAGAAGATCATCTGCATGGGGTACTATTGGCCCACAATAGAGATAGATGCACACAAAAATGTACAAAGGTGTAGACAATGTCAGATTCATGGAGACCTCATCCATGCACCAGTCCAATAACTAAATCCTATCACATCACCATTGCCATTTTCCATGTGGGGATTTGACCTAGTGGGAAAAATTACACCTTCAGCAAATCACTAATACATTTGGTACCAAATTGCAACGGCAGTGCCATTGCAGTTTTTCCGTCACAACCTTGTCATTGTCGCAATTGCGACGATAGACCGTCGCAATTGCAACGACGACAAGGTTGTGATAGAAAAACTGCAACGGCACTGCCGTTGCAATTTGGTACCAAATGTATTAGTGAATGGACACAAATACATCATAGAGGCAACAAAGTACTTCACCAAGTGGGTGGAAACAATTCCCCTCACTTACATAACTGGAAAGAAAATAGCAATGTTCATACTTAACCACATTATCTGTCGAGACAAGATCCCTCAAACTATCCTGACAGATCATGGTACACATTTCCAAAATATGGATGTTGAAGAGATATGAAAATAGTTCCATATCAAACAAGGGTTCTCCTCATTTTATTATCCTCAAGGGAATGACCAAGCCAAAGCTACAAACAAACCAATTTTGAAAATCTTGAAGAAAATAGTGAACGAATCAGGGCAAGACTAGCATTTACAACTTAGTCCCACATTATGGGCATATAGAAATAGTGTGAGAACACCTATAGGAGCCACTCATTTCTCCCTAGGATATGGATCAGAGGCGGTATTATCCCTCAAAGTGGAAATCCCATCCCTAAAGATATCATTGAAGAACCTGATTACAGATCAAGACTGCATAGTAGCAAGGCTCAATGAACTGGAGTTACTAGATGAAAGAAGACAACATGCCTTCAACCACTTACAAGGCTATCAGAAATGCCTTAGTAGAAACTATCAAAAGAAGGTGAAGCCACGAACATTTGAGGTAGGATACCTTTTCCTCATGAAAAATCAAAAGAACCAAGCAGAATGAGTCAAATCTGGAAAGTTTGAGCCTAATTGGATAGGACCATTTGTCATTGTCAGCTCTACTCAGAGTGGGGCATTCATACTGGCAACACTAGAAGGAGATCATCTCCCCGAATACATCAACAGCATGAACCTCAAGAGGTTCTACCCTTGAGGTCTCTATGGTTAAGGCACCTATCTACATATCCAGAAAATACCAAAAAAATTAGAAAATACAAAATGTTACCTTGGTGAAAACCTGGCAAACAAGCGCCTTGGCGACAACAAAAAAAATAAAAATAAAAAAAAGAAAAAAAGTAAAGAGAAACATAATTTCTCTCTCAGTGAAAACCTGGAAAATAGGTGCTACTGAGTAGGTACCTTGAGAAATCCTGGCAAATAGGTGCCAAGTGTTCAAATCCAGCTTCACCATCAATGAACTCCAAAAGCTTGAGCACACCTCAAATGCAAGACTGACTACCCAAGCTATATCCAGAAGCACACTCACCTTTGAGCACCAAGAACTTATCTAGGGTCATCACTGGTCCACAAGACTAGGAGGCGAGTCTAAATGTCCTGAAAAATCCCTAAAAAAATGAAAAAACACATCAAAATCCTAAAGAGATAAAAAAATATGAGAAAATCAATCTTCATAAAAAACATTCAAAAATTTGCAAAATCCCAAGCAATAAAGCCAACTCGATTATCAAGAGAGAAAAGGGAAATCAAGCCTAGTCATTCAATGTCACAATCATGAGATTTGCAAATTAGCATGGGGCTCATCTTATATAGCTTTATCAAACTATCAAATCAATCTGCAAGCGACTGGCAACCAAGCTAAGCTATCAATTGTCACAATCATGAGCTTTGCAAATCTACACGGGGCCCATCTGACATAGCTTGATCAGCTACCAAAATGATCACAATCAATCAATCAATCATATCAATTGTCTTACATAGTGATGGATACGCTCAAACCAGATAGGTCAGTCTTATATGAGTAATCTATTATTGAAACTAGACACACTCAAGCACTCAAGCCAATCAAGCCTATCCAAAGAGTCGATCCAATCAAGAGAATCCAATTGCATCAAGGAACCATCCAAAAATGTTGACTAGGTCACTCAAGTTGGTCAGATGTTAGTCTATATTTCATAGTTATGTTCTTACACTACTCTAGGATCCACCATGTAAGGAGAGTAGCTATAATAGATCATGACTTATTTTCTTTGATTGTTGTCTATTGAATGTTCACTTTGATTTCAAGGCCATGATGATTTAGGATAAATGTGGTAGGTGTTGTCACTTATCTGGGAGACGTGCAACTCCATGATATGAGCTTAACCCTGGGAAAGAATTGGACATTCCTTCTCTTTTATTTTCTTGTTTGGTTTATAGAATCAAGAGCTCGCAATGCTATTCAGATGGACTCTGAGTGAGTTGGAGTTCTATCTTGGTTTCTATGGTATTTTCTTTTATTTTGGAATCAAGAGCTCGCTATGCTACCTAGATGGACTCTAGGGGTGTAGGAGTTCTATCTTATTTTCTTTGGCTTTCCATTTCAGAATCAAGATCTCACGGTGTTATCCAGATGGACTCTGGGTGCATAGGAGTTCTATCTTGGTTTCCTTGTTTCTGTTTATTCAGAGGACAAAGCGGTATCCAGATGGTCAATATCTGGGTGCTTTTGGCTCTCTTTCTTTTCAAATAGGGAACATAGCTAAACCCAGATGGTCAATATTTTGGTGCACTATATTCTCTTTCTATTCAATCTCTCTAATCCTTCCACTTATCAAGAGGTCATGGTGGTATCCAGGTGGTATGTGATCTGGATACATTGGAATCTCTTTAGAATTTTAGAAAATACAAAAAAAAGATGCAATGATGACAAATATTGGAAACAGGGGCAGCGACTTGGGACACTCATCCTTTCTATAAACTTGTATCTATCAAAAAAGAAAAAAAAATCTTTCTATCATTCCATATCTATTAGATTAATCTCAGAGAACATCTATCCAAATGAACATCTTTCTAATTAACACATGCATTACTCAGATATTTTGTGCATAATAAATCGCATTCATTCCATTTAAGTGCATCAGAAAAAAAAATTACATAGTAGTTGCATACATGGTAAATCGTAAATCACATGCATCCAGAAGCATCTCATATAAACATGCATCTCATATCCACCATCCTACATAAACATGTCAGTATCATAGGAAAAGTAAATCATCCAGCTACGAGTTTGCATCATAGTCCCTGAATCATATTGCATATACATTTCATCATCTAAAAACCACATCATCTAGAATCATACATATAGCAAGTAAACCAATG